>JAPTHN010000101.1:0-600000 GCA_026936325.1 Platynereis dumerilii | reverse complement strand
TCATAATTATACCATGCATTAAATTTTTTTTTTTAACCATTTTAAATGTTTAGGCTAACTATAGATACCTAGCCTACTTGTAATTATTGGCTAAATGATGGCTGGCTAAATACAATGTATCAAAATTGTTGAAAATATATTTCGCTTTTTTTCGCATGACTGCTTGTCTGACAAAAATGACAATTGTCTGACCAGAGCAGTTTTTCCGTCAGACAAATTGTCTGACCAAAGTCAATTTGCTTTCGCGTGCACTGGTCGCCACGGTCGTTTTGTGAAGATCCATAACTTGAACCAGCAATAACAATACTTTGGTGTTCAATATTATTTGCTTACACAAAGAAACAATGCTATTTAGTGTGTGTACTTTTGATGTTTTCCACATCTAACAAAAAATAAAAATACAGGTGCTGCCATCTGAGTTTTGGGCGCGAACTAAGTTGATTCCCAAAAACGGCTTGGCTTCCCACATGTGGCCAAACACAACATCTTGTGCTGCTACTGTGACGTCAAATGACGTCATGTCTCAGGGCAGTTCCAATATGGCGGATTTGGTGACCTCATCTCGAGGTGGCGTCATACAGCCTCATGTCCGTTCTATGTATTTCTATGATCATAATACCTTTTTGCAGGACCACAGTAAAAGCTACTACATCGTATGTATATGTGTAATCAGGAATAAATATATCCTTAAATAAATAAATAGATACTTACCAACACATGTGTATTTATTTAGTTTCTTGTATCCAGTGTTGCAGACGCATTTTGGTCCGTTCTTGCCGTTCATGCATGTTCCCTTGATGCACTTGATGTTCTGGTTTGTGCAAGTTGGGATAACTGGAAGAAATTAAAAAAATTATTGAGAATTTAATGATTAAATAGTATTTACCATTTACTGTATCTTTTTTGTAGACTTGCCATTTACATGGTTTGGAATTTGAAATTGCGTAGAAATTCTGTGTTGCAATTTCAGCCCCATTGTTATTATTTATACTCCCCTGAATTAAGTGCCCAGTCAACATATTGTAATGACTATGTTTTAGGGATGAGTTTCAATTAATAACCAGATTACAATGGAGAATCAAGTAAGTCTTCAAAGAATAATGAAATTATTTAATTAACTTACGTTTGCAGTTCTTTCCGTTGTTGGTGGGGCTCTCGTAGCCCTCGAGACATGCGCAGGAGAAGCCTGGAACCTTGTTGGTGCATTTGGAGAAATCTCCACAGATTGGTGGACCGACTCTCTTACACTCATTCACATCTAAAAGTAATAGTAATAGGAATAGTAATCATAATTTATTTATATAGTGCAAGATTCAATTAAATTGCTCTCCAGCACTGTATCCGTACATCATTTAGTGATGGTAAATTCTGAATAAATGAGCCTTCAAATTGCGTTTAAAGTTTTCGATTTTTTCTTGTTTTCTCATGTCATAAAAATATCCGTTTTGAATGTTTCTTGTGGTTAGTAAACATCCTTTTTTCAAATAATAATACAGTATGATTTTATAAAGCATCCATTTCAGAAACCCGCTCATCAGAGAATGGCAATCGTACAAATCACTACAGTGATAACCTTTCGGTTAGATATCAGGGCGAACAAGCCTGACTGCCTGAGCTGACAAATTCATTAATTCAAGGAGGGAGGGTAATATATATATATTTCACCTCATTTAAAAATTTGTCAAAATTTACAGATGCGGCAGTGTGTGGCTTTACTGACTAAAGAAGAGAAGGTGAGAGCCATCACACTAATTTTGTTGCAGTCCATCCTGACCTGATAGAATTACGAAGTTCTCATCAAAAATCCAGAATGTGTCATAGAAAAGTTGTAGATTTCTGAAGATTTTCTGGGAACCATGGTCAGAGGCTGATGGAGATGCAGATGGTTTAACTCATACATATAAGCTAGCCCTAGAATATGACCCTTTGTTGTGCCAGCAGGCCATGAGGGTCATTTCTAGGGCTACATATAAGCAGACGGAGTATTATGAGGAAAAATTCTCTGTAAAGGTTGTGCATGAATACAAACCTTTGCATCCCTGGCCGCCCTTCTTGCCGTCTCCTTGGTAACCCTCGGAACATGAGCACTTGAAGGATCCATCAGTGTCCATGCAGATGCCACCATCGGCAGTCTCAACACAGTCATCCAGGTTCTCTGCACATTCATTGATATCTGAAGAAAAAAATTATAAGATGTGTTAAATTAATGTGTGCTGATTTAGGAATGATTGCAACTTTTCCAGATTTGCTCTTGAGCTTATTAATATTTTTTTACCTGTTCTAATTTAGTCCAAAACTGTCAGAAAAAGTAATCAGTAGGTAATTGATGTTTGCTTGGGATAAAATATTATCTAATAGTATCACTGTATCAGTTGCACTTATTTTAATGTATTTACGAAAATAACGGGATCTGTGAATGAAATTTTCTGTCCAAAGCAGGAAAAAGGCAGATCATTTACTGAATCTTAATGCATGAAAATTTTGCAAGATAGACAAATGTCTCATCATTGATGCCTGGAAAAAAAAAAATCCTAGCCCTGTAAGTTATGCCTTGTTTTTTATAGCCTTGTAGCCCAGCTAGACCTTGCTTTTATTTCCTGCCTTGTAGACCATGCCAGGGTTTTTCTAACCCTGTAGAGTATGCCTTGTTTTTTTCTAGCTCTGTAGGCTTTGCTTGTTTTTTTTGGCTCAGTAGACTGTGCAGATAATATTCTATAACATATAATAATTTTACTTACTCTTGCAAAGATTAGTAACTGGATCTCTCCTGTATCCCTTTGCACAGACGCACTTGAATTTGCCTGGTTCGTCTACGCACTTCTCGTTGACCTTGCAAATGTTGGGGTTGGTGCATTCATTGACATCTGAAAATTTTCAGAACAAATTAAAAAAATATCTACATAGCCTCTGTTAGTTGAACAAGCATGAGGGAATAGAGTATGGTCCATACCACATGGTTAATGATTTCCAATTGTCAATAAATATGCCGAACAAGATTTCAGCTTGGAAGTTTGTCTCAATCAGGATAATTGTCAATGCTTATAGTGAAAATAATGAAAAGGATCGATGTGATATGAACAAATGTGAAAAACACCAATTTGACAAATGTCATTAAACACGCAATGGTGTACAAATGCTTGTAAATCCGTGTAAAGTGACATGGAAATATCAATTTTACAAGTTAGCTTTTCTTAAAACTGTTTAAAAAATGTGCATAAAATGTTGCTCAATGAACTTATCCTTATATTGGACATGAGCCCTTCTTTTTGAATGGTTCTTTGGTACATTAGATAAAGAATAAACTACAAGGAATAGCAAACATTTATATATTTTATACTCACTTGTGCATCCAGTGCCAGACTTTCTGCCATTTCCGGTGTAGCCATTGACACATTTACATGTGTATGAGCCAGGGGTGTTGGTGCACATTCCTCCGTCGTTTGGAGCAACACAGTCGTTGGCTCCTGTCTGGCATTCGTCAATGTCTATAATTAAAGAAAGTATAATTGAGTTATCAAGTTGGCAGATTTGAGAGACGCTCTATCATAGAAATACATAGAACGGACATGAGGCTGTATGATGCCACCTCAAGATGAGGTCACCAAATCCGCCATATTGGAACTGCCCTGAGACATGACGTCACAATAGACTAATTATGATGTGACGTCATGCCATTGTTATAAGTGACATCACTGTTATTGGTGACGTCACATTACCATTGTGTCAGGATACAGGGCAGTTCCAAGATGGTGGATTTGGTTGCTTCATCTGCCAGAGCCTCATGTCCGTTCTATGTATTTCTATGCGCTCTATAGTTAAATTTCAGTCATATCTTACATATTCTGACGGATAAATTTACTTCTTTGCTATGCTAAGTAAAATATATGAAGATTAAATCCTTCAAAAATGTAAACAAACAGTTTTTCATGCCGTGCACATGAAAAGTCATGTTTTGTTTTCAAATCAAGCCTTGCTTAGCCATCATTTCGTAATTTTAAGTTTCACAATCAATATAAAGTAACTTAGTTATGGAACGCACAATTCTGTTGATTGGAGGTGTATACTGTACTGTATCTATCAGTTTATAATCTTTAACTGCAAGTTGAATTTTACATGGAATCAGGTGATTTAATAGATTTAAGTTATAAAGTCATGGTAGAAATAGAAAGAGGACACAATGATAATTCTGTTGGCAAGCTATGGTTTTTTTAGTTTTTGGATGGCAATGTGAATATCAGCCGTGTTAAGACCCATGGCAAGTTTTACACCCATAGGTGATGTGATATACACTATGTGGCAAAACTTGTACATTTGTTTTTAAAAACGACACTGTGTGTCTCTTAATTTAGATGTGCCAAATAAAACCAAACCATCTCTCTCTTTTTAGACACACTCTTGTGATGAGGACTTTAAATTACCAAGAGCCTCTTTCTGGCATTCTGATGCCAATTCTTCTCAGAAATATTTCTGTTTTTTTAAATGTGAAACTTCATTCACTTATGAATCTTAATATATTATTGGCTGAGTGCTAATTCCAGTTTTTTCAACCACATCCTAATACCTTTCTTTTCAACGCTTCGATAGCTGTAATTCTTCGGATTTTTACATTTATCTGTAGTTAAGCTTATAACTGGTCCAGTATCTGAACCATTCCTACCCTCTTTTTAACTTGGCAATATTGTAAAGAAATAATTCTCTCACCAATGCTTCTCTTCTTAATAATTTAGAGATGTCAAAAAAAAGAAATAATTCTCTCACCAACGCATTTGTTGTTGGGTCCTCTCTTGTATCCGTTCTGGCAGACGCACTTGAAGCTACCAGTGCTGTCCACGCATTTTTCATTTTCACCGCAAACCTTGGGGTCTTTACATTCATCAACGTCTGAAAACAAATTAAGAAATTATGATGATGTACTGTAGAAATATCAATGTTGGAAGTTTTAAAAATAATATTTTCAGGTAATGCAAGTTGATGCACAGCTGCTTCTATCCCATTATTACCGATCTGATTTCTGATCTATCAGGATGGATTCCAAGGATCTAGTTTGCAACGTAGTTACTTGATTAATGATAGCCTCCATATAGTAATATCTGGATACCAAATTTAGGTTTTATATATTTCTTTACAAGTCAAAGACGCCAAAACCTGGCAATTAGAATTCAGCATTCGTCTGTGTAAATAGTGTGTGTCTAACTATGTGTGAGGACCTTATTGGAAACGGTGTTGAATGGTCATCCTGGTAAAATTATAGTTTTTGACTGACTTTTTTAGACTTTGAGAAGATATCAAACTTACTAGAGCATCCTTTGCCGGTTGTCTTTCCATCTCCGAAGTATCCTTTGACACATTTACACCTGAAGGAGCCGGGGGTGTTCACACACATTCCTCCATTGTTTGGTTTGACACAATCATTACCTCCCTCCGTGCATTCGTCAATATCTGTGAGGAAAAAAAATGTCAAGAAAAATGTGAAAAAGGTGTCATTACTAATTAAATTGAGATACATTTGTTTATTCAATTTTACACATGCAGCACAGGGCAGGTAGAAGTCTAGGTCTGGATACTCAGGTCTGGGCCATCGCCATCTTTTCTTGGGTAAAATAACAGAATCTTTCGGACATGTTTTTGGGGTGATTTATGACTTTGAAAAATCTAAAAAAAATATAAGCATCTACCTTTTGCCTTTAGGAAACCTATTGAATACTTGAAATATTTTTATCAGGCCGATTTATGGAGAAGTGACAGGAAATATAACATGTAAACAAAACTTCGGACATCAACCTCGAGTGCTTCGGACGCACTTATAACATAGAGAGACTGGTCGTACAGAGCCAAAACTTAGCTCAAAATGTAGGAAACTAAATTTCCTAAACATTGGTACCACTTAGAAGGTGCTGCGCTCGATAGTAAAGGCGCCAGAGCGTGCTGCGTCATTGACGCAGCAATTGCACAAGAAAAGATTGGATGGATACTGAGCTCTGCTCTGCTGATCTAGTAGAAGTCTACCTTGTTTCAATCGAAGTAACAGACAATCGGTAGTTAGTCATGATGGGACATGATATGATAGTTTATATGACATTAATTACTCAACTCAAAGATTATTCTCACAAAATATTGTAAAACAAGATAGAGCATGGTAACTGCAATTCCATTAGGCCAGTATCAAGTAAACTAATAACCAATTAACCATTGCAACTGGTAACCAAGCCAACTAGTAACAACCCTACCAACTATCAGTTATGAGTTGTTCACTCTGTTGTTTCCTGGATACCAGTGACAATGCTTACTGGTTACGGGTTGGTATGCAATTTCTTTTATGGTTACCATTCACCATTGTCCATGGCCGTTTGATTAGTGTTTGTGTCTCATGGTTACGAGTTAATTGGTTGGAAAAAAATTAAAAAAAGGTGACTAGTTGGTATGGTTACTAGTAGGCCTACTTGATTTGTGTTCAAAGGGATACATCTTACCAAAAGAAAGGATAAATCTCATTTTAGATGACGGTAAACATAGTCAACATAAGTAAGCAAAGCTTCAAACAGTTGTTACTGGAAATAATGGTGTGCCAATGGAAGTAAACAGGAAAATAATCCAAAACACTCACCAACGCAAACCTTGTTGGGTCCTCGTCTGTAGCCCTTCTTGCACGTACATACGAAGCTGCCAGCATTATCCTTACAGTCCTCGTTAACGCCGCAAGCATTTGGATTGTCGCACTCATTAATGTCTGTAAAATGATAAAGTATGAATAAATTCAGACATTCCAGCTAAGGTTGTCATTGATTGATATATTCCAGACAGATGGTATGACATAATAATGATAGTAACTTGTGTTCTTGCCCTGGAGACACATGTGTGCTAGCACGGATCATCGGTCATTACATTAGTCGCTTCTTTGGAGGAGGACAATAAGACTTGTGATTTTTAGCAAGATCTTTAGAGAATGGCCGTTTACAGGGTTGGCGATTTTACCGCAAAAAATTACTACCGTCTGGCATTTACAGCTGAAATCTGCCTTTAATGCCTTGTAGATAACTGGGTTTATCCAAGATATGCTGTACTGTTGTTCAATGTTCACTGAGACTTATATTATTGATTGATAAGATGTTTCAACCTCTGTGCTAGACGTTTTTTAATTCTCGTATGACTGACACAGGATGGCAGCTGTTGTTTCTTACTGTGAGTCTCCGTGAACAATAATACAACATATCATGGATCTGATACACCTGGGACCACAACAACTAATTTTCTATGGTTTTATCCACTTTGCTGTCACAAAATGCCTTTTAGAAACCCAAATGTGGCCCTTATACAGTGTTGTCTCTATTCTCAAACTCACTTGTGCATCCCCTGCCGTTCTTCCTGCCGTCTCCAGCGTATCCAGTGATGCATTTACATGTGAAGGAGCCTGGGGTGTTGACACACATACCTCCGTCGCTCGGTTTGACGCAGTCATTAGCTCCAGTTGTACATTCATTGATATCTGCGAAAGAAGAAAAAATGTGATAAAATATGGACTATGCAACAAGAATCTGAGGATTCAACGACTGATTTACATTGCTAAATGAGTCATCATTGAAGACTGATATATATATTATGTAAGATAGATTTTGATGTCTGTGAAAGAGGAATAATGGTTATGGTGTGTCATTTATTAAATTTTGTCATAATTTACTAGTCTAATTATATAATCGATTAAATGGTTTGAGTGGCTGTCATCTTTTAGCAAGAGTGATAGCTAAATACTGTACAAACGTTCCTTTTCACTCAACAATGGCTTTGTTAGGGAAGAATGATATGTTTTGCCTCATTCTGGTATTGCATCACCAGGTTGCGTAATGATATTGTAACAAATAACAACGATATAACAGTTAGAATTTAAATAGGTTCCAACAAGACGGTTGTTTCACTTAAACACAACAGCTTTCGGAATTGAATTTGAAGTATTTGCATTTATAATCAAACTGTTGTGTGCTCCTGAATGCTCTTGAAAGCAAAAAGAAAGGAAATTGACGTGTGCAATGCCTAAATTTGTACTTCTTATTTCATAGCTTGTCTTATCCATAGCTATTCACAGCGAGCCATATCCATTCTTTTGTATACACTGTTATAAATCACTTTACCCCTTGTTTAAACAATATCAGGGGTTGTGGACAGATATGGATAGCTATGGATATGTTTAGCCAAGTTTAGCTTCATCTGGCTATGGACACATAGCTAAAGCGCGATTTTAAATGACTTGCCACTTTTAGAAATTTGCACCATAATTATTATATGTCTTATATACATTTTTTTTTCAAAATGCTATTGTTTGCTGAATGCTGCTATGAAATGCTAATATTTCCTAAAGTAATTACAATAGCCCACACCGGTGCTGATGGGGTGTAAAACACAAACCTGAAGTACTTACCAATGCAAACCTTGTTGGGCCCTCGTCTGTAACCCTTCTTACAAGTGCACTTGAAGCTTCCTACTGTGTCAGTGCAAACTTCGTTGGCTCCGCAAGCCCTGGGGTCATCACACTCCACAATATCTGTAAGGTAAATAGTTTGTCATTACCGTATATATCCTTAAAGTTATTATGTCATCAGATTTAAAAGAAGCTCTGTAGGTAGATTTCATCCATATATAACATATTCTTACTGAAAAATTTATTATTTTATGCTTGACTGTCAATTAGCTCTCTTGATTATCGAAAACACAATTCAATTGATTGGAAGTGAATACTATACTTAAATCTATCAGTTTATGAACTATAACTGCAAGTTGAATTTTACACAGAAACAGCAGACTTACTAGCTTTAAAATAACAGAAAAAACGAGATTGGGACTTATAGGATATTGTTGCCTGCTTTCTAGCGGGCCAATATTGTTGGTGTGGTAGTATTTGGAGCATTATTTACCGTTTGTCTATTTTTCTATCCTTTGCAGGGGTTATTTCTAATACCCAATCAATTAAGGTTAATATTACTCCTTTGGAACCCTTTAGTATATTGCATTACAAAGTGACCATACATTTAGCTTGTTGAAAGTCTAATGATGGAAATAATATTATGATACTGATAAAACGATTGACACCCTCTTCTTTGAAGTGGGCTCTAAGTTAGGTGTCTTTTTGAGGGGCAACTCGCCTGGTGAGAATTTATCATCCCTGTTTAATTGAATTTTTTGTTGAGATGCGTAACATTGATATGGGCTCTCTTATTAAATGAGGACCTTGCTAGCTCCACGATCTCTGTCTCTATGCATCCATATTATTATTGTATGAAGAAAGTCTTTTGGCTCAATTAATAATATCAGCGCTGAACAAAAACAAAATTAGATTATGGAGAATAAGTTGTTCTTGGTCTCAGGTAAATTCATGATGTTTTATTATTGTTCACTGAGACTTACTTTTAGTTGACATGACTCCAGTGACTTAATGTAAAAATTAAGGCATAAATTGGCAAAATTCCAAATTATTTAATTCCCTGTGATGTTTTAAGCCACAGAATGAATATTTCTTTAAAATATTCATGAAAATTAATATTTTTGTCTCGCGCTGGAGATATTTTTGCCTTCATGCCATTTTAGGGCTTTATAGGCCTATAAATAGCCTATAAATAGCCATATTTGGCACACACCCTTGGCGCCACCCTATGGCAACAGCTATAACAAAACAAATTTTTAATAATGTTTTCTAAGGCCTAAAAAATCAATTTTGTGGAGGGACAATGATATAGCCCCTTATTGGTTTAAAAATAGCCTAAAACTGGTTTTCCCGCCAAAATTTCAGCCTCGTTTTTGGCGGGAAAACAACGTTTTGCCTGTTTTTAGCCAAAAAAAGGGCTATCTCAAAATTGTCCCTCCGGATAATTGTTTTTGGAGGCCTCAGAAAACAATATTAAAAAATAGTTTTGTTATAGCTGTTGCCATAGCATGGCTCCAGGGGTGGGTGCCAAATATGGCTCTTCATAGGCTATTTATAGGCCTGTAATTGACTGAAATTGCATGAAAGCACAAATATTTCCAGCCTGAGACAAAAAATGTTATTTTTCATGAATATTTAAAGGAAATTATTATTTTGTGCCTTTAAAGTTCACAGAAAATTGAGTAATTCAGATTTATGGTAATTTTGCCTAAATTTTTACAGTAACTCACTGGAGTGACATTTCGACCTCGCCGCTAGAAGTCTTGTTTACATGTGAATAACAAAGGATCTCTGCTGTTGTTTGATGCTGTCCACACACAAAAATAAGATTACCAATTGACTGGCAACTAAATATAACAAAATTTATCAATCAACTTGGTACTTACTATTGCAGCCATTGCCGCCTGCAGATGCCTTGACTCCATTTCCAGTGTATCCCCTTTCACAGCTGCATTCGAAGCTGCCTGGAAGATTTCTGCATTTTCCTCCCTGGTTCTTTCGGACACAGTTGTTGAGTCGTGGATCGCGACATTCATTGATGTCTGTAACAAAACAAAAAAATTGAAATTGTACAACAAAGAAAAGAAAATGATGTACAAATATATATTTTAAATGATATGGAAATAGTTAAAACAACCAGTTAGGTTTCATGTCAGAGAAGTTATTGATTGATGATCTACTAAAATTAGAAATAGTTATATAATAACTATTGACAATCTCAATTTCAAAACATAATCTGTTCTAATGCGGGCAAATGGCTTTTTAAAAAAAGGTGTGAATAACTGAATAAGCCAATCCTGTTGCTTGTTCACATATATTGAGTTGGGGGATGCCACTCACTGTTGGATACTCTATTTTGGTGCTCAAATGAAAGTAAAAAACTTTATATTTATTTGAAAGTGGGTCTTACCGATGCATTTCCCAGTTTGTGGGTTCCTCCTGTATCCCTTCCTGCAGACGCAGTCAAATCCACCGTCCTTGTCTTTGCAGACCTCGTTGTCTCCACAGGTGGCGGTTCCCTTGGCACACTCATCCACATCTGTAAATTGCAGAACATGCTATTAATTCACAGACCCTTCCATCTTTCCCAGCCTAGCAACTCATTGCTAAGTTCTGAAAACTTACCAACAACTTTCTCCTATGCCCTAGAAGGTTTTAGGATCGGTTTGGTGCCCCAAACTGGCAATATTATAACTGTATGGCTATCTTACATTTTCCACACTCACAGCATGGAGAGCATCAGCCAAGCCCAAGGTTGTGGCAGCTGTATAACTGGGACACTTATGTTAACTTTTACGTAATGTTCTCCTTGCATTTTCTCCCATTTCATGGATATTATGCCAGTAATGATAATACTAATATCTATCACATATGTAGCCTTTGTCTAAACTCTAGAATATGTTCTACCATCTTCGTGAAAATAAAAACTCAACATGAGTAGTTAGATCTTTGGCATAGTCGGTCTCTTTTGATCGAAAATGTTTTTGAGTATCGATTTCTTTTAATCTATCCTATTATTATTATAGGCCTATTTATACAATAGTGAGGTTGGATTGCCATTATCCAGCTTTGCTCTCTCACAGCATACATGAAATATTTAATTCAGCTGTAGATCATACTAAAGATTACTCTTGCTGTTGATAATGAACATGAATGAAGTTAATTTAGCCGAAGATCATACAGAAGTTAAATTAAAAATAGTTTTTTGACAAACATCAAAATATGTATTTTTAATTGGTATATCTAACTTACCACTGCAGCCGGTTCCTGTAGTGAAGCCGTCTCCGGAGTAGCCCTTGAGACATTTGCAGGTGAAGGAACCAGGTGTATTGACACACATGCCTCCCTTGTTGGGTTTGACGCACGGATTTGGCTTTTTACATTCGTCGATGTCTGTGGAAAAAATATGAAGAGATTAGAGTGCAAGGGATGTTTATGATAATAATAATTGTAAGAATTATTTACATTGAAGACAATTGGAAGAGATGAGAGTGTTAGCAATGTTTGTGTCAAAAATAATTACATTAAAGAGAATGTGTCGATTAGGGTGTTTCAGGTGCCCCCAATATTTTCCGATCCTGCTTGACCTTGGTCTGGTATTGCGGTTTATATAGTATAAGTCACATGTAAAATTTTGGCCCATTCTATAAATACTTAACTTTACCAGAATTCACTTGAAGTTTATAATGTAATTCCCCATTGGCGAACTTGCAAATCCTGAAGATATTGCAGAAATCAATGAAGGAATAGATATTTTTTCCTCAATCCATAGTTTCTGAGTAAGTTTTGGGAGGGCAATTCAAATCTGGCATCAACTATTTTATAGCAGGTCTTCCTGATGAGCTAGGAAGTTTTGAATATCCTAAAATTCTCCCGTTTTATGCAGATTTTCACAAATTTGACAGCTTCTGGTAGCTTGGTAAATGGGGTTATACAAAAAATAACACCAGATTTGAATTTCCCTCCCAAAACTTACTCAGGAACTGTGGATAGAGAAAAATATATTGATTTCTTCATTGGTTTTTGAAATATCTCGAGAATTTGCATGTTCGCCAATGGGGAATTACATTATAAACTTCAAGTGAATTCTGGTAAAGTTAAGTATTTATAGAATGGGCCAAAATTTTACATGTGACTTTTACTATATAAACTGCAATACCAGACCAAGGTCAAGCCATATCGGAAGATATTGGGGGCACCTGAAACACCCTAGACTGTCGATGTAAAGAGACCAAGCACTTCAGGTAGACCTATGATCAAGTTTTAAATGAAGTTTTCTGATGCCTCATTATAATTGTGCATTCGTACTTCTAATAAATACTTCTGAGCAAATGTACCGCATATAGTACTGGTTAATGTGTAATTATTTATACTGAACATGATTGAAGGATTATAGATTCATCAATTGAAAAATTCTCAAATGGTTTTAAAATTTAAGCAAAAGTTGCAGCAAAATGGATTAGTGTAAAAATTAAGTTAATACAGTAAGTGTACTGTCGGTAGAAGACTATAAGACTCCTTGTCAAATTGGCATAAGACTAACAGTCTTAACACGCATAATTTTCTGACTTACCAACGCAAACCTTGTTGCTGTTTCTCCTGTATCCTTTGATGCAGGTACATTTGAAGCTTCCCTTGTTGTTGGTACATTTTTCGTTGCTGCCGCATGGACCTGGTCTCCTGCTACATTCATTGATGTCTGAAAGAAATATTAAGTTATAATTTTAGTTAGTTATAATTTATCCTTATCTTTTCAGTCAGTTATATAAATAACAACAGATAACCGCAGGCCCAAGCCCAGTGGAATTTTATCTTTTTTTGTCACTGGTATATTCAAAGGTTCCATGTTCTGACTGAGCTTGCTGAGTTCTTCTGGATGGAAAGTAGGTCATTTTCTTTCTCAGCCAATCAGAGAAGTTCTTACAAATGACCTTTGTGAGAACTTCTGTGATTGGTCCAGTCCAAAAATGGTCAAATGTCACGCTGAATTTGGAAGGTTCCGTCTGATGAGGTTACCTTTGAATGTAGTAGAGTTAAACAATTCTCTATTTTGAGATTGGACCTGTGCTATAACTCGCATAGAATGAGCCTTCCACTGGCTAAATACAAATTTAAGTGAAGGGCATAATTGCACATTAGGAGCACATTGATTATTTGTTAACTCCACAGAAAACTTGTCATTTACATGTTGATATCATCTTAAGAGATTTGCAACAATTTGCTGTCTTAGTGTACCTGTGCATCCTCGTCCTCCCTTGACTCCATCTCCGGTGTATCCTTGTCGACATTTGCACCTGAATGATCCGATGGTGTCGATACATCGTCCTCCGTCGACGTTTTCAACACAGTTGTCTTTGTTTTCTTTGCATTCGTCAATATCTGCAAGAGAGAAGGAACAAATGTGATGGGTATGTATTATGTAATTAATCTTTTTATTTAAGGGGTGTCAATCCAGAGTATTTTGTGAAAGGATCCTTTTTGGGGGGTTTGGGGCAGGGTTATAACCTGCATTATAGTTTTTAGGTTTTTAGGAACATGTTACCCAACAAATATGGTACTCCCAGCATCCATTACTGTAATTGATCGAATCGATAACTACAAGTTGAATTTTACATATATATGATCCACATATTTAATACCTTTAGGTTTTCCAACAGCCGTTATAAGTAATAAAAACATTTCCCCTGTTAACTTCGGTGGCCAGGATCTTACTGACGTGATAGCATGTTAGAATCCTGCTGATCAGTGTCTAACAATCATTAAGCTGGTTTTTAACAATCATAAATAGTTCATGATCTCATTAAGATATTACAAGACTACTTACTGACGCAGGCTCCATTGGCGTTCCTTCGGAATCCTGTCTTGCAACTGCAAATGAAGCTTCCGATTGTGTTCTTACAATTCTGGTTGACTCCACAAGGTTTCTTAAGGCACTCATCAATATCTGTAATTTGAATATTGGTAAATTATCAAAACTAAGTAAATAGTAAATAAATACTTTGCACTGCAGCCCATTGTTGTGGCGTCACAGAAATTGCGGCTGTCAGTAAGGTTGTGCCACAAATGTAAACAAGTAGAACAGGCTGCCGTCATAAAAAATTGCTAAAAAATTTGGCAAAAACGGCACCAAAACATCACAAAAATGTAATAAGCAAATTACAAGTTTGCTCACTATCCATGAGTTTGTTAATTTCTATTCTGTGACCTGAAGAGCAATCACGCCAAAAACCAGTTCACGTGTTGATGGGACAAACTGTAACGGTTATCTTGATTACCTTTGCATCCCTTTCCGCCATTTGCAATTTTCTTTCCGTCTCCCTCATATCCCTCTTTGCAGGAACATTCGAAGCTTCCGTCAATGTCTTTGCAGACTCCGCCATCTTTGCTTTCTACGCAGTTGTCTGTGTTCTTGCTGCATTCGTCAATATCTGTAATAACATAGATAAATTTTGTTCTTGAGGATAAGGCCACACATAATTGATCTTTAGCTTCTCGGATCCTCTCAAGGCACTTTTTCTAGGGTCGGTCGGTAGGACAAAAAAAAAAGGTAAAAAAAAAAATTTTTCTAATGTCAAAAAAAAAAACTTTTTTTTTTTCAATTTTTTTTCACAGCGCTCCTGAAGAAACATTGGGGTTAAAAAAATGAACCGAAAACGGGACCTATACTGCCTGAAACTATACGATCATACGAACATTTTAAGACAAAAACGAAAAAAATCTGTTGGGAATTTTTTGAGAAATTCAAGTTTTAAAGAATCTTGTTTATCTCATCACTTGAATGCATGTAAAATGGCTTATAATACAATAAACAAGCTTAAAAACACCATAAAACCTGTTAGTTTAGCTCCCTTAAGAATTTCAAACACGTTACAACATTGAAACGAAAATATTTTTTTACTTTATTGAAATAAATGTGACACATTGTTTGTCACACACTGAAAATTGATAAACGCTAAAAATAACCCATTTATTTAATTTTTTTCACTCTTTGTTGTTAAGAGGTTTTAAACCTTGCTTGACAATCCTTGACATGTATATGGAAAGCTTTAAATGTGAAAAGTGGGTCTAAAAATGATGTTTGTTCAAGCGGACTGAAGCACATTTTCAACTTTCAAACATTATTGTGCAGGTAGCAGTGATCACAAATACACAAAGTTTCCTGACTCAGTAAAGGAGAATGGTACCGCTTTTCTTCTCCCTTATCGAAATGGTTATTATAAATTTATTGCACAGTGAGCTGTCACAGCTCTTTCCAAATCCAAATGATTGACTTAAAAAAGCAGGTTCACGTCCATTTTCTCATTGTTAAAGAGAAAAATTAGCAGGTAAACCTCCGGGGGAAATTAATTTATCCAGTTACTGATCTCGAGTAACTCTCGAGCCTTGATATGCAGTGCAGAATATGTTGCTCATAAAACGTAGGCCCAATTACAGTTGTTGCATTCTATGATAATGTACATGCAAGCATTCTTTGGTACCTCCCTAAATCTGTTCTATTCAAAAAGATTCTCAGATTAAAAAGTCCATGCAAGGTGCAGGATATATATTCAAACCACCACCATAGTGTTCACTACAGTTAGGCTTGTACAAGGCACCTGAAAAAGTGTAGCAAACATCAAGCCCAATTTCCGCACACAGCTGAGAACAGCTATGCCTATTTTCATAACCTATATTATGTCTAAGGATTCGAGGATATTGGGTTCAATATTAAATAGTACTTAATTTCTAACCATGTTTATACTAATTTAGGCCTCCAATGCAGATGCAGAAAACAAATATCAGCTGATTTCACAAACCTATGTTAGAAAATTAAATTGTGATGCGTTTACTTCAGCCTCAGATATCACTCTAGTCTCTAGATATTACTGTCAAATACTTCAGCCTGCATCACCTTTGCTCTATTTGAACTATTGTATATAGTATCATATAAACTAAATGGGCTGATGAGAAACCTGTCTGAAACAGTAATAATCGGTGCTGTGAGAAGATATTTACTTGTCATGTTTATATCTGTTTTAGACATGCTTTCACTTTTTAAAAGCTGTATGAAGCTTTTCATATCCAGTTTAAGGATAACAAATTCGTTTAATATTTTCCCCAAAGACTGAAAATATGGAGAATTTGGTTATTTCAGAATTTTTGCATTTATACGGTGTGTGATAAACAATGTGTAACATTTTACTTTTAAAAAGTCGCTAAATATTTTCATTTCATTATTTCAACTTTATTGAAATTCCTTAGACAGCTAAGCTAACAGGTTTAATCACTTTTTCAAGCTTGTTTATTGAATTATAAGCCATTTTACATATATTCAAGTGATGAGATAAACAAGATTTTCAGAAACTTGAATTTCTCAAAAAATTCCCAACAGATTTTTTTCGTTTTTGTCTTAAAACGTTTGTATGATCGTGTAGTTTCAGGCGGTATAGGTCCCGTTTTCGGTTCATTTTTTTAACCCCAATGTTTCTTCAGGAGCGCTGTGTTTTTTCCATCGGCAGGAAATCTCTTGTGTCCGCGACGCTAAGGATCAATTATGTGTGGCCTAAATCTTGTAAATATAGGGTAAGGTTCCTTGAGTTGGATGCGCTTTTTATGGGACTGAATTAGCCAATCTATAGGCCACCTGTCACTGTATGACATGTATAATACTTACTTACAACAGTACAAACAGTACTTGTGTTCTCTAATGACAACAAATTACGACCTCACAAATATATATATAAACATTCAAGATATCTCAAACAACTCACCATCGCAGACATTCTGTGCGTTTCTCGTGTATCCCTTCACACAGACGCATTTGTAGCTCCCAATTGTGTTGACACATTTTTCGTTGCTGCCGCAGGTGAAGGCGTTGTTTTTGCATTCATCAAAGTCTGTTAAAGTAAAGAAAACCATTAGTATACTAGCAGTTATGTTGTAAGAGATTGCAAGTTAAACTATATAGAAAGATATTAGTGATCATTAATTAAGTGATTTTTAAAATTTTGTATTTTTCAAAAAATCTTTATTATGATTTTGGTGATGGACCTCCATTTATATAGTTGCTGATGCAGCTTAACTTCTTAATATTACAGATCCTAGAATTAGATTGTAAACTAAAACAATAATTTTGCGGATACTGTTTGTCATTATGTCTAGAATTTCCCCTTTTTTCTGGGAATTTTTATATTGGACAAATGCCTCTTTTTGTGATTGCCCTTCAAAAACATAGATGGGTCCAAACAAGAGGGGTGCCGATCTTAGTTAAATAGCATTGGACAAAGCTTATTCACTTGGACTTATACCTATTTTTGAGAATCACCTTGGAAATTTAATGTTATTTTCAGATATTTACCTCTGATATTCCTCTGAACACTCATATAGGCCTATTCTAAAATGGTCAAATAAGAATCCAAACGCAAAGAAGGCGAATTTTGTGGCACTAATTAAATGGTGAGCAACATACTGTTGCCAAAGTTTTGGCCGGGAGTGTATATTACATATCCATACCTTTGCAAGTCTTTCCATCGCCAACGTATCCCTTCTTGCATGTGCAAGTGAAACCTCCATCAGTATTTCTACAGTTTGCATTCCTGTCACAGTTATTCTTCCTTGGATCAGCGCATTCATCGTCATCCTTGCATGTGAATCTGTCAACTCGGACGTATCCCTTCTTGCATTTACAGTTGTAGCTGCCCTGGGTGTCTACGCAGATGGTGGAAGCAGCATCACACTGGTTGGGACCACTGCACTCGTCAACATCTTTAAAGGGAATAAAGTAAATTGATATTTTATATTGAATTTATTATGCATTATTTTTGAAAATTTGATTAGTCTGCATTGATTGTTCCATTTCAGATCTGGTTGTTTGTCTGAGGCGCCCAGTGGGCAGATGAAAAAATGATGAGATGGACGATTAATAGATTTTGTCATGAAAACTTTGGATAAAGTCATGTTTTGATGGAATTTTGATTGAATTTGGTTCTTTATAGAGAGGGTTTTATTAAGGGTGTGCTTTTAATACAGCAGATACAGTAATATAAATTGAGCTACAGAAAAAGTATGGTTGAAAAGTTGCTCAATGGAAAATAGAAATTTTCTGAAATGATATCACACATGCAAAAGTGTTCATGTCGGATATGCGTACGTTGATATATATTAATTGTGAAAAGCCTCACTGTTAAAAACATTGTTTTATTAATTGTCCTGAAGTACAAATTAATCTTCTACTCACTCTTGCACTTGAACTCAGTCTCTCGAGTGTATCCTGGTTTGCAGAGACACTTGAAGGATCCATCAGTGTCCTTGCACGTTGTAGACACAACATCGCACTTGTGTGTTCCCTTGAGACATTCGTCAACGTCATCGCATTTCTTGACGCCATCGCCGAAGTATCCCTCTTTGCATGTGCATTTCTGGAATAGGTTATTAGTCCAGTCAATTTATGTCATAACATGCCCTGACCCCAAAAAAATTGCAAGAAATTGTTTTATTGCATTTTTTACAGTATAGAGTCATAAGAACGGCATACTAAAAGTCTCCCGAAATTGGGTCAGCTAAAGTGGGTTAATTAGGTCATCAAAAATTGGGCCGCTAATTAGCCAAAAAGTTGGAAATATTAGTCTATTAGAAGCTTATTAAAGCATGTTTTGGGGTAAGAATGATGTTTTATGGTTAATTTTGGTACTCTGGTGTGTCCTGAGGCAGATTCAGCCTGGTGTCACCTTGGCATCCCCAAGTAACCTATTTATTGGCTAAAAACAAAATGGCCACCAACCGTTAACAAAGATGACCATAACTTCCTTGATATTTATGATAGAATGCTGATTTCAGCTGTTCAGTGTCTGTACCTATGTTTTAAGGGTCAACCAATGCAAATAAACCGTCAAATTGTCAATAGTTCCTTTCCAATTCATGATATACCCTCAATATAAGCAAAATATTGATAAATAAATTAACTAGGTCGGGAGGATAGAAGCATAATCTAAGCGTAATTTCACAATCACAGAATTGCTTCCAGGTAATTCCACCATGAAAGCTTTTCTTCAAATGCAAAGTGACAATTTATAATAAAATACTTTAAAAATGACAAGAAGATTTAAATCTATTGTACTCATGTCACAGGAAGAGTGTATACAACATCATTACAAGATATTGGAAATCGTCAATTTTTTTAATTTATAATAGGCCTGTTGATACTCAATTTACAACTCACACAAATATTTTCAAACATATCACCTTGTGTGATGCTTATCCCAATGGTATTCATTGTTCATACAGGTGTCACTGTGATATCACGTGAGCAATTATCCAAAAATACATCTGGCCAGTGACTGCCCACTTTCTTCCTCAGATGAAGTGCCACTTTGAAATTGGATTTGTCCACGTTGTCATAGATTACACCGGGCATGGCCCAAATACAGAATAAAAAGCAGTTTGCTGCATTTGTATCTGAAAAACCTCGCAGATATTCAATAAATAACTTTGAAATGCTTCTGGAGCAGGATTCGTAACCGTCATATCAGGGATGCATGGTTAATTGTTTGATTTGTTTCTGCATTAGACAATTGCCTTGCTTTTCCAAAATGTTCCCATTATGTAGCATTCATGCCTTCATCATAGCCATGCATATCTTCACCTGGTGGTTGCTCCTCAAAGGTAAAGGTAAAGGTACTTTTATTTAACGTGGGTAGCCAAGCTTAGTCAATGACTTGTTTCCAGTTGGGCCCATGGCGCCTCCAATTTCCGTCTGATGCGAACAACGATGTCGTGGAATGACATGATGGCCAGCCTGGGGATTGAACCCGGGTCCCTCGCTTGTGAGGCGAGTGCTCTACTGACTGAGCTATCTGGGCTGACAAAGAGTGATAACATGCAGCTGAGGCTGTAGGTGACAATTGCTCCTGCAAGATAGTTTTTTGCAACAGTCACTTTCGTACGTAAGATATTGTATCATAGCGAATGAAGACCATCTCCCAACCTACCTATAAACAGTGCAACCGTAGCTTTGCATACATTGCTTTCAGCAACAAAATGACTTTTTGTCGTAAAACTTTTAGGGTACAATCTCCATTCATCACTTTGGGTACCACTGTCTTCTTTCCAATACCCTGGTAGTCATGTCACGCCAAGTGAAGCATATAGGAATAGCGTGTTGGTGCACACTTCCGCTCTGTGCATCTGCTTTATCACCTTGAGATCTGCCATTGATGCTGTCCGATCAGATTCTCCTTCAGCTTGAATCACATGGCAGTCTCTTGAAGGCATATATCGGGAAGTTAGCAAAATTAGGTCTTGCCTGTTGACATTATTTGAGAGGAAATTGTCATTCTTGTCACTAAATATCATTTTATGTGTGATACTGACTCGGTTCCGTCATTTCATTCTCATGATTTTCTTCTCGTTATTCAAAGCCAGAGGACCTGTATTTTCATGGGCCAAAAAGAAAGCCAGTGATGTAAAGACTTCGCCAAATAAAACGAACGCATGCCAGACCTGTGCACCAATTGCCATGTCCATCCACTAGAAGAGAGAGTCTAGATCAGCCAATATCTCCATGATATAACATGAAAGATACTGATAATGAACAGCTCCTGGCAACTGAAGATCCAGGTCCTATGGCTATGAGTAATGAAAAGAAAATCATAAGAATGGAATCAATGGACCGAATCAAGTTCACAAACATATTAATATTTACTAGCAAGACAGAAGAAAGGGAAGATGATCACCTCGAAGATACGACTAACCCTGGAGTTAGTAGGAAGTACAATATTATCTGGGTTTGATGATGTTGTATCTCATCTTTCACAGCCAAGTGATATGGAAACAAAAATGGAAATCAGAGGCCCCTATTAAATGAAGTGCCATTGAAAAATGTGGCTATTGCAAAAGCCTATAGTGCTGAGAAATCGATAACATTAGAACCTGCACAAAAAGCCTTTTCTCTTCAAATAATTGTGTTCAACTGCAGACAATCTTGGAAATGCGTACTTTCAAATTCTCCTGTGCAGAATATCCAGTACAGATGTAATCGTGATCGATCACAGATTATCATGTTTAACTTTCCACAATTGTCATGAAGAGATGATTAGGAGCAAATTAAAACTTTTAAAGGATGCAATTTCAATTGCAGAGCCATACATTTTGCTGACACATTGTAACATTTTAGTACATAGGCCTGTATCAAGAACTTAAACATGGTGATTGGTTTTCTGGAATACAGAATTTTAAATTTTGCAGCATGTGCAGATAAATTAAATCATTGTGGGTTTTGAGGGTATGGTAATTGTTATTACACTGTTATGGTCATTTTCTAAACTTCTGTGTAAATAATCAAAACTTGGAAGGACTTGGAAATCTTTTGCAATTGACTGATACACAGATTTCAATTCAACTTTCACTTGTCATCATTATGAGTTGGATACCTAAGAATTGACATTTTCAAGGCATTGTATTGATATATAAATTATCATTTTTAAAATTAAAGATTTGCCAAAAACTTTCATGGGGAAATTATCATGAAGTTGTGCATGTGAAATATTGCTTAGCCTTCTCAGCCAACTTGCCTTAGTGCGTTCATTTACCAATACCTTGCATATATTTTAGGTGTATTATGAATAGTAAAGGAGCAATTAACAATTTGATGGTTTTAATACATTGCTTGACCCTAAAAACATAGGTATAGACACTGAAATCAGCATTCTATCATAAATATCAAGGAAGTTATGGTCATCTTTGTTAACGGTTGGCGGCCATTTTGTTTTTGGCCAATAAAAAGGTTACCTGAGGGTGCCAAGGTGACACCTGGCTGAATCTGCCTCAGGACACACCAGAGTACCAAAATTAACCATAAAACATCATTCATACCCCAAAACATGCTTTAATAAGCTTCTAGTAGACTAATATTTCCAACATTTTGGCTAATTAGCGGCCCAATTTTTGATGACCTAATTAACCCACTTTAGCTGACCCAATTTCGGGAGACTTTTAGTATGTTATTCTTATGACTCTATACTGTGAGAAAATGCAATAAAACAATTTCTTGCAATTTTTTTGGGGGCATAGGGCAAATTTACTGGACTATATCAAGAACGATTTGTAACATGTGTTAGATTAGGGGGCAATCATTTATATCCAGGGAGGTGTTTGAGTTTATTTAAGTTTTTTCCCCCAGTTTTGTTGAAATAAATCATTTCCTGGCGTTTTTGACATCAATAAATTATATATGGTTCATTTTCTAACAAATATTTTTTATTTTTTATTTAGCCAGTCACATGCTCAAAGTAAATAACCATTGTCTACATTTCCTTGGAAAAACTAATTTCCCATCAAGACATAGTCCCCACCCGCACTCTTATTCTGGAAGTCCCTCCTTTTCGTTCAGGAGCACCCTGTATAGGTTATTGTAAATGTCACACTGAATATCTCATTACTTCTGACAATTTAATGACAATTACATTGACAACTTTCTGACAATTTAAAGACAATTACATTAACAACTTTCTTGGCCTCAGATCCTAACTATGTACCAGTTAAAACTTTGCTGATGACGCCTTGAATACCGAATCAGCCGAAAATACAACATAAAATATAGGATTTTAGACAGTGATTATATAATATATACAAATGAAACTTACAAATCCTGGCACCAAATTCTTACAATCTGCTTTCTCGTTGCAGTTGTTCAGTTTGGGGTCCTTGCATTCATCGATATCTGCGAAGAAAAATTCATAACATCAAGTCTGCATCAATGTGGTCTGGGTAAGTATTACTACAGCTGGTTCTGTATTGCATTGGATTTTCGTTTAAGTGTTGAAATGGATATATTTAAGCGTCTTTTATGATCAAAGTTTGAACATATTTTTGTAACTTACGTTACAATACCATTTTGCTGCAATAACATTTCTTTCTCTATTATGTGATTCTACAAAAATACAAATGGCTATGATGTAATACCATACAATCTCTTGCTTCTGTGTCAAAAAATGTAAGTACTAGTTGGTTTACACTTACTCTTAATAGTTGAATCGAAAGGTGACCTACTTTCTGTCCAGAAATTTGCAGACTCTTTGAGTGTGAGACCTTTGAATATACTAAAGACAAATTCGACTATACCCTATCAGGCTTGTGCTTGTGCTTAAACTGAGTTTTATTATATTAGATATCCAATTTATATCTTACCTTGACAAGACTTGTCAGGCAACTGTCTGAATCCCTTGTTGCAATAACATCCTCTGACGCCGAATCTGACGATGCAAGAGCTGCTTGGTGGACAGGTATGGGGTTTGCATTGGAGGTTGCCTTTGGTGCATGTGCACTCTTCTGTGCAGCTGACCAGGACTGTTGTTCCTTCCTGTAAATAATCAGTTTAATTCGGTAAATTATTAGTGAGGTAATGCAATAATGCTGCAGCGCTTCTCTAACGAGGTAAATGTTGAGATATCTTCCTAACCAATTTGCAGTTGCATAGTTTATAAAAATAATCTCGATCAAACGGTAATGAGTTGTTGAAATCCTTTAAAATTAAATTTTTAGCTTTAGAAAACTTTTCATCTCTTCCAACAATGTCGTGATCTACTTTTACTGACTTGTCAAAGTAAGAAAAAACGTAATAAATTGTGTGATTGTAGGTAAATTTTTATGTATCAGCGAGATCTCATGATAGAAATAAGCCTCATTAATGTCTCCTTGTCAGCTAGGGTAGCCGCATTAAAGAATTTCCTGCATTAACATATAAGGCTTCTTATTTGGACGCAGTGCAGAATCCAAGGCTGACCTTGTCTGCACTCCCTCGAATTAGAGGATACTCAAGGTCTTATACATGTGGTCCTTAATGCCAATTCAGAGCTTCATAGTTATACTGAAGTTTTCTCTGAAGTTCTTTTCTGATAAGAGAACTTAGGTGGCTAATAAGACACAGAATGTCCCTTATGAGTTGCTTAGCTACTAACAAAAGTGGATATTGCATGGAGTAGGTCATAGCATTCACTGGAGAGGTGAAATGTCTCCCAAAAAAAGACAAATTGACCACTCATTGCAATGTAATAGATAGAACTTCCAATGTGTTAGTTGCCACCTAAGTCATTTATCCAAAAAAAATTTTATGCTCACGGAAACATAGGTTCCAGTAGGTTTGTGAGTACACCCACAGTCTTTGGGCCGCACACAGTTTTCTCCTTCCAAAACGAAGCCATCTTTGCAGAAGCATCCCATAATGCAAAATGAATTGCAATTTGGAACTCCCTTGGGGTAGACACAGGTTGGCTGGCAGAGGGAGCCACATACTTTGTATTCCATGTTCTTTCCACAGTTGGGGGCTTTGAATGAAAGAAGAAAAACACATATTCAAATTAAATCAATTGTCATCAAGTCTCTTCATTAAAATAGTAAAGAATCCTGGAAGTAAATACGATCTTTCCAAAGATTATGATGGTGATCGTATTTACTTCCAGTGGAATAGTAACTTTTATACTTTTTAGCAGGTAGATTAATACCATGGTACTTAATACCTTATAACGACAAACATTGCCATAGCTATCAGTGTTCCACCTTTGATTTGATTTTGGCATACTATTTTCAAGAAATGAGGGGACCATTTTCTTTTCTTCCACAAAGGGCATGGCCGACGAGGGTCAGGCATGGCGCGCTGCCTAGCTGGAACACTGGATATTAGCTGGCTTTGGAGCTGTGATTTCTAACACATATATAGGCATTATAGGCTGGATTTATGATTTAGAAAATTTGTTCTGCTTAAATTATAATATTGTGGTCTTTTACATTGCAGAAATGCAGAATAGTGGGAAAGGTACCTAGAAGATAGCACAGTTGGCATTCTTTGAAAAAAGATAGATAGATAGATATAGATTGATATGGTAAGTGAAGCCCTCTAAGCTAAATTTTTGGCACTCAGCTAACTTACCACCACAGAAGCTTGGGCTCCTCCAGCTCACAATTGGCACCTGGTAGATCTCAGCACAGATCTTGGCCAAACTGTCAGCGTGAGCGCACTTCTTGACTCCGGCACACAAGTCAAACTTGCAAGATGATTCGTAAGCTGCTCTGATCTTGGGGTCCATGACTTTGAGACAAGGCTGCGAAGATAATGGATTGTAAGGGTTGTAAAAATCAACTGAAAATAACACCATACTTAAAATAATAAAAGGAAGAGATGCCCTCGAAGATAAAATTCATCTCAAACGAAATGAGTCCAGAGATTCAGAATCTTTATTCAGGAATATAATGTAAAGTTGAAAAGGAAGGTAAAATTCATCTCATACATATGTCGCAAGATCTAGAATCCAATTCTTGAAAAATGTAAAGTTGATTTGCTAGATTTCAATCATTGCAACAAGTAGTATTTTCTTATATTTGAAACATACAAGAATGCTGAGTACTCTTCAGATTTTTAATTTTTCAATTGCCATTGCGTAGTTCTGTATTTGCTTATTAAACTTCACCTATTACCATAGGTGAAGTTTCTTGTTTTCGTAATTATTTATTATTAAACTTCACCTATTACCATAGGTGAAGTTTCTTGTTTTCGTAATTATTTATTATTTATTATTTATTATTATTATTCTTTCACACAACCTACCCTCAAAAAATTCATGAACGGAGCCTCATATGCCCTCATTACATTCCCCGAGTTTTTTAGACACTGGACCATTTTTCAAGGTCAGAGGTCACTTCAAAGTTGGACTCTGAAAAATTTCAAATGTGAATAACTTTTTTAATTATTGCTGGATTTCATTTTCCTTTCAGGTACTTGGTTCCTAACCCTTTTTACATAATGTGACCCAATTTTGTGAATGTAGGTCAAGGTCAAGGTTCCCCATGGTCACTTTTAGTGTTTTATGGTTGGAGTGAATACAATTGTACATTTTTTACTGAAAGTGGCCCAAATTGTGGCAAAATGTTGCTTGACTAACGGGACATCTGCATGTGTATTGTGGTTGCATTTCTATGGCCGGATTATGATTTACGTAATTTTAAACATTGGTAAGTCATCAAATTTGGTGACTTTCGTCATTTCACCATGAAATATCGATTTTGGCTGATAACATGCTATAGTAAACTGCTATTATTTTTTGCCATTCACCCCAAATTGACCTTCACATTTGACCTTGACCCAATTTTTCAAGGTCAATTAGCAAATTTCAGTGCAAAAATGTGCTATTTTCAGTGACCTTCAACACCATGCAATTTTCAAATAGGTATTTTGTTTGTGACTGATTCAAGTACTCATTCAGATGTTTTTTATACGAAGAATTCATATTTCACGTTAAATCAAAATGGCTGTCATTTTTTAATTGCCTACTGTGACCTTAGTATTTCAAATACAGCTATGAAATTTGGTACAGGTATTGGCTTGTGGGTATTGTTCACGCACGTGTGGGGAAATTCAAAATGTCTGACACAAAATGGCGGCCATTTTGGAATTGCTCACTGTTACCTCAGTATTTCACTTAGAGTTATGAAATTATGTACAGGCTTGGTACAGGTTATGGTCTGCGGGTATTGGTCAGGTACATGTACAATATTCAAGTACTTGTCAATGTACTTGTCAATGTACTTGTCAATATACTTGTCAATGTACTTGTCAATGTACTTGTCAATGTACTTGTCAAAGTACTTGTCAATGTACTTGTCAATTTACTTGTCAATGCACTTGTCAATGTACTTGTAATGTTACTTTTGCATTGAAATTACTATTGAAATTACTTTTCCAAGTACTTTTAAAATTACTTTGAAATTACTTTTCAAATTACGTTTCAAATTACGTTTCAAATTACTTTGGAACTTTTCAAATTACTTCTGTCATTTCGTTTTTTCGTTTCGACCAATATTTCTAGGTGAAGTTTTGTTACTGCTTGCAGTTACTCATTTCTAGTTATTATTTATTATTATTCTTTCACCCTAACCTACCCTCAAAAAATTCATGAACGGAGCCTCATATGCCCTCATTACATTCCCCGAGTTTTTTTGACCCCGGACCATTTTTCAAGGTCAGAGGTCACTTCAAAGTTGGACTTCAAAAAATTTCAAATGGCAATAACTTTTTCGTTTATTGCTGGATTTCATTGTTCTTTTAGAAAGTTTGTTTAAAAGTCTTTTTACATAATTTGACCCAATTTCGTGAATGTAGGTCAAGGTCAATGACCCGTATGACCACTTTTAGTGTTTTATGGTTTATTTTTATGCAATTGCACATTTTTTACTGAAAGTGGCTCAAATTGTGGCAAAATGTTGCTTGACTAACGGGACATCTGCATGTGTATTGTGGTTGCATTTCTATGGGCGGATTATGAGTTACGTAATTTTAAACATTGGTAAGTCATCAAAATTGGTGACCTTCGTCATTTCACCATGAAATATCGATTTTGGCTGATAACATGCTATAGTAAACTGCTATTCTTTTTTGCCATTCACCCCAAATTGACCTTCACATTTGACCTTGACCTAATTTTTCAAGGTCAATTGGCAAATTTTAGTGCAAAAATGTGCTATTTTCAATGACCTTGAACACCATGCAATTTTCATATAGTTATTTTGTTTGTGACTGATTCAAGTACTCATTCAGATGTTTTTTTATGCGAAGAATTCATATTTCAAGTTAAATCAAAATGGCTGTCATTTTTTGATTGCCTACTGTGACCTTAGTATTTCAAATACAGTTATGAAATTTGGTACAGGTATTGGCTTGTTGTTATTGTTCACGCACGTGTGGAGAAATTCATAATGTCTGACACAAAATGGCGGCCATTTTGGAATTGCTCACTGTTACCTCAGTTTTTCACCTAGAGTTATGAAATTATGTACAGGCTTGGTACAGGTTATGGTCTGCGGGTATTGGTCAGGTACATGTACAATATTCAAGTACTTGTCAATGTACTTGTCAATGTACTTGTCAATGTATTTGTCAATGTACTTGTCAATGTACTTGTCAAAGTACTTGTCAATGTACTTGTCAAAGTACTTGTCAATGTACTTGTCAATGCACTTGTCAATTTACTTGTCAATTTACTTGTCATGTTACTTGACATGTAACTTTTGCATTGAAATTACTATTGAAATTACTTTTCCAAGTACGTTTCAAATTACTTTGAAATTACTTTTCAAATTACGTTTCAAATTACTTTTCAAATTACTTTGGAACTTTTCAAATTACTTCTGTCATTTCGTTTTTCATTTCGACCAATATTTCTAGGTGAAGTTTTGTTACTGCTTGCAGTTACTCATTTCTAGTTATTATTATTCTTTCACCCTAACCTACCCTCAAAAAATTCATGAATGGAGCCTCATATGCCCTTATTACATTCCCCGAGTTTTTTTGACACCTGACCATTTTTCAAGGTCAGAGGTCACTTCAAAGTTGGACTCTGAAAAATTTCAAACGCGAATAACTTTTTCAATTATTGCTGGATTTCATTTTCCTTTTAGGTACTTGGTTCTGAGCCCCTTTTGCATAATTTGACCCATTTTTACGAATGTAGGTCAAGGTCAATGTCCCCCATGGTCACTTTTAGTGTTTTATGGTTTTTTCTTATGCAATTGCACATTTTTCACTCAAAGTGTCCCAAATTGTTGCATAACGTAGCTTGACTAACGGGACATCTGCAGCTGTATTGTGGTTGCATTCCTATGGCCGGATTTTGAGTTATGTAATTTTAAACATTGGTATGTCATCAAAATTGGTGACCTTCGTCATTTCACCATGAAATATTGATTTTGGCTGATAACATGCTATAGTAAACTACTCCTCTTTTTTGCAATTCACCCCAAATTGACCTTCACATTTGACCTTGACCTAATTTTTCAAGGTCAATTGGCTAATTTCAGTGCAAAAATGTGCTATTTTCAATGACCTTGAACACCATGCAATTTTTCATATAGTTATTTTGTTTGTGACTGATTCAAGTACTCATTTAGATGTTTTTTTTATACGAAGAATTCATATATCCAGTTAAGTCAAAATGGCTGTCATTTTTTGATTGCCTACTGTGACCTTAGTATTTCACATACAGTTATGAAATTTGGTACAGGTATTGGCTTGTGGGTATTGTTCACGCACGTGTGGAGAAATTCAAAATGTCTGACACAAAATGGCGGCCATTTTGGAATTGCTCACTGTTACCTCAGTATTTCACCTAGAGTTACGAAATTATGTACAGGCTTGGTACAGGTTATGGTCTGCGGGTATTGGTCAGGTACATGTACAATATTCAAGTACAATATTCAAGTACAATATTCAAGTACTTGTCAATGTACTTGTCAATGTACTTGTCAATGTACTTGTCAATGTACTTGTCAATGTACTTGTCAATGTACTTGTCAATGCACTTGTCAATTTACTTGTCAATTTACTTGTCATGTTACTTGACATGTTACTTTTGCATTGAAATTACTATTGAAATTACTTTTCCAAGTACTTTTCAAATTACTTTGAAATTACTTTTCAAATTACGTTTCAAATTACTTTTCAAATTACTTTAGAACTTTTCAAATTATTTCTGTCATTTCGTTTTTCGTTTCGACCAATATTTCTAGGTGAAGTTTTGTTACTGCTTGCAGTTACTCATTTCTAGTTTTTTTTTACTATTGCTATACCATAACATAACTTTTTTAATGTAATTACTCACAGTCATGCACTGTAATGCAGCCACAAAAGTCGTGGTTTGCCCTCGACAATAATACAGCTCAGGGCACCTTAAATATATAACTACTAGCTAACGCTCTTCACTTACCCAGAAGGCAAAGTTTTCGTCATAGATTTGGGCGCATGTGCTTTTAGCGCCTGCTCGGTCTCCTTCAGTCTTGCACAAGTCCTCTGGTGGGAGGGTGCAGTATTCCGTGCATTGGCTCGTCTTGTAGTCTCTGGAGTCACCGGTCATCCAGGATGCGGCAAAAGTGTTGGTGTTGGTCACCTGTGATGTAAAAAATGTATATAAATATACCAGTTTAGAGTTTTTAGAGTAAAGAATATAATTTTGATGCTTGACGTTGAAAGTTGCATGTCCCTGATCTCTACCACAGCCAAAATTTTACCCTATCAATAGCTATAAGCTATACACCCTATCCTTGATATCTATCACTGCCAGAAATTAACACTATTGATAACTGTAGACTGTGAAAAAAAAAAGAAGAGTATCAATTGTGATTTTACCCGAGATTCCTTTTTGAGAGGTAAAAAATGTCCCAAAAAAGAACCAGTAGCGTTTCCCCTACAGAAAAACTATCGAAATTGGTGTAATTTTGAATTACAATATTATATAACATGACACCTATTTTCGAATCTTTTCAAAAACTCTCATAAGAGGAACCATGATACATGATTAAGGGTAATAGTACATACCATAGATCCTGCTGCAGTCTTGGGGGCACAGGCAGGTCCAGTCACAAAGTCATCTGCTGGATTATTGTTGAAGTTTCCACACATTCCACACATCTTTCCTTGGAATGCAGCCTTGACGACAACATCTACCTTGGTGTCTCCATCCCAACGGACTTCAAATCCAACATCGGCTGTTACTCTCTTTGAAAGACAGAACGAATAAAAATGTAGTCCTAAGTTATCTTAAAACTTTTCCTCCAAAGCTTTTTGTGCTTTTCTAAAATACTCAATAATAATCTACGAAATTCATATGTCATACGATAATGAGTTTGGGAACAACAATTGGTGATGTTATTCCCTATCAAGTTTTCATTCAGCTATTCAGACTGGTGATGGCAACTTCTTAATTTTGAGTGTCTTATAGCCGTGCCAGTTGAGCTTGTTGCATTTCCATAAACTTCTTGCTTCTAGGTATAATCAAAGTCTAGTGTACTGTATATTAATATTAATAATTATAACAAAGTATGATTTTATAGTGTGCTAATTCTATAAACTAGCGGTCATCATACCGATGACAATAGGACCTTCATCACACTGATGACCTCGGTATGTGGTTAAACTTTAGCGGAGTTTGAACCTACATTCAATATGCACAGGGCAGACCTGCTAACCACTCTGCAACATTATATTACATTAGATATTGGGTTACATACCACATAAGGTCCGGCTTTCACAATCAGAAGATCTGGATGTCCGAGACTGGTCAAGGGTCTTGAAGAGAATCCTGGTATTGTAACTCCATTGACAGACACTACTTTCTTCTGGTCGAGGATGATCGTCTACAAAAAATGTTATCTCCATTAGTAAATAATGCTTTGTTTAATGTAGGTTGCATTTCCATTTTTGCAGAACGGTACATTTTACAACAATGGTGTATGATCTTGAATTCAAGGCCATCACGAGTATCATGTAGTGCATTGGTGTAGAGAAATAGATATACAGCATTCATTAGTATCAGAAACAAATGACTGATGATTGTCTTCAAAGATATGTAATTTCCATTAGTTAATAATGTTTTGATGTAGGTTGCAAATATGTATTTCCATTATAGTTAAATGGAACGGCGCATTACACTTTGATGTATAATCTTCTCAAATTCAAGGCTTTTGATTATCGAAGATGTCATGCGGTGAAGAGAAATAGACATTCAACTTCATAAGTATCAGAAACAATTGGCTGTATTATTATATTATAATATAAATATTATATATGATAGAACAATAAAATGTTAAAATGTGTCTGACATGCTCACAATCCTAATGAGAACGAGTAAATAGTGAATACTTACTGAGTGGTAAACTGAGATCTTGACAGCCTGAATCCAGGAACCTCGGGTGTTCGTCCTGCCTTGTCTCCAGTTAATTTGGTCAACCTGTGAAGGAAAAAAATAATCATCATATGAATGTGGTTTCATAGTTTTAGTTTATCACCTAGTCTTACCATCAGGGGCTGGGCTCTGTTTTTCACAGATCCAGGATGTTCTTTTTTTTTGTTAAGGTTACATTTCATGTTTTTTTCTGTGGATGTTCTCTCATCATTGTTTATGATAAATCGCTAATTCCATAGACATCCTGCTTTTTATAATCTTTAATTTACTGTATTAAAAAATAACCTTTTGCTGCTGCGATTGTTGCTACTTTTCATTAACAAACAATAAAAGCAAAGCACGATTCCGAAGAGATTCTTGGCTAACTACTGCCTCTATTAAACAGCTATGACATTATACATATGTATTAAATGAGAGTTGTGGAAGTGAAGCCACCAGAGGGATGAATGGGTGATTGAGACTGATGGTAATTAGTGCAAATAATGAGAGGTGAGTTTGTAGGTGAGGAGGTTTAAATGCTGAGGTAAATTGAGGTTTGAATAGTTTAGGGGTTAAAAGGAGGATGCCTTATAGGTGAGACTGAAATTGCCAGTAGGGGGCCACTGAGAATACTATTTATAGGACAGGACAAGATAGGATAATCAACCTACCTGGAATGTAGGTTTTCCAGCGGGTTTGCCATTAGCACAGTTGTCTCTGGTCATAGTGTAAGAACATGGTCCGTAGAAATGGAAGATCCTGTCATCGTAGATCATGCAGTGAGGGTCTCCCCAGCAGGTACATTCTCCAATTGCTGAAGTTAAATTGGACATTGAATACGTAAAATGTATCAAATATATTATTTACTCGTATTATATGATGACCAGTTGCAGCCTTGGTTAAATATTTCACTTCAATTATTCCTCTTGACATTGTCATTGAGTGGCATAAATATAAAATTGTTGGTATGCTTCTGTTTTTTCATTGGTAGAAAATCTGTTGTCAGTTGGTCCGAGAAGCTAAAAATCCATAATGTCTGACCTAATTTGTTGTATAGATATATATATACTCACGTTCACATTGTTTTCCATTGCCTGCATATCCTCTGTTGCATGAGCAAGTGAATCCTCCGTAAGTGTTGATACATGTTGCTTTAGCATGACAGTTGTGGGTACCAGCTGTACACTCATTCACATCTAGAAAATAAATTGATATCGATATCAGAACTGTGAAACCATGGTTATTACACCATAGTTGTTTTACACAAATTACTTGAGATCAAACCGTTTTACCTTTTTATTGCATGTTGGGGCATTGTTTGCATTCAAAATTTTTATTTCGGTCCAGATTCAGTTATTTTAATTCCGATTTTTTGAATTCTGATGTTTCACTGATTTTGCTATAAAGTGTCTTCACCATGTCTCCTGCCTTAATAACAAGTTCTGTAGATTGAAGCTGCCACAGTGGTTTTTCTGTGGCAGTTTCATGTAAATTGTTTATTTACTGCCCTACAAAGGTAAACTACAGTAACCGCACTTTTGGTTGAATTGGACTTTGGCCACTTTACTATCACCTACCAAAAGCTTTATCTTATGTAAATCTTCAAAATTTACAATAGAGCTCAAAAACATGATAATTGCAGTTACTGTAGTTTATCTTTGTACGGCCGTTTAGTGTGTATGAAGGGAGGTAAATGTATTACACTTACCAATGCATGTGTTTTTGTCTCCTGGCTTCAGAGTGAATCCCTTCTTGCATTCGCACTTGTAGGAGCCTGGAGTGTTGACACAAGTGGCTGTAACTTTGTTGTTGCATGGATTGTCTGCGCACTCATCATCGTCTGCAATAAGACAGGTAAGAATAAGAAGTTTTATTGGTCACCTGGTAACAATGTATTGTATATGTAAAATTGTGGCTGGTCTTGCCGAATTGGTACAAAAAATTACAGTGAGGAATATTAATTATATCTATAAAGGAAGGACACTATTCTTAGCTATATAACAAAAAATAAATAAAAGCAGGATAATGGCACTTGGAATGAAAGAGTTTTAAAATCCTCATGCTCTCATCAGTAATAGACACCATATTTTTCCACTTGGATAGAAAGAATTTTTAAATCTTCATGTCTCATCAGATACTATAATAGACACCATTTAAAAAAAAATTAATAGATGGATAAAAAGGAACATACCAAAGCAGACTCGTCCGTTGGCCCACTTGCCAGGCCTGTTTCTTCCTTGCCATCCCTTGTTACATTCACAGTCGTATTTGTTCCAGTTGATCTTTTTGCACTTGGCGTTTTTGTCGCAATCGTGGAATTTGGTGTTGCAGACATCGAGGTCTGAAATGTATAGAAATAATAGAAAAATATAATATAATTATAGGTATAATGAACTAGTGCGTAGACAAATGCCCAGAGAACACCCTCAATCTGTAATATATATATTTCCACTGTATCCTCAATATTTATACAATATTTTCGATCAGCAAGTTTCAAAATCACAAATTATTCTAAACTCCGTCGTACAAATGTTATAGATCATCCATTTTTTGTAGCCTTACCATATTGTTTTACAATATTTGTGATCAGCAAGTTTGCAACAATCACAATTATTCAGAACTCCATCATACAAATTTTGTAGACCAAGTAGATATTTTGCAGCCTTAGTAAATTCTGTCAGCGCAATATAGCAGTAGGCCTATATGTTTCAATACTTCACAATACTTTTACAATATTTGTGATCAGCAATTTTGAAACAGCCACGAATATATTCAAAACTCCACGATACAAATGCAGTCGAACAAGTGCATTTTTTGTAGCCTTACCAAATTCTCCGTCGGCGCAGTACAGGTTTCCGAGTGTGATCTTGAGGGATCCCTTGGAAATTCCGAGATTCCTGAATCCGACGCATGGCATGTCCCCACGGATTCGCCAGATTCCAGCATCCACTCGATCCTTGTTGTCTCCAATGTCACAATTGCAACGTCTGAGAAAAAGAAGAAAGGTGAAATGTATTGCTCTCGACACAAAAATTAAATATTCAACCTAGACTACACACTTTAATCTTTCTCAACAGCTGGGAGTCTTTAGAAAAATTATTAAACGTTATTATAGCTAAAATTTGTCACGTCAAGCAGAGGACAGACGTTTGGCTAGATATCTCAGTAACCACAAGCCCACGATGTTTTGGTGCCATTTTTGTCCGGTATTTGCCAATTTATGAAAATGGCAGTCAAATTTCGCACTATGTTGACATTTGTGATGCTTCCAATTTGACATACAATGGGTGGTGACGTCGCAAAAGTGCACTGCAGCGCCACACCAGACTTAGATCTAGTCAAGGTAGTCTTAGCAGAACCAGCAATCTCATTGTGTTGGTTTTTATGGACTATACAAATAGTACTAAATTTCTGTCCCAATACTTGACGTGACAAACTGTAATATGTAGTTTAAATGTCGTATTAACATCATAAAAAATTGAGATTACACCTTTTTTCATTTTAACCGACCGACCCTATAAAAAACCCTTGTAGAAGATCCAAGAAGCTAAAGATCAATTATGTCTGGCCTTACCTATTTCTCATAGCATTTCTTCCATCGTCTCCAGCACACTCGTTGTCGTTGCCGCAAGAACATTCCTTGGCGCTGTTTCCTCTCGCATCTCCCCAGTATCTGTTGTTCGTGACGGATCTGGAGTTCTGCTCAAACCACAACAGGGTTGGGTTGCCTGATTTGTCAAACAGCTGAAAAATACATAAATAAAAGGCGTTAAAAAGGGACATAATAACTTAAATCTAATTGTTGTAACAAGCAGACAGGCATGCAGAAGCATAAGTTTAGACCAATTGCATATTTACATAAATTTTACAAATCTTTTACTTCACAAAGTAAAACTAAGAAAACAGACATTAATACTATGAGCTCACAGAGTGTAGAATTAGAATGACACTTTGGAGATCAAATCTAAGAAGGTGGCAAGTAGGTCCAAGAAGACCTTGCATGTGACGACCCCTGGTGGGATTGCATAGAAATGCATGAAACAGAAAGTTAGATAAACACTTTGGAACAATTTCCTGTTTCCTGACCTTCCCGAGGCTTAAACTTTTATATAAATAGAATAGATAGATAGATAGATAGATTGAGAAAACTACTACTGCTACTACTACTCACTGGGAAGTTGTTGCAATCCAGTCAATAGCTTAAACTTTTATATAAATAGATAGATTTAGAAAACTACTACTGCTACTACTTACTGCGAAGTTGTTGCAATCAAGTCTGATAGCTGAAACTTTTATATAGATAGATAGATAGATAGATAGATTGATTGAGAAGACTACTCACTGGGAAGTTGTTGCAATCCAGTCTAATAGGCATGTAGCATCTGTTGGAGGCAGTCATGAGTCTGTACGCTTGCTGCTCAGAGGCTTCTAGGTAAGACACCTTGGTGTCGCCAGGTCCGATGTCGATCACTGTCTTTGAAGGTTTAAGGACTGTGACTCCTGAAAGGAAATTAACAGAAAAGATAAGTGACAAATTTGTACCAGAAGATTTGTAATTATATTAGTGTTGTGGGGACCAGACTGGACCGCTGTCCTCTGGTCCAGAACCGCCCAGTCCAGACAGGAGAAAGTCTGGTCCAAGGGGGTTACGGTACACCAGTACAGTTTCCGATTAACTACCAATTTTGGCCGAAAATCATCTTACAAGGTTGGAAAATTAAGGTGTAAAAAATAACTTGTTTTCTCCCTTTTTTTAAATTTTTTTTACCAATTTTCACTGGACCGGTCTGTACCGGTTTGTAATGGTTTGTATACTGGCACAGTCAACCTCTGGACCAGTTTTTTGGAAGTGAGAGTGATCCGGTACTAAAGAGGTTGTAATAGACTGTGACGGTCCAAAGAAGTCCGGTCTGCAACACTAATTTATACATATTCTGTATGTGTTCTGGAGTCAGGAGTCTGAGGTATTTGGCAGGAGTCTGAGAGAAAATTAGGTTTTCAGGAGGAGTTGTCAGAAAGAAAGAGCATGTAGACCGCTGGAAAGGTTACCTTTTTTGAGCTTCTGGATTTAAGTGGTATTGGTGTAAATTTTAGCAATTTTGATTAATTTGGTTCCTGTGTTTTGCAACCCCAACGTGTTTGATATCATTAGAATTCTGCTTGAAAATACAATTCCAATGGTATCAAAATCATAAAGACTAGATTGGTTGCACAATTTCTGTGGCACATCCCTATAGAGAAAATGAAAAGACATACATGTAGATATATGTAAAAGTCCCAGGCTTGTGATCCAAATATTAAAGCTATCATTGATTTGACAATGTAAACAAAAAAATTCAAATTGAAAGCCTTAAAATTACCTCTCCTTGGGTTGATGTCCATGTTACAGTAGACGATGAATGGTTGGACTCGTCTATCTGGCCAGATGAGGTATTCTCCTGATGGTGCTCCTCTTGCCTTCCATCCTTCGCAGTCTCTTGGCAATCCTGGGAGTTTGAAAAATGAAGATGTTTTATATTGAGAAAAATAAAATTGTATAGAGTTACAGCTACACTCAAAAGGAATGATTTGCATTCTGATTCATATGTGTGTAAATGCGTGATTGCTGTTGGTTCAGAAAGCCTGTGTACATTTGTGAATGGTTTTATGTGACATAGGCTATTCCTCAGTCAATCAAGAGGACTGTTAGGCTGATTTAGTCCTATAGAATGCCTTCAAAATATGGCGTACTCAGGCTCCAAATGCAGTCAAATTTGCTGGAATCTGTCAATCTTGACTTCAGCTGCACCAGTGTTCCACAAATAGGCCGTGATAGTGGAACTCTCCTTTTTCCAGCTCTCCTGTGTTGACGAGCAGAATAAAACTATTTCCGGGAACAAGCTGCCATTTTGTACCATTGCTGAGTCAGTGGAGCTGGCATTCCAGGCCCCAGGGCACTTTTAATCCATTGAAAACATTACGGATTTGCATTGCCGAGTCTTAAATGGAATGTTTAGCATGGATTGCCACCATATTCCAGTACTGTCAGACTGATTAGACTTTGTTATGGACCTTAGAAACCCCGGCTCCATTGTAAATTCCCAGGCTGATGTTTCCGGAAATAGTTTTATTCTGCTCGTCAACACAGGAGAGCTGGAAAAAGGAGAGTTCCACTAAGTAAGGCCCGCTATTGCATGCGTTCCTTAGTCCACAATTGAAATAGCTTGAAAAAGTTAGGATAGGAGAGTTAGTCTCACTCTGGGGCATCATCCCAATTTCCCAAGTAACATTAATGGAAAGATAAAACTTGTATATGAGTTTGAAACAGTATTACACTGATTTGTCTATAGTAATGTATTGTCAAAAAATGCTTATGATTTAAAATAAAGGGGCAGATCCGGGGGGCGGGGGCTCCAGGGAGTCCAGACCCTCCCCCTTCCAAGCTAAGATATTCAATCCCATCATAGAGATTCCCGGCCAAATTTGCTCTGGCCCTTTGGGTCTTGCCGCTGGACCTCCCCCTTTCAAAATTTGTGGATCCGCCCCTGAAATATTGATATCGGCAACTGACTTGTAACCATGTGTACACATAGTTAAGTGCTTCGGCTTTTTTGCCTGGAAGAGGGCAAGAGGCATCCTTTAAAGTAAGGTAACATTAAAAAATAAGATTTATTATGAAGCATTTTTTGAAATAAAAAGGTGTTCTAGTCTCAGTAATACTTTATATATAATTATAAAGATAATAGTTACTCCAACAAACTGCATTATAATCTGGCATGTTATGAGTTAATTTTATACATTTCCACTTTGCAGAGTTAATTTCAAATCAGTCTTCATCTGTAAAACTTGGCTTACCAAAGACACTGGGGCCACAGGCAATATCTTCGTAATCAAGTACACCAGATTCACCGGCGCCCCTGACGACGGAGGAGATGGGCAGAATATCACGGTTGGTGACAAGTCCTCCTTCTTTCCTCGTCTTTCCGTCAAAGACGTTGCATTTACAAATTTCGCTGTTTCCGCCAGGGCACGAGTTGAGTAGACCACATGCGCAACCGGCAACGTTGGGGACGTTGTATCGGTGGTCCGCACCAGCCCATACGTCTGATTTGGCTCCGTTGTATGTCTTGAATAAGGTCACCTGTGGGAAAATAGGTCGGTTTAAGAAAAATGTCCATACTTAAGATTTAAGATGAAACTTTTTTTATGCCAGTGATGACAGTTTACACAATGAAACAAAAGCTACAAAGCTTTTTTTGCAAATTAAATGATGATTTTGAGATTAATTTGATAATTGAACTCATATTAGATAAGATATGCAATATGATGTATGCAGTACATCACTGCTATTAGATTACTAAATTGTAACTAATAATAATTTTTCTCTATGTATATGTCCTTAGATTTTCTATCTGTAGACATTTTCTAGATCTACATTGTACACAAGTGTAGAAATTAGGTAATGGTCCAGCTGGGAAATTTTGGACAGTCACACTAAGTCACAAAGACTGTATGACTTCATATATATTCAGTTAGGCCTATTGCCATGTGTTTAGCTTAGCACCAGCACCTTAGATGGTTCAGCCAAAGATTGCAACCAGTAGCCAAGGGCCAAGGTGTTGGGGTAGCCAGGATCTGAGCTGGGGTGTAGGTTGTGCTATTTATAGACACATCATGGCTGACTTGTTCACACAGCCCCTGGTGAGAGATCTCTACATGATACAATATTCAAAGGAAGTGAAAAAAATTGAAAAAAGAATCCCAAAAAAAGTTAATTTCTTACCAAATTAGTCTCACTCTTGATGACGGCAGCATTTTTGCAGGTGTATGAAATTCCTTGCTTGCACCATTTTGATTTCTCGACCAGAGTCCTGACTTGTTGAATGCTGGCCCCTTTGTATTGCAGAGTGACTTTCTTTTGTGTGGTGACATCAACGTCGTTTTCCAGAGGAATCTGTGAAGGAGACATGTGAGATAAATGATAGATTAGTCTCATCTAGCATGCGAACTGAAATATAGCACTGGACTGACATCCTGTATAAAACCAATGCAAGTGATTAGGGTGATGGTATTGGCGCCAACAGTCAGGAACTAACCCAGTAGTGGCACTGCAGTGAATTTTTTGTGACGTCACAGCAATTTAAGCCATTATCCTGATTGTGTCATGAATGTCAACAAGCAAGATGAACTGGCATCGTACGAAATTGCTCGAAAATCGGCAAAAAAAAACGGCGCTAAAACATCGCGAAAATGTGATATTCACATTGCAAATTGGCTGCTTTATCAGTGAGTATGTGTTAATCTGCTGAACTACTTTTAGATACTGAGCAATCAGGCCAAACACCAGTTCACATGTTGATGAGACAAACTGTAGTGTTGCAGTGATCAACAAAAAAAATATTGCCAATACACATCGCCAATCTTACATATAACATCGACTTCATATTTTTGCAACAATGCAAAATTGATTTTTGTCTTTTCCTATTTCATGAAGACTATTTGCTCCACAGAGAGCTAGCACCCATCATTTCAAAGCTCTTTAAGAGATCTATCTACATAGGCGTATCGAAGGGGGGCAGGGGGGCGATCGCCCCCCCAAAAGTTTGGGAAACAGTAAGATTCGGGCAAAAAGGCTAAAAAATTCGGGCAGATAATTGAATAAAAACTACCGAAAATTAATGATTTCAAAGCAATTTAATTTGAAATGTTTATAAATTTAGATCGTGAAATTCGGGCAAATGTCGCTCGCCCCCCCAAAAATCGCACGCGCCGTACGCCTATGTCTATCTACCACAAGAGGAATTATATCTGTATGGCTTGTGTTATAGGGCAGTAATTGTCAAGATTAAGGTATCTTCTCAATGAGAAAAATAATCGATTTTGAGTCGATTATTGAAATGGAAGGGCCATCCTATAATCAATGTCATAGGCGTATGGGAGGGGGGGGCAGGGGGGCGGTCGCCCCCCAAAAGTTTGGGAAACCGTAAGATTCGGGCAAAAAGGCTAAAAAATTAGGGCAGATGATTAAAAAAAAACTATTTAAAATTAATGATTTACAGGCAATTTCATTTGAAATGGCATTAAATCTGGCCCTTGCCATTCGGGCAAATGTCGCTCGCCCCTCAAAAATTGCGCGTCCCGTACGCCTATGATTGATGTTGAAAATCGGACCGATTCCCTTATTGCTGCTATTAGCAGATCAGATTTTGATATATTCTATTCCAAATGATGATCGAGCAGGGATGGGGGTGGAATTTCTGGTGAGGAGTTGACTATTTCAAATTGACTCCATGAAGATCAAGAACTTTTTTCCGTATAAGGAATAGTACAGATTATGTTAATGCTATGACTTACAGTGGTAACGCCGATACTTCTGAGGTTAATTCCCTTGAACACAGAGCAAGTTGCTCCGAAGAACCCAACTCCTCCCGCTGCATCAGGGTCAATGGCGTATCGTACGACTCCTGGTCGGAATTTGCCCTTGGTAAAGATGGCGTCACAATCCTTCTCAATATCTGTAAGTAATTGAAAATTTAAAATATTTATGGAGGCTGTGTTTCACATGTATGATATGGCATTGTTATGCTAATTGTGTCTATCGCAAATACATTTTGTGTTATATTATGATAATATAATAATAACAACACTAATGTGTAAGATTACAGACCTTTTTACCATGATTGATTCACAAAAAACAATTAACATTAAAAAAAAAGAAAATGAAATGCAAGGATTTCTTTGACATTGACAAGCAGACTGTATTTCTTGGTTCCTTAGTACAGATTTGTCTCTGCTGGAATTACTGTGAAATAATTCTCTTTAAATTTTGAACCGTTATACTATTTATATCATATCATTTATATTGATGAATGATTAAATTAGGATTTTTCATTATAAGATACACTCATGCGTGTAGGCTACAGTTGTACTTGCTACGGATTTTGACAGCTCTTACATACCAAAGAATTTGATCGCTCCAACTTTGATGCATCTAGTTCCGGCTTCCACAGAATTGAAGACAAATTTGGTGACAGGGAGAGTTTTGAAGTCCAACAGTTTTCCTTCATCCTTAGCATTGACACCATGGCCCTTGCATTTGCATGCTCCACCTTTACAGCCTGTGCCGCCTGTATCGAAAGAATGAAGTATTATTGTGTTATCATACAGGAGTGATTGCAGTAATTCTGATCAATAAAATGAAGAAATTGGAAATATATAATCCTTTCACAATAGACTTGGCCCTTATCTCATTTTACCATTCTAATAACATTATTATTAAATTCATTTACCATTTATGATTTGGTTTAACTGAAGCAAAATTATGTCTTAGCTGAATGTAATTTAAATAAATAAGTTATAAAAACCCCAATTAACATGTTATACCTTATAAATCTTGCTTATTATTACAGCTGCTTGCAGCCTGTATTGCGAGAGGAGCTCAAGAAAAGTTATGACAACTGCCTTGGTCGTGCTGTTTCACCTATGTCATTAAAACTTTGCATACAGTCTAAATAGAATATTTTCTTGCGTTGAAAAACTTTTGGTGCCTTTCTCAGATGGAAAAAATTATTAAAGAAAACAAACAGGCTGACTATCTTGAGGTCAAAGGTCAATCACGGCAATGAAATTAACTGGGTCACACTGACCTACTTTTGCGAATATGGCCTGCATGTCCCATTCAGGTAAGACAACACTCAAAATTCTGATTGCTGTTCAAGTGTCATCTTAAGTACAGTAATGGCTAATTTGGGTCTATTTAGATTGCTATTGACGTTTCAGATCTCAGGTGTGATCGAGGAGTGCAATTAAGAGCTCACACCATTGACACAATAATGTATGTTGATTTCTTTGACAGACATGTCTACTTTTCTGAAACTATTATTGGAAGGGAGGGAAGGAGGAAGGGAGTGAAGAGAGAGAAGACAGAAAGGGAAGGAAGGAAGGAAGGAAGGAAGGAAGGAAGGAAGGAAGGAAGGAAGGAAGGAAGGAAGGAAGGAAGGAAGGAAGGAAGGAAGGAAGATATAGATAGATATAGATATAGAAATAGATATAGATAGATTTATAGATAGATAGATAGATAGATTTACATAGTAGATTAGTAAATTAGTAGATACTTGCACCTATATGATTATCTACAAGCAGCTGTTAAAGTGCTTGCACGTTATTTTTTAATTTGGAAATGGAACAATTTAAGTCACTTAAAGTAGGATTGATGATTGATTTTTTTTTTTCAAATCAAGTAATGTAAATCACAATTTAAATGATTATTTAAATCAATTCAAATCAAATAAATTCTGATTCTAAAGCTTTAAAATAATGATTTGAATTCTGATTTAAATCTGCCAACTCTGTTAACGCTTACCCTTGCTGTAGAAAAAGCCCTAAACTTAACCCAAAAGTGTTTTAATTTAAATGATAACCAATCAACTAACTCTTTAAGAATGTCATCCTCCAACAGGTACCCTGAAAAAATTAGTTATGTGCCAGCTGCCAGCTTGTTTCAGTGCAGTTGAAATACCCCTTGCTTTTAATAGGTGAAAGCATGTCCTGATTTAGCAGGGTCACTGCGCAGGAGGGTGCAAGATTGTTCAAATTCGAATTCAAATTATTTTATTGCGTTAGAACATAAATTCCATTGCAATTTGATAAAAATATAGAAAATATAGACCAAAATGTATTCTTACCGGTGTTTCCACCCCAGTAGGCAATCTTCTTGTTCTCAATAGAGAACCATCCAGCGTTTTCTTTAAAGGTGAGCTTAGCTCCCTTGCATTGGTATGAGATGAACTGCTCAGCGTAGACTGACGTCTTCTTAAGAGCTTTGATTTGAGCGAGACTTGCTCCGATGTACGTGACTTGTACGTCTCCTCCTTCATCGTCTATCTCCTGGCAGTCTTCTCTTTCAGTTGGGATGACCTAGTTGTGCAAAAGAAAGGGTTAGAGTACAACCCAAAATAAAGTAAAAAATAAATCTTTCTGTCAGAAATCCTCTGTTACCTATTTTGTCCTACTTTCTCCTCTCCACCCCAAATCTCCTTGCAGCTACCTTTGACTCCTCGCCACAACCTTACCCCTCGTTACGATCTCCATTAAGACAGCTAGCAATGTAATTGCAATTCGCAAAGGGGCACAATATCAAAGAAATCAAACACAATAGTGGTGATGGAGTTTGAATTTGTGTTGGTTTAATGTAAATTTAATGTAATTTTAAAAGGTAGTTGAAAGTAGGTAAAGGTAGGAAGTGATTTGGGGGTAGTCTAAAGGTGTGAAAGGGTAAAGTAGTGGCTGATTCTTCCTTCCTTCTGGGGCAGTCATACTTTATTTTGATTTGTACTGTATGTTGAGTTATTTTCCAATGATGCTATGGTCAGTTCCTGTGGGGATCTGTTTATTTATTTATTTTTGCCAAAGCAAGGGCACCAGGAATGTTGCTACACTGTATGAGCAAGAAAAAAATTGGAAAATTTGTCGATGCCCATCACGTTATTTTGAAAATGGCGCGACTGCTAGATGAGTTCTAAAGGCTGGAAATGATTGATAACAGCTTTCTTTTTGTCCTACTCAACTACTGACCAACCTTAGAAAAAGTGCCTTAAGAAGATCCGAGAGACTAAAGATATATCATGTTTGGCCTAAATTGTGATTTCATTGCCATTTGATGGATGATAATGGCACTAGTCATTTTGCCACCACTCTTTGTGGGATTCAATTGTAAGCATTTTTTTCTTAATAGTCATATATATGTGAACACTTACTGTAACACCAGCAGGTGGGTCCTGGGTCATTTCGCAATAAGCAGTGAACGGCTCCAGAGGTCCTTGTCTGTCAGGGTCAATGAGGTATGCTCCGGATTTGGAAATTGAAGATCTGAGTCTCAATTCTTGACAATCGGCGTAGATTCCTATGATAAACAACAACAGAAATAGTTTCTCAGTAATGAAGAGTGATTTATTTTCAAAGGTTTGTAACATTTTACTAACTTCCAATTGAAATAAATGGTTCCCTGGGTTATGCTACTAAAAGTACTGTGATTCAGGCACTAGAGAGGCTTTGAACATCTCTTTGGCTATAGTGATTAGGTTTGCTTGCAAATAGCTCATTTTTTCTTTACCCCAATGATCCCTGGATGTTCAAGCCACACCAACTGTCCAACCTATGCTAGGACTCACTCAATTTTACTCTGTCAACCTCATGGCTGGAAATGTCTAAATCTCACTGGAAATTTTTGTATTGAAGAAAGGTCAAAATTTCAGACTTGAAAATAATTGCTTGATCGGCGACCATTTGTGGGAAATGTTGTCATATTTAAGCAAATTGCCTGGAAATCCTTTTTTTCCTTGCCCTGGTCAACCTACCTACGTAAGACGGACCACACTGCATGTGAGCGACCGAGTAGACAGCGGATCCTGAGGCTGAAGATTTGGCGTTGATGCAGATGTCTTGGACTGGAAGTATTTTCTTGTCAATCAAGTATCCCGCATCTCTCTCAAATTTGCCCGAGCTGGTATTGTCTGTATTACAGGCACTGCAAAAGGGGAAAAAAGAAGCATACTTCAATTAGTAATGTATATTGGGGCTCCTTATCAGCAGCAACTTATTGCTTTGAGGAGTCCCATTGCTCGTATTTTTTTAAATAGAAAATTGTATTATTATATGTGTGTATGTTTCATTTCTTATGAGCAAGAATGAAAAAATGAGTCCTGAGTTTTTTTACTTAAGTGAAATAAACATGATTTAGATGAGGATTTAAATCTTTTAGAAGTGACTTAAACCATGTCTGGAATGGCATTGCAGTGAATTTTTGTGACATCATCACTCATTGTGTTTTGGATTGGCTGCATCACTAATGTCAACATAGTGCAAAATTGTACTGCCAATGTCCGCAATGTGTACAACACGATTTTGTGATCCGTGGTTCAGCGCTTGGTCCACAAAATTGTTTTTTCGGTCCGGAAATTCAATGCAGTACGTTGACGTGCATCTTGGAGAGTGAAAAGCGCAACATTTTGCTAATTATTTTGCCGTTTTCTTAATAAATAATAAAATTAGATATTATATATGATAACCGAAACACTCGGTTGTTTAATTGAACTTCGTTTCGAGTTTCGGTTATGTAAAAAAAAGCCGAAACCGAACCGAAATTACGGGAACTGGCACAACACTACTTGGTGACCTAGAATTGTTTCCACTTACTCCTTGGTGACCTAGAATTGTTTCAACTTACTCCTTGGTGAGCTAGAATTGTTTCAACTTACTCCCTGGTGAGCTAGAATTGTTTCCACTTACTCCCCGGTGAGCTAGAATTGTTTCCACTTACTCCCGGTGAGCTAGAATTGTTTCCACTTACTCCCTGGTGACCTAGAATTGTTTCAAGTTACTACTTGGTGACCTAGAATTGTTTCCACTTACTCCTTTGAGCCTCCGGAACATCTGTTCATTGTACCACAGGCACACTCGGCTGCTCCTTTGCTTCCTCCCCATCCTGCAGAATAAGTTATTTTAAAATTATATTAATACGTAGTTGTATTATGTACAGTCTGTCTCATTTCTAGAACGCACGGTCGTCGTCAAAAATCTGACAAAAAATGCACCAAAACATCACAAAAATGTGATAAATAAATTACAAATTTGCTCTTCTATCCGTGAGTATGTGTATTTCTACAGTGTGACTTGTAGATGCTGAGCAATCAGGCCAAACACCAGTTCGCATGTTGTGAGACAAACTGTAATACTTATATATGTAATATGTATAAATATTATGTACAAATATGTCTTTGAGGGGTTTCCCATCCCATTGACTGAATGACTAAGCGAATCGTACTGTTAGTTCATACATGGATTGGACCCCTCGCCCTACTCCAGCAAAACCACTAGATTGCTTAGTTATGAATACTTACAAGCAGCTTTTTACACTGCTCACAGGGTCCTTAGCCGAGTTTAGTGCTTGTAATTACAGTCAAAGTGATGTTTTCTATATTTCTCTCTCCAGTCTTCACAGTTGTTGTGCTTGTCATACTATTAGTTCATGGACCCCTCACCTTACTCCAGCCAAACTACTGATTGCTCAGTTATGAGAACTTGCAAACAGCTTGCCTGCACTGCCCACAAGGTCCTTAGCTAGGTTTGGTGTGTTTGAGTAATTCAGAACAAACTCATAGGTTTAGTTTAAACATGGCCGCAGTGCGTTTTATTCGCAAAACATAGACACACAAGTAGACGAAGTCACAAGTCACACATACCCATACACACTAAGATAACATAACACAAGAAAGGAGAATAATACACACAGATAGATAAGGTAACATAGATGCAATGCTCGAGGACACCCTCCGGCAAGATTGTATTCAATTAAAGCTTGTACGCAATGTATTTAAGATACTAAAGTCTCTTGTGTCTGGCTTCCATGAGCGTCAGCGCCACGCCCCTATGGGGATCCAAAGTCCATAATTGTGAAGTCCATTATTTCCGGCACACAGTAATCAAGTTACAAAATGTTTACAATTAAATTGGGCACATTTATCGTATAATACAGTTACAGTTTATAATGAAACAATATTTTTTACATGCCATGCAATTAATAGAATATAGAGTACAAATACATCATTAATGAAAATCAGAAATTGTACGTATATAAATGTAAACTATAAGCTAGAGTATCGAACGTTCGTTTGAATAACCCAGTATGGTTTTTTAATTATAAAGGGGGAATTTTTAGCGGTGGGCGGGCTTCGTTAAGAAAAGCGACGGTGCGGAACTGATGAGTTCCTTCTTATATAGCGAAGAGATTAGAGCTGTGCGCTGACGGACAACAATGATCAACACTAACTGAGGAGTCATTGGCTGGCCTTACATTCAGAAAGGTGCCTAGTGCACACAAGAAGAACCCGCGGCTGAGCAGTCTGAACACTCAATATCCCTTGGTTTAACCAAGCCACCATTGAGTAATTCAGAACAAACTCATAGGTTTAGTTTAAACATGGCCGCAGTGCGTTTTATTCGCAAAACATAGACACACAAGTGGACGAAGTCACAAGTCACACATACCCATACACACTAAGATAACATAACACAAGAAAGGAGAATAATACACACAGATAGATAAGGTAACATAGATGCAATGCTCGAGGACACCCAAACAACAGGTAAATACCCAAGAGCATTGTGTGAGGTTAATTTTGAGTGCAGTGGTGCTTTTGAGACCATGCTGCTAGAACTAGTGATGTGTGACAAGATGAGGGGCGAAAAAGGCATATGAAGAAGGGGGGGAAAGCAAATAGATTTTATATGCGTCGGAACGCCATCTGCCGAGGCGCTGGATGTCATGGTGAGATAAACCACCATCGGCCGCTTGAGTTGCAGCCCCTGCACGTAAGGAATGTGTAGAGTAACGAGTAGGGTCTAAGCCCAGAGTCCCTATTAGGCTCTTTATATGATTATTATAGGAGGGGTAATCTAAGGGTGCGCCCCCGCGGGTGGCAAACAGGTAAGAAGATGGAAGCGCTGGAAAATTCGTTAAGAAAAGCGACGGTGCGGAACTGATGAGTTCCTTCTTATATAGCGAAGAGATTAGAGCTGTGCGCTGACGGACAACAATGATCAACACTAACTGAGGAGTCATTGGCTGGCCTTACATTCAGAAAGGTGCCTAGTGCACACAAGAAGAACCCGCGGCTGAGCAGTCTGAACACTCAATATCCCTTGGTTTAACCAAGCCACCAGTAATTACAGTCAAAGAAATTAAAGTGCTATTTTCTATTTTCCTCCCTCCCCTTCTACGTATTCACAGGTGTTGTGCTTGTTAATGTAATGTATTTACTGTTTTATCAATTTATATTTCACAAAAATATATATGTAAAACAACTTCCAGACTTGATATTGAATTCTAAACTTGATATAGAAATAGATAAATAACTATGAACTGGTCTTAGCTAATGTATGTCTTCTTCTTCTTCTTCTTCTTCTTAGAGAGAGATTCCTCCTCTTGCTTTGATGTATGAATTATTTTACGTAGATCACCAGGAGTGGTTGTATTGGATATATCTGAAAACAGTCATATATGTATTTACCTTTGCCATGGAGTCCATTGTTATCCTTCCAGTGTACTGAACTGGTGAAGCTGACCTTTTTGGCAACGTATTTCACATACTGTTGGCATACTGTTGAGGCCTCTGTCAGGAGCTGTTGGAATGGAAGGAGAATGCATGATCAACTCTAGCTGAATGATATGAATGGTCGCTGTAACAGTACGGTGGGCTGATTTCCAGATTCCGATATTTTCAATTTTTTTAAACATAATGCTTCATGGAGCTACCTTTTTTAAAGAAATTTCACAACTTTGTAATATAATATCAGTAAAAGACACACTTTGGTTCGGAACATTGCAGCAATTATCACTTACTTTCAACTCTTTAGCAGAAGCTGAGTACTTGATATCGAAGCACTGCTTGGACCCTCCACTGACAGAGCCTTGGTTCGTACCTGCAAGGGTAAGGTAAGAATATGTTATTTCTCACTTTCAATTCTAGATGATTATGCATTTATACATGGCAAATTTTGCAGCGTACTTAAAACATATGAAGCTCTTTCTTGCGTATTTCGTACGTAAATTGGTTGTTTTCACGTATGAAATACGTACGAAAATTTACGTACGTAAAACATACGTACATTTTTTACGGATTTCATACTGTTTCTGGGACTTTAACTTGATTTTTAAGTCCAAACTTAAACCATTTGTGATAACCATATTTGCAATAAAATGGCCAAAGTAACTGAAAAGTGCCTGTGTGAAATTTGTGTTGATTGGTACGAAATTTGTACGAAAATGTATGTACGTACTATGGATCGGCTCTTTTTTGTGAGTTTCGCGCATAGAATTTACGTACGTAATTCGTACGCTGCACAATTGCTAGTGTATCCATCAAGAGAGCCCCTCGCAGCTCATACTTAATTTGATATTTCTCCTTTTTTGTTTATGACATCCTTTTTGTTTATCTTGTCAATTTTCCTAATCTGGATAAAATACTTGGCTTGTAGCTGGGGCAATTTCCAGAAAATGTACATTAGAGCAGAGGGCGGGGGTGTTAATAGATGAAAATATACAAAAATATATTGGAAATTGTTTTTCTTTTCAAAACATAAGATCTTCAGACGCAGAGGTGGAAGGAGGGGGAGGTTGGGAGTATTGGCCTAGGGGCACTGATGTTTTGGCCTGGGGATACTAATGTTTTGTATGTGTATGAAGGGGAGGTATACATTTTTTATAGTAAGTTTAAAAGGAGGGCAATTACATTTTGACAATAGAAAAAATAAAAAATATACATGCACAAAGTTCACGCGTGCCTTCTTGGGTGGAGAAGTCTGCGAATATTTAGTAACGATTTAGTCCTGCAATAATTTGAATAAATCATATTAATCCCCCCCCCCTCGCTCATCAAAACATACAAAGACCTACCGGCTTTAGGAATGACCAGTGTGAAGGGGAAGTGGCAAATGACTTCAAATCCTGAGGTTCCACTTCTGGCCGCGTCAGGATCGATGATGTATCTGCCTGCGCTCAGACGCCTCCTTCTTCCTCGGCTGAACTTGTAGTTCTTAGCAAGATCTTCGCAGGTTGCAAACAGTTCTGAAAGAATTGATTGCAAATGTTGTTACTTGACTCCATTGATAATTATTATTCATGAGTGAAAGGTTGCCTTTTTGGATTCTGAGGTTTTAGCCACGGGTCGGGGGTGACATGTAGCTATCGTCTCAAATTCCAAAATTCTAAATTTTCACTCAGCTCTGAAAGAAGTTATATATATCTTAGTATTTGTATTAAGTGTACTTTATTTAACAAACAAAAGCAGTATATATATTGTGTGATATATTAGGGCCTATATATCAAGAAACTAGAACCAATTTTTTCACAATACCAGGTATATTGGGCCATTCTCAAATTTCGGGACAACGGGTATAGGAAAATTGTCCTGTAACGGAGGGGACAATGTGGTAACGGAGGGGAATTTTGATGTAAAAAACCAACTGTAGGAACAGCAACAAAAGGAAAAATGATAATAGATTGATGTAACTATTATTTTCAGAAGTACTTCATCTCGTATCAGTAGATTTTTTGGTCCAAATGTCGATTTCTTGCTCATGATCTGGTAACGGAGTGGACGGTAACGGAGGGGAACAATTTTTTGCTTTTCGCTCATTACTGCTTTTTATTTTGGAGATCAGACAAAATAATTGCAGAATATTAAAACCTGCCACCCTCAGCAACATATACATGAAATCGCTCTGTAAAATTATCATTGGTAAGCTTGGAAATGAAGGAAACGGAGGGGACATTTTAGTGGGACCAAAAACATTTTTTATGAACATTATGTCATCATTTATTGAATACATGTTTTATGAAGTCTGCAAGGCAGTGGTACTATGGCGCACATGCGTCTGATGATATTCAGTGAAAATAGCTCATAAAAAACAATAACGAACAGAGCTATGGCAAGTAACGGAGGGGACAAAAAAATTGACATAAATTAGTGACACAACTATTGTATCAATTTAATCAATGAAATTATACCCAAAAAAATTGAATATGAACTAAATATAAATTCAAGTCTATATTCCCATGAATCGTGCAAAGAAACTTTGAAAATAATGTTATATAAGGAGGAAAATGAACACTTGATTTTGTCATGTCAGGTCCAGTGACAGGGAAAAACCATTGATTTTGCACGGATTTCTGGACATAATGCATTAAAAAAAGTCTAATGAATGACCTTTTGTTCCAAATGCAGTGGTTCTAAGTAGAAATATGAATAACAGATGCAGAGTGACGCTGCAGATATTTATCGCATTCATATTAATGTCAGGGAGCTAGAGTGACACAAATTGTCCCGAAATTTGATAATGACCCTATTACTTTTAATTACGTGTTGTTTATGTATCATGTATCCTTAATATAATATTTGCTTGACGTTCATTCAGAACGTCAGCGTCACCACGCACTGAAATTCAGGTCAAATAATATATTATCATTGTGTGTCCAGCTAATGCCCAGCACCTTAGACGGTTCAGCCAAAGGTATACCAGTGGCCAAGGGCCAAGGTGTTGGGGTAGCTTCACACAGCCTGGTGTCAGAGCTGGGGTTGTAGGATGTGCTATTTATAGACACAGCATAGCAGACTTGCTCACCAAGCCCCTGGTGAGAGAACTCTACATGATATGCTCCCTGTTAAGTTAGATTCACTTGCAGCCATGTGTTAGGCTTAGGGCTGATACATATGTAAGTGAATCTAGGGTGTGGGCTGCCCCTTGCGGGACTCGAACCCACTAACTCCGGATTCGTCCACCATATTGTGTGTTCAGCTAATGCCCAGCACCTTAGACGGTTCAGCCAAAGGTATACCAGTGGCCAAGGGCCAAGGTGTTGGGGTAGCTTCACACAGCCTGGTGTCAGAGCTGGGGTTGTAGGATGTGCTATTTATAGACACAGCATAGCAGACTTGCTCACCAAGCCCCTGGTCAGAGAACTCTACATGATATTATCACCAAACTTTTTTTGGCACCTTAAAACATATTAAACTTTCCTTAAACTATAGTTTTAAGGACATGAACGACAAAACTTTTCAAAAGCCAAGCTGAAATTCAATTGCAAGCCACTCACCATAACACTTCAATGGTCCAATCTGGAATTTAGCTTGTGATCCGCCAGGTTTGTCTCCGATCTTGACCTTGCCAATTGGCAGATGGGCTTTGTTCATCAAAAGACCACTGTCCTTTCTATAAATAAAAGATAAGATGTTATGATTATAAGAGCTCGGAAACATTGCTCGAGATTGCAAAGTCAATTCTAAATAGTTTATGGGGGAAACTCCGCAAGAAGAAATTGCATGGGGTCAGTTATCGCACTTTATATAATCTTGTTGGGTGAGACAATTGTGAAAAATGAGAGGATTTAAAAGGAAAGTTCAGGTCATGACCCCCAGATACAACATTTACTTCTGAGCTAAACTATTTTCAGTAGCATATTGGGAAAAGTTATTCAAACCACAGCGAGTCCTCTTTCTTGGTGGATACCTCCATTTGTAATCTGTTAGATTTCTCCAGTCTCCCATAATTTTTCATAGGCAATTTCTTGCTATAAGTCAAGAACTTTATTTAACTATGGAGTTAAGACATCAAAGAAAAACTATGTAAAACAACATATGGGGAAAATTCAATCAAACCCACATTCATGTTTGGATAAGTCTGTGCCTTGCATCACTGCTATGCTGGGCAGTGAAAGATCCCTTGCAGTATAAATTTCTAAAGTGGTTCAATATAGCTGTCTAGTGTCTACTGCTATTCATAGCTTGACTTATAGCTATCCATAACTGTTCCATTTCTGTTTGTCTGTATACATAGCTAACTGTTTAACCATTGTTTAAACATCAATATTGTAGTTAAGTATGGATAGCTCGGGATAGGTTTAGCTAAGTATAGCTTCATGTACAGCTCTAGGGATAGATTGCCCAGGCTAGATTTTAAATGGCGAGCCGCTTATTGGAAATTTGTACTGTGCAGAGTACATGGGGGAGGGTGTGTAACGTCTTGAGGATTCCTACTCCCTATCCCATTACATCATTATTTAACCATTGGGAATGGTCTAAACTGGGCTTAGGCTGCACTAAGTCTTAACATATCTATCGATCTGTCAATCTATCTAGACAAATTTATTTATCTCGATCTTTCTATCTATCTATAGAGAATATGGGCGTCCTTGGGTGGATATATTCCATATGCAATAGCAAGGTCACAGTGTAACATGTAATATCTATCCATCTATCCATCTATCTGTTTATTTATCTTTCTATCTGTCTATCTGTTTATCTAAAACTGCCTTTCTATCTATCTATGACATGTACAATGTTCAGACAGTCATAATAAATTGAGTCGGATGAGTCCACTCCCTGGGTAGGGGAGACCGGGGCTGGTTGTCACAGGGGCAGGTTGTCACACTGTGTAGAATTTAAACATGCTCTATTTCTATTTAAAGCAAGTAGGGGCACAGCCATTGTATATGAAAGTCAGTACAGGAGTAACTTAAATCTATCTGGTGAATATATACCTATGTCATTCGAAATCTTGATGTCATATTGGACATTTTTTTTAAATTCAGCACTCGGGCAGGTTGTCACACTTTCGGGGCAGGTTGTCACACTTTTGGTTAAGAGTTTGAATGCAGGAAGTGAGACTCTGTAAGTCAAATCCTGAATGAGACAAGTTATTTTGGACATGTCAGGAATCCCCTACTTGCCCAGTGCAGACCTTAACAATCATGTGACTCTGTACAAGGGTGCTACAAATTTTGACTAATCAAGGCAACAGAAATGCATTTTGATAAGGAAGAGGGTGAGTGCAGACCGTAGAATTTTTCTGCAAATTCCTTTTGAAAATTTGAAGTAGATCTATTTAGACGCAATGCCTTTTCTGCTTACATCATCAATCATCAGTAGAATGTACTAAGGACATGACAGTTTAATATCCATGAGAGCGTGACAACCTGCCCCAAAAGTGTGACAACCTGCTCTGAAAGTGTGACAACCTGCCCCAAAAGTGTGACAACCTGCCCCCGAAAGCGTGACAACCTGCCCCGAAAGTGTGACAACCTGCCCCGAAAGTGTGACAACCTGCCCCTGTGACAACCAGCCCCGGTCTCCCCTACATAGTACTACATACAGTGCTTTTCCTAGGACCAAACTGCAATTAGCCACAAAGGCCAATTTTGAGTGATATGCATGGATGTGTGGCTTATTTGCATTCAAAATTTCAATTTTCGTTAGCCACATGGAGGATGCATCAGCCAATGCTAATGTGGCTAATGGCTAGGGAAAGCACTGATACGTACCTCTTTGTATAGTCTCCTGCATCACAGTTGCATCTTGGTTGGTATTTTTGACAATTTTTGTCAATTCCGCACTTGCATTTCTTTACAGAACCGTCTCCGTGGTAGTATGTACGCTCGACGTGGTCTCTCTTGCCTGTCCATGAGGCCAGTGGGCTGTCTGAAAGTGTAAGAATTGGAATACTATGTAAGAAGCTTTGTTAAAATTAGTTTCAATTGAATACATATTAGTTAGACACCGATTTGAAGGGTTCCAACATGCATTTTTGTCAGCTAGATCCCAACCAGGGGGAGTCTTAGACATATCATATGTTTCTTCTATGATCCCTTTTAACTTATAGTTTTCACAAAATAAACAATAATATTGTTTGCGATTGTGAACAGTGTTAATCCTTAGCACGGCACTAACATGCAAAATTGTCAGGTAGATCCTGGCTTTTCCAATTGTATAAGTATCTTGGTGATGTCTAATTGATGTTAGAAACCACAGATAGATATCCAAACTTTAATTTAATTTTACATTGATTTAATTTGCCATTGGCAGGCTGATATGTTAAGCAATATAAGCTTGTTAGCCATGTTAGGCCTGTGTTGAAATTACCAATATTTTGTAATAGTGATTTGCCGACAAGCAGCAGACCTCTAAAGCTACAAGCTGTAAGTGGGTCCACCTGAACAAGACGTAAATTTGCAGATACTGTGACAGTGCTTCAAACTTCAAGCACACATTTGCTTGTCTGACGAGCTCTTTGCTGGGATTTATGTTGATATTTTTTGAAGAGGAAAAAACTTACGACCATCGAAGAGCCTAGAGTTCTTGCAGTTGTAAGTGATTTCTTGAGTACAGTAGGCAGATCTGCCAATCAGGTCTGTCAGTTGCTCTTTGCTTGCTGTATTGTAGTTGACAACAGATTCTCCGACATCCGTCTGAAATTTAATAATAAGCAATAATTAAATTTTTTGTTTCTATGGTGTGATTTTTTTCAGATCACTAGCCTATTACCTAAGATTTAAGTGACCCAAATTTCATGCACCTGTGTCAAATCTATCAAAAGTTATGACAAGATGATGGACAGAACTTTTTTGAAACCCCTCGTAATGAGGGAAAATTCTGGAAGAGCAGGCTGCTTGCTGCTGTTCTAGGATCAGGTGAAGCACATGTTTCTTCACAAAGAGCCAACCACCTTTATACGATAATTAAGCATTCATACTTCATAATTGATATGTATGTATCTGTAAAGCTTTAGAATACTAAATCAACAATCTGGATCTCTAAATATCAGAATCTCTTCACGTGAGATTGCAATATTACATAATTTTGCATTTTTAACCTTTTTTTGTTGGGGTTGATGAAAATTTTTAAAAATTAAAGTAAAGTATTTACCCCTGGGCAAGAAACTTTAAATCATATTTCTAACAGACAAAATTAACTTTACATAATTAACAGAAAAGAACAATTCAGTTTATTATTAAAAAAAATACATGGCAAAATTACAAAAGAGAAGCTACTCCCACCCCTAACCTGACACAAATATTTTTTTTGGTTATATGTATTGAATTGTATTTTAACATTTTGAACTTACAAAGGTGTATCTGCTTGCTGGCACTATGGTTATACCAATCATCTTTTGTGTGTCAAATTCACATTGAACAAGGAAAGGTGCAGTATTGGCTGGAAAGAAAGCATGAAGTCAATATCAGCAAATGAAGGAGATGTCGATACTCTGACAAAACATGGAGCCTCAACGCTTGCTTTCGTGTCCAACTATATCCTATATACAGTGGTATCTGCGTTATGAGACCTCCTGTTGTAAGACCGACTTGCCTTATGTGACCACCTTCTACTTGCACTCAGTGGTATTTCTAGTTCATTTTGCACCTCCACGAGAGACCTCACCCCCACAAGAGACAACTTGATGACCGCAAAAGGGGCGGTCTTATAAGGCAGGGACCACTGTATATATATTTGTGAATCATAAATATTCATCTTGACAGTGGAGGCTAGTCTTACTTTGTCCATTTGCAGCAGCTCCATCGGGGTCAATCCAGTATGGGCCGTCCTTAACAACTCCGCTTTGTCGGAGTTCTTGACAACTGGCAAAGATTCCTGCAAAGATTAAACAAGATATAGTTAATTAAGTTGTCAGGTTATTTGGTTAGTGAAGATATGTATGGTAATTTGTCTGTAATGTTGCTTTTTAAAGCTATTGTAGTTTAAAGCAGGATTGCCTGCAGATATTGTGTTGTATCTAATCTATATTGGTGAACTTGACATTGTGTTATGGGCTTGAAGCAACTTCTAACCAATTATAATATCTTTGTGACTTGAGTTATTGCAGAATTTGAAACAAAAAGATAATAATTCTTTGTTTAAAAAAAGTGTAAACAAATGTGTTTTAAATTCTTCTTTTGCATATTTGTATGATGCTGGGTAGTTAAAACAGGGTAATAGTTTCTATTTGAATATACCTGAAATATGCCAATTTACAATATTTCCCCAATCGAGAGGTAAATTAAAAAGGTAAAAAATAATGATTGGCTAATAACTGCAGGTAATTCTTACTTACCAAATTGCTCTGCACCACATCTCAGTCGTCCAATGGTGTACCTTGCCTTGTGTCCTTTCTTACCGATATTGATGCCGGAAACTGGGAGCTTATCTTTATCAATGATAGTTCCAAAGTCTCTGTGATGTTTCCCATCGTAGTTATTGCAGTTACATTTTGAACTTCCTTGGTCGCAGAAACCCACGACTCCGCATGGACAGATGTTGTCATCGAGAGCATTCACTCCCGCCCAGTAGGACATGGAGGTTCCGGCAACGCTTACCCATGTTGTGACTGGGGAGCCCGAACCAGCGATTGGCGAATTCTGAAATTTAGGAAAAAATAGGTCTACTGAATTTTCTCAAGTAGAAATTAAATTGGCTATTTTGTCTCTGAATTTGGATATCTTGACTTTTGATAAGTCTTTAAAACGGAAATAGAATGTCCATTGTCTCTTCAGTCGAACGATTTTTGTGCAGGCCTCAACCGGAAGGCTTGGATATTTTCAAAAAGTTTAAATGACCTCACTAGTCTCAAGGAGTTATGGCTTTTACAGGGTACCCGCTCTTCCTATAATTCCTTTTTTTTTGGCCTCCTATAATTACCTATATTTTGAAAAAATTCCTATATTTTTCAAGGTTTCAAGACATTTTTCTCTAGCGCAAGGCTATGTGCACAAGGCTATGTTTATGTACGCCTTACGAAATTTTAGGCACTTTTTTGTCTTCAATATGAAGTTTCTGGCTTTTTTTGTCTCTTTATATGAAGTTTTAGGTCCCAACATGAAGTTTTGGGCTTATGATGGAAGCCATTCTGACATTTTGTGGATAGTTTAACAATGCTAAATTCAATTTACATTATTGTCCTATAAAAGTAGATAAAATCATGAAATCCTCCTATATTTTACCATAAAAAATTCCTACATTCCTATTATATTGGGTGGGCACCGATGGTGCCTTTATGGAAAGCCATATCTTATCTTAGTGTACACTGTATCCAAATCACTTTAACAATGTAAATTTCCAATACTCACAATACATTGATAGTCAACTTCTTGGATGCAGAAACCGGAATTGGAGGCCAATTGTTTCAGGGCATTGAAGTCTTGTTTGTAGTCAACTGAGTTTTGTCCACTTTGTCCATTAATACCAATGCTGAAAGGGAGAAGATGCATTAAACTCATGGAGGCTTAAAGGGAAATGACACAGTTCACAACAGTGCCTCCCCTAGTGTTAATGAAAATTTAAGAAAATATGCCTTATTATCAGCTATTATGCCACCAAACATGCTAAAACAATCCAGTAAAAACCTTAGAAACTTAAAAATAAATTTAATTCCCAACTTGGTATTGGACATTTTTGACATGACACCCCCCCCCTCTCATCCGTGGACCCGTCCACTACTTATTACGGGCTGTAGTTCATAGCGGACCCTGGTGACCCCCCTTTAAAAAAAATAAAATTTTTATTTCATAATTATCTTAGCTTGAACATTACCAACTTCTACCACGTTTTCATGGGTACTTTTCATTTCATAAGCCTGCACATTTTTTAAAAAAGTGATTTTCCCTATGTTTTCAATGTTATTTCCAATGCCCAATTAGGGTGCAATAAAGTGTCAGTAGTTCCTTAAAAATGCCGGTGACCCCCATTTAAGTTTTTTCTGTGTATTTCTAATCGTCTAAGCAATCTTCTCACAAAATTTCATTCATTTATCATGGTTAGTTCTGAACTGTATCATTCTCTTTTAACTGATGGAGGCTTAAAGCTGTATTTTCTCCCCAATTAGAAAGTTGCTTAAAAGAAAGATTAGAGCCACATCTAACTTATTATAACTGTTACGTTTTTGAAATTATCATTCTATAGGATAATAAATTCCTTTAAAAATGTAAACAAACACTTTTTTATGCTCTGAAAAGCCTTGTTTCTTCATCAAATAGAGCTCTTTCTCAAATTATTTTCATGTCTATCCCAGCTCTATGTGATATTTGAAAAATTTGAGGAAGGATTCCATATGATGAAGAAAATGCAGTCTTTCTATCAACTTGGCCTTACCTTGAGCTTGCGACTTCAGTGATAGCAGTGTTGGTCCAGTCCTTGACATTACAATAGACATAGAACGGGGCCAATGGTCCTGATGGGCCATCAACATCAATCAGTTCCATTCCATTGTAAAGTACGTTGTGATTAATCTTTCCATCCTGGCAGTCCTTGGGAATTCCTGAAGATATATTAAAAAATAAAAGGGTTGGTTAATTCTTGTACCTGAGGATGGCTGAATAAAGGGCCTATATTGTATAAATCATGAATCTGTTCGGAGTGATTTATTATATCAAATTAGTCAGTGGACTTAATGGAAACTATTCTTACCAAACTGCTTGGGAGCGCACTCCAATGCTCCAAGCCTGATCCATGCTCTCTTGAGGAAGTTGGAAGTTCCTCCGAGGTTCAGTTTTCTGATTGGCAACAAGTTCTTGTCGATTATCACACCTCGGTCGCTTCTGAATTCTCCCACAGGGACTTTAGCATTGCAGCTGCACACCTGGGAGGCATCTTCACACAGCCCATATGGGCCACATGGACACTGCAACAAAAAACGAAATGTAAGCGAAAAGATAAGGGGGTGACCATTAGTGATGCGGACCGGACATGACCACCCCCACTGGTCCAGAGGTTAGGTGGTCAGGTCCAGGGGAGAGGTGGTCCGGTATACCAGTACATACCAGTTTTCGATATATGTGCAATTTTTGCAAAAATCCTCAGAAAGGTTCGAAAAATTAAGGTGTGAAACATTAATTATTTATTTTTTCGGCATTTTTACCAATTTTCCTTGCACCGGTCTGTACCGGTACAAACAACCTCTGGATCATTTTTTGGAAGTGGGGGCGGTCCGGTACTGAAGAGGTGGTGGTGCTGGACCGTATTTCTGGGGGGGGTTTGGAGTTTTCCTTGGTGGGAAATTATTTATTTTACTTTAACGATGGCAGTTATTATTTATTTCAAGCACGAGAAGTCCCCGAATATTCATTCCTAAATCAAGCAACCCCTTGTTAACAAAAACCCCCAGCAAAAATTATTTATTTCAAGACTGCCCAAAGAGAATATATTTATTTCACCGAAACTGAGCATGATTATTATTTATTTTTAAAAAATTCCAACTCCCCGTGGATATTAAATGGTCATCCCCTAAGGATCTTTAGCTTCTTGGACCTACTGTCACAACAAATATTTTGCCGAGTCGAGGAAGAAAAAGCTTGTCCACTATTCTACTCAAGCAATCAACACACTAAAAAATTGATTTGAGAAATGCTGCTGGAGATATAAAAGACAGTAAAGAATTTATCAGAAAGTATGTATTGCTCGACCAATATATATATGCAGGGTTGCTACCGGACAAGGAAACAAGGAATTTGAAATCTGACCTCAAATTTTGGGAAAACACAGGGAATTTGGTTTTAAATGTGTTTATGCGTGAAAAAAGCACTATATATTATAAGAAGCAAAAATATAAAAAATCATAGTTTTTCTTTTCCGATTTGTGGTGATAACGCAACAATAAGCCAGAATAAGGTTAAGGAAAACGTGTGGTTAAGCATGGAAAAATCAGGGTAAATACAGGGAATTCGCCAAATTTCAGTGGGTGCCCTGATATAGCAGAGCAACAGTATAACAAAACAACCCAAGTCAGGGTCACTGAGTAACAATATCACGAGCTGTTGTGTGAATTAATATCACTCGAGCCCGCAGGGCGAGAGTGATATTAATTCACACAACAGCGAGTGATATTGTACGAAGTGCCCTGACGCGTGGTTGTTTTGTTTTTATCACCTGGTTTTACCTCAAATTTTCAGTTATAAAGAGGGACTATTTTCTGCCATTACAAAAATGTGACGTCACCATGGAGCAACAATGGACATGACGTCACAATCCCATTATTCTGTCCACGAGCACTTGAATCATCAGTGGTGACGCCATCTTTGGTGACGCTACCATTAATCATCTGGGCATTAATATTTTAACAAGAGTATGAAAACTGTGTTGAGCTCTTCAAAGGGATTCCCCGATTTTGAGGTGTCCTAGTGACATAATGAAATGACCACAATCTACTGAAATAATCTAAACAGATAAACAATATTGTAATAAAACCTGATGTATCAAAATTTCTTGGTTAAAACAACCAAACTATGCCATAAGTTCACCTCAAGGCAAGCAATGTTGTTACATTTTAACAAGAGACCGTCTGTTGGTCCCAGTTGACGTTACCTTTCAAATGGTGTGAAGGGGGTTACTCCCCCTTTTTAGAAATGCTTTTAGAAAATTAAATATTTGCGGACATTATTGCTTTTAAAAAATAATCTATTCCCAATAAATGAATAGAAAGACCACGAGCACTTGAATCTATTGAGAACTTCAAAGGGATTCCCTCACTTTGGAGTGCTCTGACACCACAATTTAACCACTGCCATCCCTGTGAATTACCTGTCTCTGTATTGCTCATTTTCCCTTAAATTATAAGTTTGAAAAGAAAAACTAAGTGTGTAGTATAAACCTGAGAAATCAACCTTAATAACATAATGCTATAGAAAATATTTCTCACTGGAAATAAAATAGGCCTAATAGTTTTTATTTATTTACAGATTTCTTTATTTACATTAAATTTACTTAGTGTGTTTTTTACTAAATTTAGGCTTATGTATTTTCGCAATATTTTTTTCACGAACTTCACAGTATTATTTCCTCCATTAGTAAATCTAAACTTGCCTTTCAGAATTTGATATAAACAGGCTGTTCAATCAAAACTTAAGGATGCATTCTTATGCCCTTAACAGCGCTTGTGCAAAACACAGTATTCAGCATCCTGAGTGAATTTCATGATCATATATTAAGTATGGATTGAGAATAAAAAGAAAAACCTCCCTGGAGTTTATAAGATTTCCCATTTAAATTGCCTGAGAGTGCCCCACTGCATGCTGCAGCTGACTGGGTTGTCATGACGTCATTGTATTTGTGCTGCTATAAATAGATTGTGACACCAAACTGGGCACAAGAGACGGTCCCAACTCTGTCTTGTGTGTTGCAAATTCGTGTTTGATGCCTGTTACAGAGCAATTTTATAATATTTCCAGGGTTGATCAGACACAGAAGCCACGTAGAACAAGATAGGAGTGTCATTTAATCTCAGCAACTGCACAATAGAGTTTGAGAGAGGGAAATCCTTGACAAGGTCTGGTTAATTTCTCAAACAGCTTTCATACTCTTTTGTAAAGATAATCATAACGTCACATCTGAGTAGACAGATCCAAGTGCTCGTGATTCTGGCCCTTGTTTGGTTTGTGACATCATCAGGCAGCTGAAATGCTGGTGATGTCATAACCATTGTTAAAAAATATCGCCCTTGAAGGGTGGTATTTTTTACAATATCATAGGCCTGATATTTTGACTGTAAACAGTGATATTCACAGCCAACCAGGTGATAATAAAAATAATGCAGATAATATGCTAAAGGTCTGTTTTCAAAATATGAATATCACCAAATTTTTTTAAATATCAGATTATTTGCTCTCTGTGTACATTAGACTGACTCTGATCACATTCTGATACATGTAAGTTTTGATAATTTTGAATTGAAGTAGTTGGGAAAATATCATATATATATATATTTATACCATACTCGCTGATAAATCCTTCAATATTTACCATGATATATATCGCCATATATCACGTATATTTAGTGGTCATGTGACAAGTGGTGATGTCACAATGCACAAACACTGAATCAGCCAATCAGAAGCCAGCATTTGAATCATGACGTCATGACAGATGCCATTGAGCCTCACTCTGGAGTTTACAAGAGCTTTTGTAGCTTGAACATAATTTAAGTTATTGACACTGGAATATTGATTTAAAAAATAAGTTGTTAATTTTGTTAAATAAAGAAAAAATTTATGACCATTTTGGTATCTCTGGTAATACAATAGAGACATTTTAAGTAAATCGGTCTTCGTCTCCATACACATTATAACAAATTAATCCTCTGAAACAGCGAATAATGGTATAAATCAGTTATACCAAAGGCATATTTGTGGTATACGGGATATATACAGCCTCGGTGGTATATATAACTACGCCCTCGGGTTATATTTACCACCTCGGCTGTATATATCTCCGTATACCACATATGCCCATGGTATAACTACTATATATATGCACTCACAGATGGTCCGGTAGCCCCCTGGATGGGTCCTGCAAGAGACGCTACTTCCTTCCCATTTCTGTCAACCCAAGCGTTGTTGCCGATATATGCAACTGGGCCTTGGGCTGTGAATCTGTGAAATAAAAGAAGTAGAATATTTTATTTCAATGAAAAACAAAATTTTATTTGAGAAGCAGACTTGCCCCAGCCTGTCAACTTCTCAGCGAATACCCTGTGATAAATTGTCGGACCAGTCGATTTTAAAGTCTTTTCTGCTTTTCTGCTTTGGGCCTTAGGCAATTGTCAGTAAATTTTAAATTTTATTGTTTTTAATCTGTTTACTGTTTTACCACTTTTTTTTTAATTAAAAAAAAAAGAAGATATATTTTAAAATTTTACAACAATTCTGGTATCATAAATTTTATATAGGTATCGTTTACATATTTATTCCAATGTACAAATCCAACTATTTATTTGGTTTGCCAATAAATTACGTTCTTAAACTTCTACCCCATTTTACGGTATGCTTACTGGATATTCTGTTTGGCGAATCCCATGAGGTCCAATACGGCGGTGATTTGCTCAGTGTTGGCTCCATTGGCGTACAAGATGTTCTTGATGAGGGACTTGGGTCCTGTGTTGTTGGGGATTCTGAATCTTCTGAGGAAGTTGTGGTCGAAGATGGTGATACCTTGTCCTTCAAATCGACATTTCACCTGTAAAAGAACAATAAATAGTTTTAAATAGAATAGAATTCAACTTCTATGAGTCCAACAAGAGGTTATCGCCAGGTGTAATTTTGGTATATGCAACAGAATGATTCTGTATACTGCATTTTCTGTATTAAAAGAACACCCCTTAATAAAAGCCCACCCCCTCCATAGAGAACCAATTTTAGTTAAAATATGACTTTATCCAAAGTTTTTAATACAAAGAAATATTAATCATCCACTTCATCATTACATCTGGGTGCCTAATGCTACAGGTAATATAATGTAAAATACTAAAAATGTATGAATGAAAACATGTATAGTATGACAGTTAAAGCATAAAAATCAAAAAATACTTAAATACTGTTAAAAAATAAACGATACCAATGAGAACTTATTACATAATTATCTAAAAATAGAAAATAGAATAAATAAATCTGTAAAAAGTAACTCTCTTTCATCTTTTTTCCTTGATATTTCTTAAGATGTTGTAAATAAAAATGTATGTTTAAATTCATACATTTCCTTTTTATTTCATTATACACCTTTTACAATTAGTGGCATAAGCCATGCCCTTGGTATAAGTGCTCAACTTAATCTCACCGTAAGTTGCTTCAGGGGTCCATCAAAATCGGGATCAATCACAAATTCGCCGTTGATGGAATGTGGGTTCTTCAGGTAGATGTCATGACAGTGCTTGGGCAGAGCTGTGTGAATGGAGATAGGAATAAGATGACTTGCATATAAATTAGGCCACGCATAATTGATCTATAGCTTCTTGGATCTTCTCAAGGCACTTTTTCTAGGGTCGGTCGGTAGGACAAAAAAAAGGTGAAATGTAATTTTTTATAATGTCAAAAAAAAATTTTCTTTCCCCTCAGCAGAAAATCTATTGTGTCGGCAGGTCCGCGAAGCTAAGAATCAATTATGTGTGGCCTTAACCAAGAAATGGCCCCTGCATCACTAGATGCATTTATGTAAGAGACACATACCTATGATTTACTATTGCAAATACACTAGTAGCAGTAAGTGCATTGAAATTGACAGGTATATTTGATTTTATTTGACAGTTGCAATATTTATACTGCCTACCCAGTGTAATTTTGAAAATTGTATATCACCGTCAGTTGTTTGCAATAATATAGGTACAGTAAATTTTATTTGAATCGAATCAGCAGACTATGCTTTTAATTACCAATTGCAAATTACAACAGACTTACGTGTGCAGCTGAATCCATTTCCGGTGTATCCATGCTTGCAAATGCACCTGTATGAACCAGGTCTGTCTCGGCAGAAGGCGTTGGCATGGCAATTGTTCTTTTCCAGGCACTCATTAATGTCTGTAAAAGGAAAAGAAATAATCTTTAAGCAAATTCTATGATTTTAAGAATGTAGTAGATTTGATATAAGTCAAAGTCCTTTCATTCACTTTTTGTTTTGCAAACAACATCTCAACATCTATCGTTTCAGCCGTTCGCCCCGTTGCTACTTTGGACAATCGTCATTTCTGATTTTTTTCGATACTCCTTGATTCACGATACATCTACAAAGAATATTCAACTGCAGATTTTGATTTTCAGCTAACAAGCCTCTTGCATTTTTATGCCTACTGCAGTACTGCATTATATACTGCTGTATGTACCACCATTAAATTATTATTAAAAATAAATAAATAATAGAATCTGATGCTTCTTACTTTTGCAATGTTTTCCGTCTCCTCTGTATCCCCTATTACAGACACAGACTCCGTTTGTTTTGCAGGTTGCCCTGGCGTGGCAGTCGCTGTTGCTTCTGCATTTGCTGGTATCTGAGGAAAAAAGGCATAAAAAATTTGATTTGCACACTCTTAACACAAAAGGTTCTTGATGGCATATACAAAGAACCCACAGCTGAAAAAAGATTTTAAATTTTTTTAAGGGTTCATCTGAATTGAAAAGGTTCAATACGTGGTAGGAAGGTCTTATAATATGATAGGACCCTATGTTCCCAACTTGAATGAAAGGGATTCCGTAGTGGGAGTTGAGTGAAGCTGGATTATCTAAGTGTTTTCTTGTTGTTGGAACCTTTTAAAAGTTGAATAATGAACCTTTTATGGTTCCATATAAAATCTTTTTGTTAAGAGTTCAATACCGGTCATATTAGGATAAACGTCACCACCATGTATAAGACTCACCCTTTCCTTAGGACCCAAAAACCCGCTCCCAGTGAAACCCATATACAGTACAACCCAAAATAAAGTGAGAAAATTTTCTGTCAGAAGTCCTCTGTTTACCTATTTTGCCCTCTTTTCTCCTCTCCACCCCAAATCTCCTTACAACTCCCTTTGAATCCTTACAACAACCTTAGCCCACATTAAGAACTCTATTTAGACAGCTACATATGTAACTGAAATTAGCAGAGGTGCAAAATATCAAGTATATCAAACACAATGGAGGTGATTGAGTTTAAATTGGTGTTGTTTAAATATGATTTTAATGTAATTTTAAAAGGTAGTTTCAAGTAGGTAAAAGTAGGAAGTGATTCAGAGGTAGTCAAAAGGTGTGAAAGGGTAAAGTAGTGGCTGATTCTTCCTTCCTGCTGGGGTAATCCTGCTTTATTTTGGATTGTACTGTATATATATAAATTAATTCACATCAGATTTGAGAGACTCCAAAAGGCCAGATTGCGGATGAACGAATGCTCATTATCCAACAAATATGATGTTTATCAAGGTAAATTGCCCAAGGATATCAACTGAAACTACAATTTGAATCCACATTGTTTAAGTAACTTATTCACTGTGCCTTTTTGGCCTTTCTTTTCTTAGCCGAGCTGCCGACATCTTGCAAGACACAAGAACTTATTTGCGTGTTTTTCGTAATGGATGACAAGAGTGATGAATATTTGGATTTCAGTGATTTTGACCAAAAACTCTTTTGGTTATTCGGGGTGTACATTTTTGTGTATCAAAAGTGCAACCCATATATGCCTGTATACAGTAATTCACAATGCTAATATGGCACATTCTATTCTACTTTAACCGTACCCGAGAAAGTGCTACATTTAAATGTATTGTTTTAATCTTTGAATTTTGAAAATGTTTTCGCTTACCGACACAAGGTGACGCTTTAGTTCCCAAACCTGTTTGCCCTGGTGGACAGACACACTTGAATGATCCAACTGTATTTTCACACTTAATAGCAGAGCTGTCGCAGGGGTTTGATAAACATTCATTGATATCTGTAAAAATAAAAATATTTTAATGCAAAAATGCACTTCCCCTGTGTATTATTGGAGTAGGTCTTTGCAGTATTACTACTGTCAATTAAATACATTTGACCACACTGTGTATTTGTGCACTTGACATGTTAACAGATAAAATATTTTATGTATTTTGGATTTTTATGTTAGTAACTTAAAGTGATAATGTGTGTAAGTAAAGCAAGCATTTGTGTAAATCATTTGGTAGTACTAAGAGAAAATCATTTAAAACAATTTTTTGTCGAATTTTCAGTATGATGTTTTTAAAAAGTTTGTAGATTTCATTATAGTACAGTATTCTGAACTGACTTTTTAATTTATTACAGTAACCAACTCACCCTTGCAGGTCTTGAGTCCGTCTCCAGAGTATCCTTTTCTACATCGGCATTGTCCATTGGAACACTGTCCTCGGCCGGCCAGACATTCAGAGTTGCCTCGGCATGGAGTGTTAACTAAAGTTTTGAAAAAAAATGATATAAGTTATAAAGCCTTTAGATTTCGTAAACAGTCAATCGATTTTAGTCATGGATTCATCTGATTGTCGCAAAAAAATGGTCTGCGTTATTTTCAATAAACCTGTTCATTACCTAATATCAATAATTTATCTGTCATGGAATTAAAATTGCATCAATCGGGCTTAATATCTCTCAAGTTATGTTTTGCATCTGTTGGAAGTAAAATGACAAGGAACTTTGCTAATTAAATCTGCAGTGCACATATTTAGTGACTTGTGCAAACAAAATTCAGGGACAAGTTTTGCTTTTACAGTTTCAGAGTTTGCACTAACTTTAGGTGATCTGCTTACCGTATTCGCAGATAGGGGTGTACCTCTCACTGCAGGGTGGTGCAGCTGGTCCCCACTTTCCACTTGGCTTGATGAATCCGCAGCTTCCGGCCTGTCCGTCATCCGGACCGGGGGCCATGAAGTTCTGGTAGAGGTAGGCGGATCCATCAGCCCAGCTGTAGTGACCAGCAGTGTTGCCTTCTCTCAAACCTGTGAAGATTTACAATATATATTTTATAATGTCGCTCCGTATCTATAAATGTGTATACTGTATAACTGTATACATGTATATATAGAAAGACGGCTGCCAAAATGGCCGCCACAAAATGGCCACCACCTTGGATTTCTCGACATGTCTCCTATCCATACTCTATTCTCCACCTTGATAGCATCGATATTCGTTTCTGAAAAGTGTTATTGGTGTCGATATTCGTTTCTGATGGATAACTGCAGTTATAGTCGACGAATGGCAAGTACTTACATTCATCTGCAAGTGGACATCAATGACCTCACAACAGGCCTTATCCATTGCATTGAAATGAAATTTCAATTTGTCATTGAGTAACTTTTGACCTCATTGATACTCAGTTGGTGATTTGTTTTCACTACATTGAACATATACAACATGACCTCACAAATTGCTTATGAGGCATAGTGAATAACATTGCATGGATAGGCATATACATTGTATGACCACACTAGTTAACATTTCAGTCCAATTCTGTAAGCATTTGACATTTGTTGACTGTAACTTCTCTATCCCTTTTCCATTATCCCCCAGTGAAAATTATCAAATTAATTATTAAGGCCACACATAATTGATCTTTAGCTTCTCGGATTCGTCTCAAGGCACTTTTTCTAGGGCGGTCGGCAGGACAAAAAAAATTTTTTATAATGTCAAAAAAAAAATTTTTTATTTTTTTTTTCAATTTTTTTTTTTCCATCGGCAGGTAATCTATTGTGTCGGCGGGTCCGCGAAGCTAAGAATCAATTATGTGTGGCCTAAGTAAAATCTCATGACTTACCGATCCATCCGTTGCCGGATACGCCGTTCAGTTGCATCAGAGTTTTGACGAGGTCGTTGATGCCTTGGCTAGTGACACTGACAAGGTCACCTCCAATTTTCATGCAAGATAAACTTGCGGATGCGTATGATTTCTTCTCCTTCCTCACTTGGTAGCACCTTGCTCCTAATTTAACGGCCCCTTGTGGACAATTCTCGAGAGCTGTAAAGGTACAAAGTAATAGGCTTGACTCATAATTGATTGATTGATTGATTTATTGTCAACTTCCCCCAAAAGGTATTGTGGATGAGTGCCATTGAGCGGTGTCATAACAGATCAAGAAAGTAGAAAAGGAAGCGAATTTACATATATTTTCTTTTAGTTTACACAATACATGTAGGCCACAGAGAAAATAGCTGTTTATATAGTGCCCAGGTGCTTATTTTCTCCCTCGCCCCAAGGCTTAATCCCTATCTAGTCTCATTCCTTAATGCCCTTATTTTAGGTAAGAGCTAGTTGAGTATTAAAAATATAAGTAGATGATTTTTAACACATTTTTACATATTTGAAGAAGACCCTAAGGCCTAATTGTGAGATGGGGGATTTAACTGAGAAAATAACCAAAGTGAACATACCGCTATTGTGTTTCCTACAAATAGCAGGCAGCCTGGCGCTACAGTCAACTTGTGCCCATTTTCCGTTTTGTGGAACTACACCAATACATGCTGGAGAGGCCCTGGTTGTCTGGTAGTGTACGTGGTACGCTACATTTTTGCCTTCAATATCTTTCACTGCATTGGCTGGTGTGGTGACATATCCTTTGGTGTAGCCGATGTAGTACTTGTCATGTTGGGCAAAGCTCAAGCTGAAAATTAAGGTTCAGGAGTAAGCTCAAGTTGAAGTTGTACACTCTAAAAAATGTTGGGACAAAATTGGTTTTTTAGATTCAAAATGGTTTTTTGAAAAACCAAATTTCAATGCAAAACCAACATGGATTTTTCAAAAAATCCATGTTGGTTTTTTGCATTGAAATTTGGTTTTCCAAAAAACCATTTTGAATCTAAAAAACCAATTTTGTCTGAATTTTTTAAGAGTGTAGTTCATGAATGATGGATGATATTGCTCCTGAAGTAGCAAAATCATATTTGAAAAATCAAAAAATGTGTTTCGGAAAATTTCTTACTTCTTCAAAAAGCAAATTTGAAAAAAAGTTTAAAAGGCAGAGCACTGTATGTTCGCTCTATTTATTAAAATTTTTTAAACCAAAAAATGGATCGTAATTTCTTATTCATAAAAGGTAAATTTAGTGGGGCCTGAGCAACAGAACATTTAAAAAAAAAATTTTTTATTGTCATCTTCTCAATAAATACTTACAAAATGAAGTATCACAATAACGGTAGCAGTCTTACTGATCATTAGAGTTTTTCAGTTTCAACAGAACATAATATTTCTCTGCTCCTTAAATAAAATGCCAACTTTCAATGTCCATGCTTCCCAACTAACATCTTCCTCCTCGTTGAAAAAGTCAAATAAAATTGCTTTGGATATTAAACTTTAGGAGTATATAATATTATATTAATTTTTGGTCATGTGCTTTCATACACTTTTATATCCATCATTATTCACTCACTCTTTGAAAGCATAATAACATTAATCCGCGTTTCGGTTGCCAGTTGGAATACTCCTTTTTAATGTCTTTTGTTGTGATTCTCTAATGTCTCTTTAAGATATAGATATAACTATTGTGTTTATCATACTTGGTTTCCATGATTGAACATTATTATGAAATAATAACTTTTGATGAAACTGGTTATTTTAACAAATGGTATTGGCTACTTATTTGTGTTATGCAGGAATTATATACTTGTCATTAATGGACTACACCTTTAGTTTAATACATTTTAAATGCTTTCAAATATATATGATAGTATTGATCCTCACTGAAACATAAATTTTCACTCAAAACTATTTTTTCACACTCTATTGACCAATTACCCATACTGTAACCAAGAAAAATATATGTTGGAAATTTATTGATTTACTGAAATACTCCACTGAAATTTGTATCACATCAGTCTTGAATGTTTATATTATGCTCGAAGGCATTGCTTAATTTATTGGTAAAGATTATGACAAGTCTATTTGCACGTATTCTGAAATAAATTATTGCCAACTTTGTTGGTAGTGTTTATCATTCAAGGCATAGCCAACTTTGTTGGTAATATTTGTTTATCATATAAGTCTGTATGTATGGTAAGAGTGTGGTCTGTTTATGGCTCTACATGTTCCCTAATAATTTCATTGCTAGTATTGTTGGTAGTGTTTATCATTTGAGGCATTATTAACTCTGTTGATAATGTTTGTTTATCGCATAGGACTATTTCGGCCTATATGCCTCAATGCATATTGCATATTGCATAATAATGTCATTGATGACATTATTGGTTGTGTTTACAGGCTACAGCAGCCAGCAAATAGAAAGATTGGGTAGGAGTGTCCATGCTAACTGAGTTTCATTTGCTTGGCCACTTTGCAGCATGTCTATCACCAGATGGCTCCCTGTCAGTATCTAAATTTAGCAGTCAAGCATTGCCATGCAGTGGAATAGAACCCTGGACCTCAAAATTACAAGACCGGCATGCAATCCACTCAGCCACTGAGGTACATGTAATTGCAATGTGAAAAAAAATCTTCACTCCATTGGGGATCATGACATAATGGAATCTTTAAGGTGACTCGAGCATGGTGGTTCGATCATACAGATTTTTCTAAAATTTTGCACAGGTACTCTATGGGACCTATACATTTCAAAAATGAAAAATAAAAAATTTTCACCGACTCGTTTGGTTGCCATGGTAACGGCATGTTTTGCCTGATGACTGCTTAAAAGTCATAAATTGAGTTTTTGGTTATGTACCACAGAATAAAGCATTACATGCATTTGTCACACAAAAACGTCAGAAATGTCTTCCCAAGGATTTACCCCAATACATTTGCCATAAATTTGAAGAAAAAGGTTAAAATACTTTTTCTGTTAGAGCTCAAAGGGCTCCAATACACTAATTAATTGCAGATTTTGCATGCATCAATTTTGGCAGTAATCAAATTTTAGGAAAACGATCATACAGATTTTTTTTAAAATTTGCATATATCATAAACAAGTTATTGTCAAACAAATGGCAAAAAATAAAAAAAATTCACTGAGTCATTTTTTTACTGCAGTACCATGACTGTGCCAATGTCAATTTGAATAAATAAAGACAATTTTTGACACGGTTGACTGAAATTAACTGAGAAAATTTTTTGGAGAAAGCTGAGAAGCTGAAACTTTAAGTTAGCATAGAATAGATATTACTGCTTTCAATAAAAAAATAATTATGCTTCTAGCTGCATTAGATCTCATTTAAATTTCAAATTACTGGCTGCCATGCTGTTAAAAAAAAGAGAACAGAAAATGGTAACGTCACAACTGTTTCAGGGCCTACAGCAGTTGTGACGCTATGTTGCTAGGCAACCAGGCTGCTCAGAAGTATGTGCAGTGTACCACGCTTGAGTCACCTTATTATGAGCATGACAGGAATTGGGGGCATATACAGTAACTTGATTATGCACATTTGAGAACAGCAGAAGGTGGAATGTTCTCTTGAGGGCTCCCATTCCCTGTCATGCCTCATATCAACCTTTTAACAAATTGGCCAGTCAGAGACTTGCATCATGACAGGTAAAATGTGGATTCCTAGTTGTAGAGTGTAGACCAGCATAGAAATCCCTGAGAACGCTGTCCTGCTACCCAAATTGGGTTTTTTTTTCCAGAAGGTGGCGCACTAGGCTAGCCCAAAAAAAGATTTTATTTTTGCTACGGATCAGTTTTCTATGTGGCCTGCTTTAGTTGCGAGCTTAAGCGAGTAGGCTACAACATTTCACTGGAGGTGTTCTATTTCACATCGTCGCTCACATGAATTTTTGAGAAAATCTTGCTCAGTCCTGCTGAGTTCTGCCCTACTGCCCCAGATGCCAATTCGATACTCAATTCGACTTGAATTTTGTCAGTCTGCAGCCTCTCTTGCTCACCTGCTTGTGCATCACACTGTTCTCAGTCAGTAGTGTCAGTGGCGTAACTGGGCGGTCTCGAATGGGGGGGCACCTGGGGGGGCACGCGATTCTCTGGGGGGGCACCCGATATACTAATTGTATATTTTAGCCGGGGTTGGAAAGTTCATATGGGGGGGCACCTGGGGGGGCACAGGTCCAATATGGGGGGCACGTGCCCCCCCGTGCCCCCCCATAGGGACGCCACTGAGTAGTGTTTATCCTTTAAGGCAATTTGTTTATAATGTTTGTTTATCACATTTGTATGATTCAATGCATATTCTGTAATAATAATGTCATCCAAACATAATCTAAATCTAAATATATCTAGATATAAAATCTAAATATATATCCAAAAATAAAAGTGCTATCTCTCTTGGCTCCATGTCTCAAGCATAACTCTGTCCCTGTTCTCATCACACTCATCAAACGTTGCATGTGCCACATCACTGACATTTACTTTGTTTTGCAATTGTACCTGTACTTAAATTCCTACCTTCATTAAAATACACCTTCATTTGACACCTTTCCCTTCAACTTTTGATCAATGTGCAGAACTGGGTCATATGCTTTCTGTCAGGCTATCCAGGTGGCAGCATGGGCCAGGCACCCTGACAAGTGCTGCCACCACAATATACAAAGTGCATTTGTTTTCTAAGCTGACATTTTGTATCAACAACAGACATATCACTTTCTATTTACATTTTATGCACACTGTTTCATATTTATGTCCATTAACGTTTGATTAACTATTCATTATGCTTATGAATTTTGACCACCATGCATGTCCTCTTTCACTATCAATTTCAGGCACACACACCCCAGCCTAAATGGCTCAAGTACCTGCTTGCTACGGGTTGTCTAGTTGTTATAATGTTACCTATTGTCAGTAGTGTTTATCTTCTAAGTCATTGCTAACTTTGTTGGTAGCGTTTCTCCGTAAAGGCATAACTTTATTGGTAATATTTGTTTATCACATGATGTCTGCTTCCATGTGTGTGTTCTAAGACATTTTCATTGCAATTTGAGAAGGCCACAGTGTGGCTGTATCAATCACATTGATATTTTCCTGATGATGTTCGGACAGTATAATAATTGACGTCACAATGTTTCGTGGTGAAAGAGAAGCTCTGATTGGTCCTTCTGGTTGCTAGGGATATTCAATCACTTATTTTCTTGACTGGAGGTTTAGTTTTATTGTGGGATATAGTGATGCACAGATAGCGAAAATAGTAGGATACCGGATACCAGATATTCGGCTACACTAACTGCCGGATACCGGATAGGAACCGGATAGGAACCGGATAGGAACTGGATAGGAACCGGATAGGAACCGGATAGGAACCGGATAGGAACTGGATAGGAACCGGATAGGAACCGGATAGGAACCGGATAGTAGGAACCGGATAATAAACATACGCAAAAGGAAGTTTTTCAGCATTCGCGGATGTTTATAAAAAAAATTCTAAGAAATGAGATATCATATCCGGCAGGAGGACTGTTCCTCTGATGGAATGTTTTCGTTATGTTCTGTAAGGCCACACATAATTGATCTTTAGCTTCTCGGATTCCTCTCAAGGCACTTCTTCTAGGGTCGGTCGGTAGGACAAAAAAAAAAAGGTGAACATTTTTTTTTTTATAATGTCAAAAAAAAAATTTTTTTTTTTTTTTCAATTTTTTTTTTCCATCGGCAGGTATTCTATTGTGTCGGCGGGTCCGCGAAGCTAAGAATCAATTATGTGTGGCCTAACTGAATTAAAATTTTTAAGATGGTTACGTCATGTTCTTGACTTTGTTCTTGTAACATTCTTTTAATTATTATCAAGGTTTTCTTAGCTTTTCACTTATTTTTGAGCATGCAAGATATCCGGTTCTGACACCCTAATTTTGCCAGATACTGGATATCCTGCAAATTCCAATATCCGGCCGGATACCGGATAGCTTGCCGGATATCCGTGCATCCCTAGTGGGATATAAATAAAACTTGATGAGAGTGCAGTTCAAAGCAATGAATAAATAGTCATTCACCTACCCAGATATCACACTTGCTTGTTCAGTCTTTGAAGAGAAGATAGCCAGGTCTCCTCCCATCTCGGAACAGTATAGAGCCTGTTCGAGGTAGGAGTATGTTCCTACAACTTTGGACCAACATGCTCCGTTGATTTCCTTCCAGCCTGCTCCACAAGCCTGAGAGGCGACCGCTGATAAAAAAGACACAACATGCACATAAATGTAAGTAAATTTATTTCCAGTAGGGCTTTACGATAGGCTGAGATGCGATATGCAATAACTGTGTGTCATATCCGATGTCGATAAATTGTGCGATGAATTCGCAAGCAAGAGATTAGCCTAAAACTTCGCAAATTGTAGTTGAAAGTTGCAATTTAAATGAAATAAATTCAGATTTTTGGGCAAAAATGCTGGAAATTTTTATTATTTATTCATGGACCTTATGTGCGATAACATTATCGCCCTACTTTATATCGCGATAACGATAAATTTGCGATTAATCGTGCAGCCCTAATTTCCAGAATACGATATAGTTGATTACAGTGATAACAATTTAAATTCATTTTTAATATTGCATTGATGACAATTTAGAAAGGTATACCCAACCATAAGTTCCCCCGTGGCCTAATGGTCAAGACTGCTTGTCCACTGGCTTTGAGGGCGTGGGTTCAAATCTCACCCTGGGAACTCACTTTAGTCCGAGCCCATGGGACATTAAATGGAGGCGGGTTGTATCCAGTATTCTATGCTGGGGCAACTGAAAGACCCTTGGCATCCCTGAATTAATAGGGAAGGTTCCAGACTCCCAGTCTTCTCATCTCATCATCATACGGCGGTCACCAAAAGTGCAGCTCCCGCCACAAAAGATGGTGGTTGAGCTGCCCCGGCTGATCCGGGGTACACCAGCACAACACAAGTCAAGTCAGTCATACCAATCTACTTAATCTTTGGAAAACTAAACAAATCCAAATCTAGAATCTTATTACTGTAATGTTTTTTATTTTTTGACACTCACTATGCTGCCCTGCAAAGGTAAACTACAGTAACTGCACTTTCGGTCAAAATTTGACTAATGCCACTAATGTATCCCCTACTCAAAGCTTTATCTTGTTGTACATTTTCAAAGCCCTGAGGTGTCAGGATTGTTAGGGTGCGAAATTAACAGTATCAAAATGGTAGAATTTTTCTTTTATTGTTCAACATTTATAAACTTAGATATATAGGCCTACACTGCTGAGCCAAATATACACCATAAGGTGACAGGCTGTAGCTGATGTTAATTACAATTTGTACTCATGTATTTGTTAAACAAATAAAATGATCTACACTCGTGCTCATAAATATGGAATACATTTTTGGAAAAAAGTGTAAAATAAAGTAAATTTCAGAGTGTGAATGCAAGCAAGGTACATTGTAGAGGTCGAGTCATCTTCTATAATCAATCTTTGAAAGCCTCAACTAAATTTTTTCAAGAATTTTTAATTTTTGGTTGAATGCACCTCACCCTAAAAGACCCCCTGAATTTCCATATTTCGTGATGCTGTAACTTTTCCTTGGTCTAACGCTGCAGCATGCCTTTTAAACGAGAGCATGCTCTTCCCTTTAGCGGTAATTGGAAGTAGTTACCATTGAATTAGACCATCATGTGCTCCAGCAGAAGTTGCTAAATTTATCAATTTCAATGGAGAATGTTGGAAGTATTCCATATTTATGAGCAACGGTGTATCTATCATGTAATTATGCTTACGCTGAGAGCAGATTCCTCCATGGATGTGCACCTGGTTGTTGCAGTCTCTCACTACAATTTTTGCGACGTTGTTGCTGAACTTGAGAGCAACGCACTTTCCGGAGTTTGTGTTCTGACCTAGAGGGACAATTGGTTGGGTCGCTCTGTAGTCAGATGCTGTGAAGTAACCTGAAATGATACAAAGAGTAGTTTTAAATATAGTTGTACAATGTATGAATCAGATATAGATAGAAAGATATGGAGAGTGTATAGGTTCTGAGTCCAGTTCTGGGTGCTCACGAGTCTTGATAAATGAGATGGGAGAGAGAGAGCGGGAGGCCTCAACATGCCACACATTTACCCGAATATAACTTATTATTTTTAACTATTTCAACATATATGGCAAAATTGTTTAATAGTCTTCCTGAATCTTTCATAATTCTTTGGATTGGCTTAACTTTTAAATTCATATGTTCATTCTTTTATTGTAAAATGTGGAGGGGAGACTTAAATAAAATATATTCTATCATAGCCTACTCTTTTCTTGTCTATGTGACTGTCCTCCTCATACAGTAAGTTCTAAGTTTATTTAGGGCATTTGCCCTGAGGAAAGTACACCCCCTCTCCAACTGAAGGACCCGTTTATGATTTCAGAAATCATGGTCTTATTTACCGTACACTCTTAACACAAAAGGTTCTTGCTGGTATATATATAAAGAACCCACAGATTAAAAAAGGTTAAACATTTTTCTAAGGGTTCAACTGAATTGAAAAGTTCAATACTTGGTGGGAAGGCCCTATGATGGAGCCCTCTGCTCCAAACTCGAGGGAAAAGGGTTCCATTGTGGGAGTTCAGTACAGGTGGATTATCTAAAGTGTTGTTTTTGTTTGCTGTTTGAACTTTTTTGAAAGTGAATAATGAACCTTTTAGTATTCCTTATCTATACCAGCTTATAGAACCCTTAAAAGTTCCATATAAACCTTTTGGTTAAGAGTGTATTGTATTTGTTAAAATTAAGTTTTTCTAACTTCTCACCTGGCAGATCCTCATATTTGTACCCGATCCAGTAGAGTCCGGATGGAATATTGAGCTGAAGACCGATGAATTCATCAGCACCGTCGTCAAACAAAGCTGCCAATTTACTTCCGGGGAACTTGGCCGCACACCTCGCTTGGAGCTGGTCGAACGTTCCCGTGCCGAGCTCCTTGCCGTAACAAGTGTTCGTCCGGAAGTACTTCAGCATGCTTGCCGGACATGTTGCTGAAAAGAAGGGGATAAACAATAATTATTATTAGTTATATATATTGTTTGTCAAAATTTTTGATATAATGATAAGTAAATAATAGGCTGTAGGGGTCATGCGTTTTTATGATGTAGTAATGTGAATGCAATTAGCATCGCTGTAGCATAGTGGTCATGTAATAATAATTATCATTAGCTATTGCTTATCATTAGCTATTGCTTGATAAATATATTTTAGGGTGTGTAAATTGAAAGGCTACATCTAAAGATTGCTGTGAAACAGAAATGACAAGAACTTTTTATGACAAGTATTATAGCTAAACTCTTAACTAAAATTCTATTTAATGCAATTACCGCCTCCGCATCCCGTTCCTCCGAATTGGGACTTGATTCCGTTCCCGCTTCCGGATGTGCAGACGCATTTCCAACTGGGGTTTTGGCCGTGCGCAATTTGGCATTTAGCTTTGGCGACACATTTATGGCCGTTCAGAGAACATGGATCGGCTGGAAAACAAGAAATGTATAATTCATGAATAATTTGGGATAAAAGGAAATAATGAATGAGTCTTCAAGTGAAAAAATAAAGATATGTTTCTTTGAGTATTACTTAGCATTTTAAAAAATTTATGAATAAGAAACAATGCTTAATTAATTTAATTTTTTTTAAATATTGTGTCACTGCAAGTAACGCTTAATTTTATTTAAGCTAACTCAATTACATAAATGATATGATCTCTAAGTCTAAACTAAAATTTGGGTAAAATGACAGACAAAATTGGTTTCTCAAATCATTTGTTAATAACGGAAACATTATTTTTTAAGTTCACTCTCCATTGAAAAGATTGTAAGACATTAAAAAAAAAATTTGCTTTTTTGACTTAATAATGTTTGACTTACCTTATTATAAATAGTGTCACTTATCTTATTCTTTACACGTGGGAAGTGACTTACCTTTTAATCATCCTGGTATAATTGACCCAAAAATGTCTGAAATTCCATTTTTACTGGCAAAGTGTGTCAAATGTGTTATAACAGAAAAACAGACAAGTGAAAAGTTGTTTTTATTTATTGTCAATACATTTTTATTTTCAATTTGTTAGTGACACTGTGACAGTAAATATATGTAAAATGACAGGTGTCTTGAGACTAAAAACTAAGACTCAATTATTGGTCATTCAGAGAAATACTTCAGAATGAAATTGCTTTTACAAATCTATCCAATATTCATGTAATTAAATATCTGCTTTGTACTTTGACGACAATGATTGAGAATAACCTGCTAAGGCCAATAAAACTCAATATTGGTCTCCTCACCATCCACTATCTATATAATGTAGCCATTGACCAGAAAAATTGTGTATTTTGTTATTGTGACTCCAATAAATAGGACGGTATAGTAAGATAAATTGCATATTTAAATTTGTAGAACCTATGTTTAAAGTAATACAAATTTGTAAGAGCAACATGACATATATGAGGGATCAATGGAATAGATAAATCATGATATGATACAAAAACTGCATTGTGCATACATTATAAGTATACAGGCTGGTCTGTGTTATGATAAATGACCATTTTGAAACTCTCTAGAAAGGAAAAAAAAAGAAAAAAAGTTTTGTTCAACTCCTGAATGTACAAGTTTCCATACATGTGTATATGTTCAATATGTTTTTCTTCTTTTCCTGTGATTTTTGAAACTTTGGATTCTATAGGAAATTCAACAATAGAAAAGGCAGCATATGGTCAGCTGAAAAATAATAGAAAGTACATGGCTTTAGAAATTTTTTTGTTGTTTTTGAAAACTGCACCAGCATGACATTGAGAGCGATAGAAGAAGTCAATAAGAGTTGACCATTATTTTAATGTCCAGATTGATTTACTGAAAAGAATTCGCTGAAATTGACCAGCGCTTAGAATTTGGTAGGATACCAACCATCAATGTTTCCAAGAAGTGGCTAAATCACCCAGAGAGTCTACCTAGACGAATACTGCCATCGCCGAATATTAAGATCTTGCTTCAGAGCGTAACAGCCAATCATCGCGTAGGATTTGTCTCCACTTCAAAGTTTACCAGCAATTTGCCAAGCAACTATTATATCCTCAGAGACGTATGACCTATAATTTTAAAGGTCTCAGAGAGATCTATTGCAGTTGGAATTGTATATGTACGACTGATAGAACGGTGTGAATAGACGTAATCGTCCTCATTTGCATAACATGCTTGAATCCATGTTCATTGGTCACCCTTGGGGGTGTGTCTGACTTAATCACTGAGGGCTCTGCTGAAGTGGGCTGAATAAGACTAATATCCAATATATCGACTGCTCGGCACAAAAAGGAACTTAGTGGAAAAATGGGATTTTGAGGAAAAGGCCTTTTTCTTTTGAATACTTGTTTTCAGTTCTGGCTCGATTAATACTGGTCCGATTTGAATGATTTTTGGTATACATATTCATATGGATATTTTCTGCAAAAATATATGTAACAATAATGATACTAATTTAATTATCTTCCATGAAATAAGACCAATGCTCCTTCTAGCACCAAACAAAGCATTAACAGTTACGCAAAAAGGAGCATAGATGCACTAAGCTCCTTTTTGCGCCGACTGGTTTCTGAAGTAATTTGGAGCAAAAAGGAGCTTAGAGCTAGTATTTTTACTATCATTGTTAAGTAAATTTCAGTGCCAAAAGGAGCATTGTGCACTATGCACCTTCTTGCATTGGGTAAAAAGGTGCTTAGCCGAATTAAGTCCCTTAAGTATTGCATTGGGACAAGAAAGTACTATAATAACTTGAAAACTTCAAATTATTCCCCAAATAGTGTCATCCTGAACTTTGACCTGCAATATCTCCTCTAGTTGATCCCACTTTGTTCTGATATTCACAGATATTAATCCTAAGGTCTTGAACTTTCAAAAAATGCTATAATTCAAAAAGGGACTTTTTTGCGCTCAGCGGTCGATATGGTAAATTATATTGAAGATATCTGCAATCGGGGATCTGAAAGAACTTTGGTTTTCAGGTGGAGTTGGAAAATTGCAGGGAATCAGGTAAATTGGCCCGGTGACATCTTGTTTTCTGGTTTTGTCTTTTGGTGTTACCAATGTCTGGTGTAGGGCCTAATGTTGCTGTTGGTTTAACACTGCTTTGGATTATATTTGACTAGCAGATTCTTTTCATCGGTTCTGTCAGTCCCTTAACATAAGGCAGGGCCATGCTGAGAGACACCAGCTTTCTCGCTTGTACAAAACCATCGTACACAGTGACGTTTAGAATGCTATACAAAAAGTGAGAATTCAACTTCCACCTTCATTCTGTTGAGGAAGATTGTAATGTGCGGTCGAAAATTCCAAGTTAGAATTTGACTTTTTGTGTTGAGATCAAAAGTTTATATCTTCACTTATATATTAAATCAACACAGATGAATCGTGACAAACATCCTTTTTCATGTTGCGCCCGCCAAATTTAATGGTGGTTTCTTACTGGACAAACTAATGTAATTTAAGAACTTTCAAACTGTTGTCATCACTTCAACGCCCATTGTGATTTGTGAGACCATTTTATCTCTAAAATCAATCTGTGAAAGAGAGGCATCATAATTGATTTAAGCTCAAAATTCAACTTACTTGTTATTTTGCCTTCACGATTACTGTGAAAATATCATTTAATGCAATTATTTCTACCAGAACACCTTCTACTCTGTACAAACTATAATTGCTCACGATTTAGTGAAGATTGAGCAAGTATTTGCTTTGTTATGATTGGTCACAATAATTGCACCATAGTGCAGCATTACAGATGAGTGAAAACTTATGGCCATGGCTGTACATATTGGAATGGTCATGTATTTCTGCTTGCAATGCTTACCAAGTTAAAGCAGCATTTCCAGGTCCAATATATCTGACTTCCCCCATTCACTTACAGTTTGGAGGAAAAAACAATGAAATTTCATCAATATTTTACAAATTAGTACTCTTTCGATAAAGGTAGGTATAGGTAATTAGATTAATTTTCAATCATTAGATCGATATTCATACTTGCTGGAAAATTACAATGCAACTTAGCCCGTGTCACCGGTACCTTGCAGTGAACAAAAAAAAATTTACAGATTAGCAATGGCAAAGCAAAAGTAAATTAAATAGCATTTGAAAAAAAATCATTTTTTTTAAAGCCTCATCTATTTCAGCAATGTTGGATTTTCCCCACCTTCAAAACACCCTAAATTTCCCGCTTTCATTCCAGCTGTAGCTCTGCCTGCGTTAATGCTGCAACATAAGTTTTTAATGGTGACTTGTCTTGCCTCTAGCAGTCATTGGAATTAGTTACACTCTTTAACAAAAAGGTTATGTGGGGAACCTTTAAGGGTATATAAGCTGGTATAGATAAGGAACCCTTAAAGTTTATTATTCAACTTTTAAAAAGGTTTCAACAGCAAACAAAACAACACTTAGATAATCCAGCTGCACTGAACTCCTGCAATGAAACCCCTTGAACTCAAGTTGGCAGAATAGGGTCCTATCATAAGGCATTCTCACCAAGTATTGAACCTGTTCACTTCACTTGAACCCTTAGAAAAATGTAGAAAATTGTTTCAGCTGTGGGTTCTTTATATATACCATCAAGAACCTTTTGCGTTAAGAGTGTATGATTGAATCAGACCATCATGTGCTGCAGCAGAAGTTGCATAAGTGATCAAACTCGATGGAGATCGCTAAACTATTCCATATTGATGAGCAAAGAAGTGTATTTCCTGCTGTTCATCGAAATTATCCCTATTTATAAGGGCCCAGAAATAACTAGATCTCAATGGCAAAAAGACGTAGGCTACATCATGAAACAAATTGTCTCAGGCCAAGAACATTCAAATTTGCCTCCCTTTTTTTCAAAGTCGTTCTTCGAATAGGGAGAACGCCAAGATGTCAAAACAGACAAATTCCATATATATTATATATATTATCTGGATTAAGAAGTTGCTTATAAGAAAGATAAGAGTCTTATTTAACATTTTCTAACAGTTTTAACAATTTTGCAATTGTCATTCTAAGTGCAATAAATGTAAAGATAATTCCTTTAAAAATGTAAACAAATACTTTTTGTTGCCTTGAAAAGCCGTAATTGTGTTTAAAAATCAAGCAATGCAGGGTTAATTCTCTTTGAGTATTACATTAACTTAATTATATGCAGTAATTCCTTCTTGAAATTGAAAAAAACTGAAAATTTCTAAATAAGTTAACTTCAGTCTGTTGATGTTTATTTTTAATTTGCTGTTTCCTATATATTTCATGATTTTATGTATTTGCATAAACTAAATTCTTTGAATTGACTTTAATTATAAATTTAACTGCACTTGCCTTTAGGCCTTAAGACAATTCCTTCAGGCGTACCCTGTGTGATTTCGTGGACTCGGAGGGAGTAAAATAGCGAATATCTCCGGTTAAGACCGACTCCAGTGTGCGGTTTAAAGTTGATGTAAAGTTGCTCTTATTTCGATCGGCATCTAAATGCTGAGCCATTGGTTCTGATTTGCTTATATAGCGGCCATCGCTTGTTGTGGAGCATTTCCATGAACATGACAATGGCAAGAGGTGATTCAAACGCACTAAATGTCAAAGGCACAGGCTGTTACCATTATATGTTCTTGAATCAATTGAATGCCATATGGAAAACAAGAGAGACAGTGAAACTTTTTATACTTTTTTCACCTTTTTTTATTAAAATGATGAAAACATTCAGTGGCCGGGCAGTGCCATACTGGTAGCCTTTGTGCAAATTATTGATGACCAGGCGCAGTATGGAAAAATATTGTAAAAATATGATAAAATATGATAAAATACAATATTGTAATGAACTTCATAATGGATGTATGTACACGTATGGACAGATGGATATGTACACGTTGGTTAAAACATTAATGAGTCTCAGAGAAGGTTCAGAATTTATGGCGGGGGGGGGGGGGGTAGGTTATGTCGGACTCTCCGTCAAAAATCAATATCTCCCCTTCAGTTTCTAAATAGTTTCTAAATAGTTTCACGCTCAGTTTTGGAGAAATAAATAAATATTTTGTGGGCCCTGTTGAAATAAATAATTTCTGGAGGGGTATTTCTTAATAAGGTGTTGCTTGATTTCGGAATGAATATTTGGGTACTTTGCGTGCTTGAAATAAATAATTATGGCCGCCGTTGCCTAGAAATATAGTTTCAACCGACGAAAAATCCAAGCCCCCCCTGATCATTAAATGGTCGCCCCCTTAGAGTGCAGCAATAGATCAATCAGACATCAACCTGTCTGTGACTTTTGATATTGTATTTTTATTTGAAAAGAGTACCTCTATCAGTCAATGACTAACAATATGGACTTTATTACATCTGTACACATAAATCAAGATTTTATGACATTACGTCTGTGGTGAATTGTCATCAATATTGGAAAAATTATGTCATTCACTGGAAAGTCATGATATCCAAGTACTTACATGTGTAGGTATACATTGTATGACATTGTATATTAAATGTGTGCGTAATGTTTATTAATGTTGTATATCAATGAAAAACATATATATCTGCTTCTGTGTACACCGCACAGTGGTCCCTGAGTTGTAAGACCCCTTGTTATAAGAGCGCCTTGCCTTATGTGACCACCTTCCTCCCGCACTAAGTAGTATTTTTAGTGCATTTTGCACCCTGACGAGAGACCTCACTCCCATGAGAGACCAATTCATGACCACAGAAGGGGCGGTCTTATAAAACAGGGACCACTTTACCAAAAGTAAAAGATCGATTCATTTTTTTTATTTAATGAAAAGTTTAATAAACAAACTAATTAAATGCTTTAAGACACTTCATCCTAGAAGTAACTATCTGCTAGTTACTTCAAGCGTCATCAAATTAGAAGATTAGGAGACCGACAAAAACTGTCAATGATGTGGCAAAGCCAGTTTGCAAATTGAAAATAAGAAAATTAATTGTTCTATTCTAAAAACTTTGCCTCTATCGTGTCCTATTTCTGATAAATACAATATATGAGTAAAAGATTAAAAAAAAATTCTTATCAGCATGCCTCCCAGACCTCCTATATTCCTAAATTTTTAATAGGATCCTATAAAACTACTATATTTATCAATTTCCTATATTTTCATGTCATAACAGTGAAAAAATAGCAGTTTGACATGTCCGGCAGTTAATCAATCAGTCTGGCAGTTCTGGCCATGAAATTGTAATGGGATACTTGTTGAAATTTGTGAATGAAACCTAAATATCCATTTTGGACAAACTCATTGATAAAGTTGGTGTTTGTGTGCACATATTTTATTTTTTTCTTTTGTTGAATTTTTGAAATTTCATACCCGCCCTATGCCTCTGATTGAAGTGAGGTAAATATCAGTACATGACATTGTATAACATTCGAGGACTTCAAAATCGTATTACGACTTCACATTATTATTTCAAACCTCTTGTACAGATGAATATAATGGCGCACTCACTGCCCGGCCAGTTTCATCGACAGATTTTTAAAAAATAGTAGTTCTAAGTTTATCACTATCTAGTTTCAGGGATGAAATGGCAGCACTGTACAGAAGTAGGGGTTAGGCCTAAACCTAGTGTTAACCATAACTTAAGTTTGGTTTAAACTATGATTGTGGTCATGCGTCATGAACTGGTCCATTTTTTGTTAAGGACCCGTCAAAAATATCCCATATTTCACTTTTGTGATATTCTATCACAAAAACATAACCCTACACAGTGCTTCAAACAGAACTTCATTATCTTGTATACTTTCCGAGATATCGACTCTTTTGTACCCATTATTCCATTGAAATATGAACAATTTTGGTTTTTTGAAAGGGTTTTTCTCGAAATTTAGACTTTTCACCGAAACATCTGTAACTTTCTTATTACTTAACCAATTACAATGAGGTTTGTTGCAAAATGTTCACAAGAAGTTGCTCTGAGCAAACATGTCAACGCATATTGCATTAATCAAATTTGTCTACAGGAAATCCTCGCGGCAAAACTGCACTTTTTTCTCTTTAAAAAATTCATGAATCTAACCTGCTACTTGTGTTTCTGATGTGAAAATAGCAAAAAAAAATAAAGAAACAATTAATTTCCTTTAACCTGGACATGTTCTGGACGTCTTTATATGAGTTAGCTCATCATGCATTTGGCAAAAGTATTCTTCGAGAAGCAGCTAGTGAGCAGATCAACTTGCACATGTAACAATGGTTTGGAATTGCTGTTTATAGATGGATGGATGGATGATTGGGGCTTTACGTCCTGTATGTATGCACTGGGTAGGCTAATTAGGACAGGAGGAGGACACGGCAATGAAGCGAACGATGATTGAAACAGCCGTCCAACATAGGCCCAGGTGATCAGGGAAGAGCTGGATTCGAACCCGGGACTCAGTGATTGGCAGCCCAGCACGCTACCACTAGACCAACCCTCCCCCCAAATTGCTATTTATAAGATGGTTAGATAGAGATACAGATGATAGATTTCGTATGTGCAGCCCTCTAAGGCTGTTCTGGTCACTCGAATGGTATTTTAGATGAGATGGGAGAGAGGATGTGAGTCTGCAACAAGCGAATTTACAGCCATGTGAGGGATCTTTTACTTGCCTAGCAAAGATTCTGATGGAAGGGGCCTCCAATTTACACCTCGTCTGAATGACAGAAATCTGGGATTTTGCTCAGGACTAAGGGTGACTAAAATGGTTTAGTTTCATCAAACACATCATTTTGCAATGTGCTCTGTCTATATTAATGCTAGACTTGAGAGGACAATTTGCTCAATTTTATATGGGAAGTGCACAAAAATCCCAGAATAAGATATCTGAATGGTGTGCATGAACTGAAATAGCTGTCTGGCAAAATAAAATATGAGCAAGATAGTGCAGAGAGGCTGATTTCTTCATTTCATAAAATATGAGCAAGATAGTGCAGAGAGGCTGATTTCTTCATTTCATAATATGGGCAATCCGACTCCGCCAATCCGACTCCGGCTCCACCCCGAAACTCCAGACATGCTTCCACTTTGTAATGAATAACTTTTTAACTAGTAAAGTTTTTTTGAAACCGACAATGGTTCTGTAAACTTGGGAATATTAACATTCCATATATACAGTGCCGCCTGTAAGTAAGTGAAACGCATGTCATTGTGCCATTGCATCAATGCTAAACATCCTCAGCCAAACTGCTTGTGGAGACATGAATTCTCATCGGATGAAAGGGAAACAAAGTGGGTCATAAAGGCCGATGTGTGAGGCAAGTGGGATAAAAATAGCAGCCAATTTTCTTTGCTGTAGTCGGAGTTAGGTATGGGTCAAAGTCTTTGATAAGTAAGTGAACCACCCTTCCCTATGTTTTAACATTGGGCCTGCGTTTCACTTACTTATCAAAGACTTTGACCCATACCTAACTCCAACTACAGCAAAGAAAATTGGCTGCTATTTTTATCCCACATGCCTCACATATCGGCCTTTATGACCCAAAATGTTTTCCTCTCATTAAGGATGTTTAACATTGATGCAATGGCACAATATCATGCGTTTCACTTACTTACAGGCGGCACTGTATAACAAACATATTAAAAAGATCGTTTTAGACATAGTAGCAATGTTCAATTGAATATTTAGTTTTAAAAATTCTTGTAAAGGCTCCACCCTTTTAGTGGACCAGTTCATAACGAATGACCTGGTGCAATTGGCCATTATGTTTGTCTGTTTAGAGGTAGAGTAGGGCGGGGCAAGAAGCCAGGGTTAGGTGAGAGGCCCCCCCCCCCAGGGTTATATCTAAACTTACATTTTCGGTGCGTTTTCCTGTTGATAGGATTGAACTTAGAGGCTCTTTAGGTGACGTCTGTTTACAGGTAGTCTATACTTGGAAATCATGAAGTCATCACATGAAAGTCCTTGAAAGTTTTTTTAATGTCATTTTACATTGCCTGGCATGCTCCCTTGCTCATTGCACATCCTAAAATCCTTTGACTTTTATTATGGATCTGTTTTTTGCTCTTTATGTTTTGAAACTGATATTCTGTTCAATATCTGCGGTCAACAGATGTACTTTTGTTTTCGAGAAATCTGGAGTCATTTATCATTGAGAAACAAATGATAAAGTTGACCAAAATGCAGAAAATCAAACCTTCTTTTGTTGATGTGAACACCATACGTTTTTATGTGACTGAATGGCGTCAGAAACTGTATATTGAGTGAAAACAGATACTGTATATTTATGATATTGGTGATGACAAGTTATTGATGACAAGTTTTCCAGCCATTCTATTTTTTTATGTTTCAGGATCTTGTCAGTTTACAAAATCTAATCAACTTTCGGACTTTTGCTATTCCATTAATTGCTCGCATTGCAGATCGCACAATTGCTCTGATGAAATCACGTTTTTCTTAATGTGGACCTATGATGTCATAGCTTATATCTCCATTACCCAGTTGCTATAAAAATACTGTATCAATATATCGACCTCAAACTTTTTTTGCTGGAATATCAGTTTTAGTATTTAATGTTTTTGTTACTTTCACTTTTAAATTTTGGCCTTAAGTGTAATAAAAGATTTTTTCTGATCCTTAGTTTGCCTTGAATTTTTTTCTTTCACCCCAGACACATTTTGGAAACATGTTGGGAAATTTCACGAAAAAATAAAACGCATTTCAGAAGGCATGAAACTCTATCATTTCTTGACTGTTTTTGCCTGAAGGGGGAATCCCCTTCAGGCTTTAGAGTTAAAATGACAAATTCGCCATTTTTGGTGACAGGCACACAGCATCAGTCAGTGAACACAGGGGCATGTGTTGCATATTGGAGTGCAGGTTTATCATTTAAGGTGGACGCTACATGAGGATCAGGCTGCACAGTACAGTGTAATGACACAATAATGATTTTCCTAGAAGTTGTTTTTTTTGTTAAAAGTTACTTTCTGATTGGTCAGCACAACAATGAAGTCAGGGAATTCCCAATTTCCATGGGCCTTCGACTGAGGGGGGGGGGGGCTTCAGTTGGCATATGCTAGCATTAAAGTGTCGTCTGCATCATCAGTTCATCACATTGCATTGCCCCTAATCTCTGCTATAATCTCTGCTATAATTCTACTGCTCTTCAAACACCTATTCCCTTCAAATAAAGTATCAGTCAATGTTTTGCATTAACCTTGCTATCAAAAACATCTTTATGTTCCATTGCTTCAGTTTAATCAACAAAACATCCTATTTATTGCCGTTCACTTCATAACACGCATCTAGAGTGCAGGATGCGCCAGCACTGAAATCTGATATGGCTCTTCCCTTATGTGTGCGCCCTCCCTTGCTCTTCCAAGGAAGGCACTGTGTTTTAGTGGGGCAAGTCCACTAACAGGAACAGCCAATGACCAAGCGTTCCGATTGGCCCACTGATTGACCTTGATCTATAAATAGATTCCAGCCATGTGCTCAATTGAAAAATAACTTGTAAGCTCTTGTAGACGAATAACAGAATAAGCAGACTATAAAGGTACAGGTAAATAGATAGACAGATAACAAAAAATGTAATTAAAGCAATCAAATTAGAGGTGACCATTTTATATCTGGGGGGGCTGGCAGTTTTTTTTGTTTTTTTTAAGAAATGAATAATTTTTTCTTGCTCAAAATAAATAAAGGTAGGTACATAGATAGATAGATAGATAACAAAAAATATAATTAAAACAATCTCATTACGGGTGACCATTTCATATCCGGGGGGGGGAGCTTGCATTTTTTTTTCTTTTTAAAAAATAAATAATTTTTTTTTTGCTCAAAATAAATAAAGGTAGGTATGTACATGGATAGATAGATAACAAAAAATTCAATTAAAAGCAATCAAATTAGGGGTGTCCATTTCATGGGGGGGAGGAGCTGCAGTTTTTTTTTATTTAAAAAAATAATTTTTTCTTGCTTGAAATAAATGATTTTTTCTTGCCCGAAATAAATTTTTTTCTCAAAATTGCATAGATAAATAAATTATGTTTCAATTTAGCCTATCTTGAAATAGATAGTTTGGCTTGGAGTTTTTCAAAACAATGTGTTGCTTGCTTTGCATCTCAAAAACTCTATATAGGTAGACAGATGATAGATAGATAACAACAACAATTGTATAGACAGACAGACAGACAGACATTATTTATTTTCATAATTATTTGTTACATTTTTACATTCATACATACAATAAATGGAGTGATGATGTTAGTGATGAATGTAATTATGAAGGAGACCCCTAAAGTCAATGAAACTGACGCTTGCAAGGGGCCACCAAGGAATGAATGAGGAGATGCAGTGAGATGATGAGATGAAGGTGCACAGAGCTTACCTATCACACATTACGGTATTGGCTTCAGTAAAATATAGAATAATAAAAAAATATAAATTATAACTGCGGGAAGACTGTGTGTATAGATGAGACCAGGAGGCTATTAGCCTCTGCAAACATAACAATCAACTCTGTCACATAACAGATTGTACAAGCTTATGTGATAATTTTTAACATATTTACAAAAGGAACTGTAACTATGAGTGTAGATTTTACTTATAATTATACTTGGAGAATTATTAAAGGTATGTGGGATTCGATACCTAAGTGACTTTTTGACAAAGAAATGCTTGATAACTGGGTATTGCAAATTATTATTTTGTCTTGTTTCATATTGATGTTGTTCATGATTCTTTCTAAATAGCCCGTCTAAGAAGTATGCAGGCAGCAAATTATTTTCAAGCTTGTAACAAAATTTTAACTCATGCAGCACACATACGTCTTGCAGTTTCAGTAGATTTAAATGTTTAAATATGGGTTCAGTATGCGCATTGAACTTTGACATGGTAATAAGTCTTACAGCTTTCTTTTGGATTTTGAATAGTCCCCCAGAGCTTGCGCCCCACAGCAGCACTCCATAATTTAAGTAAGGTAGAAAAAGCGAGTTGTATATTGTTAATAGCACAGTCTTAGGTAGGTGGTATTTTAGCTTGTTAATTATTGCATTAGTTCTAGTTAATTTTTGAGTTATGTAGTGAGTATGCGGTTTCCAATTTAGGTGTTGGTCAATTATAAAACCTAAGAAATTAAAGTGATCAACATATTCAATGACAGAATTTTCAATATGTATATTAGGTTTGATAACTCTTTTCTGAGGAGTGTGAAAGAGCATGGCTTTAGTTTTACCAACATTGAGCGAGAGTTTATTCAGTTTCAACCAAGTGCTAATTTTATCAAGTTCATTGTTGAGACGTACCTCTCTGTTTTCACATGCACCGAATGTGTTCAAGGTTGCAGAGAGAGTCGTATCATCTGCATATATTATCGGGTAAAATAAATCACTTGCATACTGGATGTCATTAATGTAGAGTAAAAATAATAAAGGGCCAAGGATAGAGCCTTGTGGCACACCAGTAGTTATAGTTAGAAGCTCTGATTGAGTGTCATTTATAATGACTAACTGACTTCTATTACTGAGGTAACTTTTAAAGAGTTTTAAAGAAGTATCTCGAATTCCATAATATTGTAATTTATGTAATAGAATGTCATGATTAAGAGTATCAAACGCCTTAGAAAGGTCTAAATATATATTTATAGGTATTTGATTTGAATCCATTTGATTTGTAATTCTGTCAATAAGTTCCAAAGTAGCTAATTCAGTAGAGTGCCGAGTTCTAAAACCATACTGGCTTTTATAATAAATTTTAGTCTGGGTAAGGAAAGTATGAAGTTGATTGTGCATGATCCTCTCTACAACCTTGGACACACTAGGCAGTATAGATATGGGTCTGTAATTATCAAATTTATTGTTTTCGCCTTTTTTATATACTGGAGTTATCTTAGCAACTTTTAGTTTGTCAGGAAAGATACCACTATGAAAAACTGGTTTATAATTATAGAGAGCACTTCCGAAATTTCATCTTTAATTTCGTTTAAGAGTTTGTTAGACAGTGTATCTACACCTGAAGTTGACTTAGGTTTAAGTTCCTTTATGATATGTTTAACATTTTCTGTGCTAACACTACTAAATGAAAAATTAACTGGAAAAGAACTTTTAATATAGTCAGTAAAATGTTTATTGCTAGGTGAACTGATAGTTTCAGCCAGTTTTGGTCCAATGTTAATGAAATATCTATTAAATTCATTAGCTATTGTTTCAATATTAGTTATAGGTGTGTCGTCAATAATAAAACAGGAAGGGATGTCATCTTTGGCTTTATTCTTATTCAGTATTTCTTTAATAGTGTTCCATGTTTTCTTTATGTCAGTTTTAAATCTATTGAAGCAATCATGATAGTAAAGTTTCTTTGCGTTACGAATGTTTTGTTTAAGTATGCGATTATATGTTCGAAGGTTGAGTTGCTTTGTAACATATTCATCACTATTTCTAGGGGTATATATATGGGGGGTGATCATTTGATATCCAGAGCTTGGAGTCGGGTAGTCAGGCTTGGTTGAGCCATGAGCACACTAGGTCACCCTGACCTTGCTCCATGCCTTGTTTCAATGCAATGTGAATCTGATTTTTCAGGTTCAATGCTTCCATGCTTTGTGTATAATTAGACATATAACTTGGCCCACATGGTTGTCCTAATTACATGATATAGATGGACTGATAGATAGATCTATGGATAGCTAGATCAATAGTTCAAAGGGCAGACTGCAATGATCAGGCAGCATGCAGCATCTATCTCGAGGGGTAGGCTACCCCTGTCTCTGCTCGGGACTGACAGGTGGCAGCAGAATGCTGTCAGTCCCTGGAAAGTGGAAAATCTAAGTATGCCGACAATAGGCCCCACATAATTCTGCAAGTTTAGCAGAACTAGCCCAGAGAGAAGACGGGAGGAGCAAGTTTAAAGGAGATGAGCGGAGAAGAGGAAGGAATTGGAGGAGAGGAGTGGAGGAGAGGAGTGGAGGAGAGGAGTGGAGGGAAGTGGATGAGCCTGAGAGGAGTGGAGTGGAGGAGGGGGAGTGATGGAGGGGAGTGGAGGAGAGGAGTGGAGGAGAGGAATAGAACAGGAGTAGAACAGCTGAACAGGAACAGTGAGGAACAGAGAAGAGAGGAGCGGAACCAGTGTGGTCCTCTCTGTTCCTCTCCGCTCCTATCCTCTTATTTCTTCTCCTCTACGTTCCTGCCTGTTCCTGTACGCTTCGCTTCTCACCTCTGCCCCTCTCGTCACACAAAGTCATTCCTTGGAAAAACTCACCTAATCAACATGTTTACAAAAGGTGTAAAATGGTCACTACAAAATGGCCGCCATTCTTCAACTGACCACTGTGACCTCAATATTTCCCTTGAAGTTATCAAATTTGGTACAGGTATTATTGGCCTGTGGCTGTGGATCAGGTCCATCTCGAAAAATACAAGATGGCTGCCAAAATCTCCTATGTTTTCCTTTTTGTTATTCCAGTATAAAACTGTGTCCCTTCTTGTTGTACACATGCCTTTCTTTAGGCTTTAGTTATAGTGTGATCTGTGGCGTTAGTTTAGTTTTCACAATCACCCGGGTGGCAACAGCTAAACTCCTATAACCCTCATCTTACCTGACATAAATTCAACTTGACACAAGCCGCCCTTCAGGCATTGAATCCATGGATTCTTGTTCAAAATTTGTGATTGTGTGTAAAATCAATGCAATAAATTTGGTTTTGGACAAAAAAATTTTCCAAAAATATAACCTAAAATCGAGTGTTGCATTTCTTTTGCTGGTGAGTGTATTATGCCAGGAAGTACCAAACATAAAGTACCACAAAAGTTAGGGGCATTAGTTTTCCACTTCAAATTTGCCAATGTCCGTTTTGGGAAAAGAATAATTCGGTTTTTACCTGATTCCGCATTCTACGTCCGCTCAGACTGCCTCTTACATCGTACCGCTCTGTATTTTACAGCATTTATAACATGGCAGACGTAAAACTTTTTTGGGCATGTTTGGTGTGTTTTGCCCATAGTTCTTGACCAAAATCGTTAATAAAACTAGTTTTTCATCAAAAGTTGCATGCATCAAGGATACCATGCCGCCAGATTGAAACATCCAAGCACTTCATATCGAAATTGTACCTTTTCTGCTTCAGAATGAATGTGATTTCACATCCGTGAGTGATTATATGAGTATTTTCCTGTTAAATTGTCAATTCGGTTTCAGATAGCCAATTCCATGCAAGAATGCCAATTCCGTGAATTCCGTCCGTTTTCCGTGATTGCGGAAATCTAATGTCCCTACATAAAAGTTCAGAAAGATCATCAATTGAAATTCTGACCCCTCAGTACCTGTTTTTCAACAATGATGCATCACGTCATTGTATATCTTTCTCCTTATGTTTTTGAAGAACGTCAATGTTGAAAATCTGAAGCTTTTGTTCCTTTACCGGCATGTTACATGACATGAATTCCATCGTGACGGAAGGACAAAAAAAATTGGAATTTCAACTTTAGACATTTTTTGTTGAATAAAATATAACCAAAATGATTTACGCATGCTACATATTCAACTGAGGAAAATATATATTTTATCATTATGCCATTAATTCAGATTTCCAAAATTATTATGGAGGTAGAATTTCACTCCAAAGTTTTTGCGACGGAAGGACTGCTAGTTTACCCAGCAAAATTTGAAAACAGATTAATTGGCAATTGTTTGGATTATACATGAGTTTTGGCCTAATTATTGCTTATAACTTTTACTATGTGGTCTAATCTTTGAGTAAAAAGCTCAAAATAACACAGAACTCTCCAAGTTAGTTATTTACAGAGGCAGGAATGTTGTGTGACGGAAGGACACATGCGCTGTGACGGAAGGACAATGACAGTTTGTTGTGATGGTTGTGTGGTTGTTGGTGAGTTGGTGGGGCTTGTGGTCTGTTGGTTGTTGGTTAATTAAGCAGTCCTGACTTTCGGGTGATGCTGAAGGGTTTTTCAAGGAAAGATAAATGTTTGTTGATAGCGGCTGGTCGAATGGTGGATGGCTCATGGGGGTTGGTTGAACGGGGAAGGTGGTTAATTTAGTGGTGGTTGATTGGTTGAGTGGCAATTGCTTCCTTCCCCATTCAATTTAAGTTGGACAGTGGTGATTGGTTGAATAGAACAACAGTTACTATTGTTGAATAGTGGTCAGGTATAAAAGTGGTTGATTGAGCATTAGAGGTCGGTTGGGCAGTGGTTGGTTAGAGGTGGTCACTGGTGGTTCCAGTAGTGGTTGGTAAGATGGTTGAGTGCTAGCTTGTGGTTAGTTGAAGGTGGAAATTATAATTGGTTGTGTAGTAGATCACTAGTAACTTGTAATAAAAGCTTAAAATTGGTGGTTGACTGGTTGTTTTGGTTACGCCGTTGTTTATAGTTGGTCTATGCATGGTTGGTCTATGGTTGCCATTGGTTGGTGACTTGGTGTGCAGAGGGGTAGGTTGCGGTTGTTTGCAATTGATCAGGTGGCTGTTATACAATGTTTGGTTGGTGGCAGCAGCGGAAAGTATATTTTGGAGTGTGCGAGTCATAATCATCTATTTATAGAACTCAGAAAAACTATATTATACTCGGCACAACTCCCTTGTCCGATATGATATATTTTTGCCCTTAACGTTTCTATTGCGGATTCCTCATTATCTTCCACATACATTTATTTATCATATAATTGTATTTTATATTATTGTATTTTTCATGTTTTCTATTACAGAATTCCTTGCAAACATTATATTATAGTGCAAATAACTTATAAATGCTACTTTGATCTAGATTAATTAAATTTTCTTAAATTATACTATAAGATGTCCTTCCGTCACATACTTTTTAATGGACTATCCTATACATGCAGTGCATTTTCATCTTTACTAACTATTACTATTTCGAATACATGACCAACATGTTCACATCCATAAAGGTTTATTATAATATATTCAACTTCTTTATCATGCAGCACTTGTTTCACCCAAAAAGGCAAGAAGGAAAAGTTAAGCATTGTCCTTCCGTCACGGGTAATTTTGTTCATTGTCCTTCCGTCACACAGATTTAAACTTGATATTTGGGCAAGTTAATATTGCAACATCTTTACAAGCTATCTAGCATACATTTCTACCCTAAAATTTGTTCTAAACATGATAGCAATTGACTTGATATGATACCAGGACTTACTGCAATCAAATTATGTTCCAACAAAACGTGACGGAAGGACACACAAAAATACTTAAATCATTTGTTTCAGATTTCCTGTAATTTATGAAAAAATACTTTGCTATGGTTTATCACAATAGTTGAATAAATCATTTCAAGAGTATAATTTTCGAAATATATCAAAATATTTTATAAATATTTTTATTTGATATTGGAAATTATATGACAAACATGTAACTATACGCTGTTCTGGGTGAAAGTTCGAATCGAGCCAAAATTAGGTCATTGTTTGGCCTTCATTCCTCTGACACAGGGGAGTGAAATTTGAAGGAAAATGCTAATTTTGTAAACCCTGAATAGTTAACTGTTAAAAAAAATACTTACATATTGTATTGCATGCAATTTATTTTTCCTTGTAAAGGTTTACATTTTCATGGAATTCATGATGATTTGTTGTTAGTCTGGTGACTCCGATCTCCACTGCTTGCACTCTCTCATATAATATTGTTCTGGATGTGTTCACTTTAAAACTCACATGGTGTAGGACTGTATGTCAGACACAATGGCATTTTGCCGTGGCTCAACTCCTGTTGCACTTGGGACACAAGCAGAAGTACCAGTTATTGATAGACATGGTATATCAGGGCTTGTTAATCGATTTAATCCATCCATATACTAGCATATGACAAGTCCAAGAAATGCCCTGGACATTTGTGTTTTGATATATTTGTCACTGATTCTATCAAATTTGACAGTTGACTATGAAAAACATTTTTTCAAAATTCACAGTTATTGTTGCGCGGATGCTGTTAGTTCTAAAAGTTGCAGATTCTTATATGTTTTTATTTTAGGTCTAACTGCTAAAAGCACACATAGTAACAAACAATGTATAACAGTTTGTGGTCACTGCTACGGTTGTATTCTAATTGGAATTTGTCATGTGACTTTGGAATAGGCTCCCACGAGTTTTGTATTTCTTCAGAATATGCAAATACTATAAAAGAGAAAATACTTTGCATGGCAGAACATCATCAAAATAAGTGAGATGTACAAGGTCAACTATTGCATTTGCACCATATCTGTGTGTTATTTGCAAAATGGCTCTTCTTCTGCAATCTCCAAATTCGAATTTCATATGCTTGTATTGTCTTATAGGGTATTATTGGTATACATGCGCGTGACTTGGGAGCTTTGGTTGATTGCTTGTTTGATACCCCTATTACCTGGCCTCATGCCTTTTTAACAATGACATAGCTACAGTGTAATGGTAGGGCTACACAAGCTGCTGAAGTGTCTGATCTGTGTGTGTAAATCAGACTTTACGGAATTGCCCCCAGCATCAAGGCACATAAATAGAGAGGTATGGTAAGTGCAGCCCTCTAAGCCCAGTTCTGGATGCTCATGATAGGTGATTGATGAGATTGGAGAGAGGAAGTCTTCAACATGTTTCTGACACATTTAGGCCACACATAATTGATCTTTAGCTTCTCGGATCCTCTCAAGGCACTTTTTCTAGGGTCGGTCGGTAGGACAAAAAAAAAAAAGGTAAAAAAATTTTTTTTTATAATGTCAAAAAAAATTTTTTTTTTCCATCGGCAGGAAGTCTATTGAGTCGGCGGGTCCGCGAAGCTAAGAATCAATTATGTGTGGCCTTACCGTCGGCCATCGGTCGTTCACTGGCCCAGCACAGACACCGATCCAAGGGAGCTGTCAATTTAATGTCTCATCCGAACGTTATCACCTGGGATTTTGCTCACAAAGGTCCTCTGAAAATTCGGGGTTCCCCGGCCTACCTTGGTTCAAAACTTAAAATCCATGCAGGCAAGAACCTCACCTGGATTATGCACCAAGAAAAAATTGCCAAATTAATAAAGCGGTGTCCCCTGGCTAGCTGTCCACTCAACAAAGCAGCTTGACTTTCGAAATAATCTGAATACTTTAAAACAATCTGTATGCCATATCAGAGTTTTAATATAACATGTTCTAGGTTGCTATTGTTTAGTTCAGATTTTTTCCTTATCAAAACACATGGCCTTCTGCAACTGGTTTTTTATTTTTTATTTCTTGAGCATGAAAATTTGAATCAGTGCTACCTTCTGATGCATGTTTGTTCTTCAGGGGGAAAACCATTTCCAAAATGTAAGCTGAATCACATCTGAACACCTGTTATGCAAGAGCACAATGGACAACAGCTTTGGTTTTTAAAAAAAATCAAAAGTCATAAGTCTACCTGTTGTACCTCACAACATCATGTTTGATGTATCAAAGAATTTTCACAATCTTATAGGTGAATATATTGTTTTGAACTTAGTAAACAATAAATTGTTGCAAAATAAGTAAACAGTAAATTGATGTGAAATAAGTAAATGATAAATTGTTACAAAGTTGGTTAGGCTTAACAATGAACGTCAAATTTCAACTTTATCTCTCTGCCATTTCAGTAAAAATCAACCATGCTTTAGTCGTTGAAATATTAAAAAATTTGTCCAATCTCCTGAAGGTTAATTCATCACACAAAGACAAAGATAGTTTTAGTTAAACACATAAATGTATTCTTATCATATACACAAATTAAATGGCACAATTGTTTATTTATATACATATATAGAATTATAAACGGCCAAATTTACACAATCGTATTTTATACCTCTACTGACATATATAACAAATGTACAGTACATTTAGTGTTCATCTTTATCTATACACACACACACTGGAAATATCAGGTCTTTACTTCCAATGTAAGAGTCCAAGTTTGTCAAATAAAGGTTCCAGATCTTTCTCATCCAAGGATTGCAAGCTGAAAGCAAAGAGACGGTTCAATTAATGCAGATTCACTAAGTATGCGTTTTTCCAGCCAGTTGTTTCACTGTCTGCGTAGCATTTTCAGGTTGACTGATTGGTCAATGAGTAATAAAAAGTTCCCCAAATCTGCATTTTGAACGTAGGAAGGTGTGAAAAACGTAGTAATTCTGCTTCAGTGAGCAGCTCACTTTGGTTTGTAAACAAGATTAGCAGGTAAACACTAATACTTAAGACTACTAAAAAACACATCTACTTGAATTGATTCACGTTTTTATGATATTCAAATTAGTCTTGTGCTACGTAACTGAGTGCATCAACCAATCACAAGAAGTCATTTGCAACGTTTCACCATCATTTTACAGAAACTCATACTTCTTGAAATTGCAGTAATATAGGTAAAGGTACCTAAAGGCACTATTATTTAACATGGGTAGCCAAGCTAAGTCAGTGACTTGTTTCCAGTTGGACCCACAGCACCTCCAATTTACGTCTGATGCGAACGAAGACATCGTGGAATGACATGATCGCCAGCCTGGGGATTGAACCTGGGTCTCTCGCTTGTGAGGCGAGCACTCCACTGACTGAACTACATCGGGGCTGAATAGGAAAGTGCAATTACTGAAGAAAGTGCAATTAATACTGGAAATCAATGAATACTTGAAAGTGCAATTATTGAAGGAGAGTGCAATTACCCCCTAAATCAGTTTATCTTCAATTTTAAGGAAAATGCATTTGGTGATGGAAATTGCAATTATTATACAAAATGACAATTACCAAGGGTGCCAAATGAAATTCCAAGGACTAAGTTGGAGCTATGGCAGGACAATAACCTAAATTTTAAGTTAAAAAATATTTTCATTTGCTGCTACAATTATTTTTAGTACATTTCCATTCATAGACCTCCTTTTTCCAACATTTTTTTTATCCTTCCAGTGGCAGATACGGGGGGGGGGCCTAAGGGGCTCGGGCCCCCCCTAGACCACCAAAATTAATAATTGCAATTTGAAGCAAATCTGCGATACAGGAGCCTGCGAATGCCGAAACAGATCCGGGGCATTCTGGGCTCCCCTAATGTGTCTGGATCCGCCAATGCTTCCAAGGAATTGGGGTATAATGTGTACTCAGTAGACCTACTGGTTGACTAATCTCTTAGTACTCACTTCCTGTCGAGCTTGATCTCTTGCGTGTTATCATCATACTCATTTGTGAGGGGGTAATCGAACAAGATGTCACTGAAATTGAACAGAATGTAAGTTTCCACAGATATTTCATCTCCCGGTGAGTATTCCTCGATTTCTGAATTTTCAACTTTCACCGAGACTGTTGTTCTTGTATAGATGTGGGGGTGTCTTTCATAGTCATCCAAGAACGTCCGCATTTTGTTGTCAACTTCATAGACTTCTCCCTTGATGTGCTGCAGGTGAAAAAATAAAATAGAATTAAATTTTAATGTTTTCAGCTTGAATAAGTTGTTTTTCTTCTTTAGTCTTCTTTATGATATCACATGACAGAAATTTGGTTTCACTTCTCCGAAAAAAGAAACTTTAAAAAAATGGACAAAAACCTAATTTTGGGGGGGAGGAGGGATTCAATGATTGAGAATTTTGTACGGCTGTAATATTTATGAAATAGAGCAAGTTATCTTAACTTTTCTAGGCCAATATGGAAGTTTCATCCAGTTGTAAAACGCCAAATAGAAAACCCCATCATAAAAATTGGTAAGAACTTTCTGAACGTGACTCTCGTATTATATAACATAACATGAAAATGATGGCATTATTGATTCTTTAAATTATATATGGCCAAAATTGAATGAACATTTATTGGCTACTTTATTGCTTAAAGCCTTCTAGTCACAATTCCTCAAATGCTCCTGTTTTAATTGTTTTAATTTATTTAATTAAATTGTTTCATTTTTTACGTTTTTACATTTTTATCGATGTCAATTTATGTACATGTATGCCTTTACTTTTTCCCATTACAGGAGAGTAGAAACAAATAAACACTAATAATTATTATAAATAGGTTGATATAAATTTCCACTTACATCTTCCTTGATATTAGCATCGTTTCTGCCAAGCAAGAAGGGAATTCCAAATTCAGGCTGAATCACCAACGGATAAGTCTCTACTGTCGAAGCTTTGCATATAAATCTGGCTTCTCCATTTTCCTTTTTTGTCATTTGGTAATTGTTTGGTTGATTCCTTTTCAGAGTTCCGTATAGAAAAACCAAGTGACGGTTCTTGTTCGCGTCTTCCTGAGCCGGCATTTTCAAATTCAGCGATTTTCGATTTTGTTGTCCTTGGTTCTGTTTGCTTTATCGACCGTCTGTAATAATACAAATAAAAGTCACACATACAAATTATACATTATACAGTAACGGATCGGGTCAAATGTAACCAAACAGAGTGGAGTGATCATTTCAAAGATATGTATAGGAAAGGGAATATGTGATTTATCACATGAGGGATTTAGCCTTAGGTGCGATAAACATATATATATTCCTGATCCCATGATGAATAACCGGCTTATAACATGAAACAAACACTGAAAAAGTCAAACATGAGACAATAACTGGACAAAAAAGGATCCATATATGGGATTTATCGCAGTTAAATACAGGCTTATGGTTGGCTGACAAGATGTCAAATGGTATTTATAAGTCGCATTGTATTATTATTTATCAGTGCAGATACTAAAACACATCATAATATTATTATTCGCTTTTACTGTACTGTATCCCACAACATTGAAAAAACTAGAATATAACATGATTTGTGGTTATAAGGTTCTGCATTCAAAGTGTCCAAAATGTGATGGGTCACTAGAAAATGTACACTGGGGGTTTTTTCCAATAAATGGCATAGTTAAGCATATATAGACCAACTAAATAATGAAAATTTATGTCAAAAAGTGGTGTCTAATTCACTGATAAGGTTTTTCTAACTTCTGAAACATCAAACAAAGTTCTGAGTGACCTAATTTTTTCATAAGGGATCTATTATAGCTGTTTGCATGCAGATTATCGGTCAAAACAGTTTCAAAATGTTCAACTTGGTCTTGTGATATCACCAGCTTCAAAATGTTTTGTTTGTGTCAGTTATGGTTAATCATTTGATTCAGTGCTTATCATACATCTAAATTTAGCAGCAAAGGTGACATCAAACAAACTAGTTAAATTACTTAAGACACTTCATCAAATAACAAGATTAAGAGACCAACTGAAAAATGTCAAAATGAAGTGGCTAAGGCATATGTATTAGTTAGACACCGATTTGGAGGGTTCTAACATGCATTTTTGTCAGTTAGATCTCAGCAAAGAGGTGTCTAACTTACTTAGACATCATACGCTTCTTGTATTATACATTTTAACTTATAATTTTTGCAAAATAAACAATACTCTGATTGTTTGTTTGCTGTTGTAAATAGAGTCAATCCTTAGCCGGGCGCTAACATGCAATATTGTCAGTTAGATATCAGCTTTTCCAATGGTATAAGTCTCTTGGTGATGTTTAATGAAAATTAGAAAACAAATTTTCCAGTGGACAGCCAGTCTGCAAAGAGCTCCAAGTTACCCAACAAGGTATATCATTTCTTTTTTCTCAACATGGTGAAGAGAACAGAATACATAATAACAGGGACAGTTATCGTCCATGATAATAAATACATGACAGGGAGAAAAATTAAGTTCGGGAGTAATATAAAGCCATATCTTGAGATTTATTTTCTAAACAGAAAACCAATGTTACACGACAAATAAGACGCAATTGCATAAAGGTGATACATTGAATAAAATGTTAACATACCTGTGTGTGGTTGGAATCCTGCTAGTCAACTGAGCTCTTTCTTTATTGGCACCTATATATAGGATCTTAGTATCTGGGACAAATGTCAGGATGACTTTGAAAGTTCAATTATTGAACACAGCCTGCTAAAGGACCACTCAAGAATGATAAGGCATAAAAACCTGCACAGTAAAACTTTGTTGTGTAATTTTTCATTGCATATATTAACTTCAAAGTTTATTTCTATTTATAGGAACCAGGGGTGGGGGTGTTCCAGGTCACTTCTTCCATAGATTCTGAGCAGTCCCCCTTGCAAAGTTAATTTTGCTCATAATAACGAAATATTTACAAAAATATGCTAAGGCTCAATAAGGCAGACAGGGACCGTGGTAACAAAGCAGGGGTGCTGGCTGACAACAGGCGCACACAGTGAGGCTGCGCTGCAGACTGATGAAATTCAAATCGAATTAGCAGGGACCGTTCCAGAGTTTCTCAAAAACGCATGTCAGCGAGGACGTGAAAAACAGCACCAGCAGTGAAATGTTGTAACCTGCTCGCTTATGCTAGCAACTTGAGCTAGGCTTAGGCCTATATTATATAAACACCGGGTGTCAGGACTATGAACCTGACGGCGGGGACCATGGTAACACCACAACAGGCCCATCCATTGCATTGAAATACATTTGGCCGGAAAAGGTGGTTAATGTATAAAAATATAGAATTATCCAGAGTTTTGCTGGGGTATCCGCCGTGCGACACTTGACCAGTTTTTGCCCCTCACCCCTCAAGGATTCTGCTCTGTCTAGGGTCCTGGTGAGTCGAACCTGGTGAGTCGAACCTGGTGAGTCGAACCTGGTGGGTCGAACCTGGTGAGTGGAACCTGGTGAGTGAAACCTGGTGAGTGAAACCTGGTGAGTTGAACCTGGTGAGTCGAACCTGGTGAGTCGAACCTGGTGGGTCGAACCTGTCGAGTCGAACCTGGTGAGCCGAACCTGACCCCTGTTCCACATTTTATCAACACTTAACAGGGGTTATCCTAAAGTGGTTAGGCCTAAGTCATTTTACTGATATTGTGCCAATGCTGAACTTGAGTTAGAAAACTAATTTTAGGAAACTGAGCTCAAACTTTTTTTGTCAGTAACCCATTTAGAAGATAAGTTATATGAGTTAACCACTTTAGGATAACTGATGTCAATCTGGTACTATGGTTAGCAGCTCAGTGCACCAGAACTGAGGTAAGCTCTAGGCACTCTCAGTGCGGTTGGAAAACTAGGACTCTAACACGGTACTCAAAGGCGTAAAAATATCACATTTTTGTGACTCGGCAATAATGCCACAAAAATGATGATTCATTATCATAATATTATCATATGCTACAAAATATTGCATCTCATTGTTTATAAAGAGGTTAGAATACATGTACATAATATCTTGTGGTCATAAATACTGTTCAATTAACACTTGACTATCTCCTTCATATATTCAAGGGCATATTGACTCAATTTGATATTAATCTTAGCATTAAGTTGCAAAAAAATCATAATTTCTATGGACTATGGTGCATCATTATTGAACCTGTGTCCTCCTAAATATATTTCAGAATACAGAGCATTCTCAGTGAAGGAAAACCTAGCATTGCTTATAATCTATGGAATACTTTTCTGTTGATTATTTCGTCATTTTCTTAATAAAATTTGATAAAATTTGACACCAAAAGTTGTGATTGTTAGATTGAACTTCGGTTTGAGTTTCGGTTCCTGTGGTAAAACTGAAACCGAACCGAAACCTAACCGAAATTTCAGGAACCGACACAACTACTTTTACGAAAGCATCATCGATGCAGGAGAGATTCTTTTAATACACTTTCTCCAACTATTATAAAAGCAGAAAGTACAGTATTAAAGTATATATTTCAAAAACGAGACAAAGTATTTTTGATGATACGTAAATGGGAAACATTTTACTGGTGATCATACCCAATATTTTGTTGAGTCTACGTAAGAAAATGGTGTACGTCGTAGATGATGTCGAAGACCGACGACAAGTCAAGTAATATAAGAGAAACATCTCCGCGATTATCTAGAGCCACCATGACATCTTTATGAACTTTAAATAGAGCAGTCGCTGTTCCGTTGTTTTCACCGTGCAGGCAGATTGAAATTTTTCACAGAGTGCATATATTTGAGTTGAAATATTCGTGTACAGGGTTGTCAAAAAAAAACTTTACAGTTGATATTTCATTTTCCAGGCTGCCATGATTGAGTCAGTGCCTGGGTACTTATTGTGTATACAAGCCAAGTATGTTAGATCTTTGGATAATTGGTTAATAATCAAAACGGTTCATTACTTTTTTGATAGCAGACAAAATGGAAGCCGGGAGTGCTCCTGTGTTTTTACTACTCTGGGTTGTTCATGGCCCATCAGCAATTTTGAAGCTACTGAGCTTCACAGGACAAAACAAATACAACATAAAATGAAATTGAGAAGACAGAGGCACAATTCAGCACAAACCAGAAGGTGCTAGAGCAAATTCAGACTTCACTATGGCCATTATAAGATTTTAAAACAAAGCCGTCTGAAGGTGGATGATCAGGGTGTTGAAATCACATGAAAAGTACATATTAACATCTTGAAAGAGCATCTAAAGCCCTCGATAGATAAGACATACAGTGCCATAGATAATTTGATCTTCAAACAAGACGGGGCATCAGCCACACTCCCTTGGAAAGCCCAGAACTGGATCAAGGTTCGCTCTGTCAAGTTTCTCAGCGGGACAATATGGCCCCTGTTATCACAAGATCTCAATCAATGTGATTATTTTGGACGGGCAAACTTAGAGGCAGATCCCTGCAAGACACCATAGACCTTAGTTGCCAAATAAAGTCATGCATTATGTTTGTATGGGAAAAACGGACCCAAAGTTACATTTTTGACACCTCTGCATCATTTAGGCCCACTGCCGAAAAGTCATCAGTCCAAAAGGACTTCTGAATGAATGAATTGTCTCTAGAAGAGTTATTCTTTGCTATAAGTTGTTTTTTCATTGAAAAATAAGCATTTGTTACAATGAGTGTCATCAAAAAAATTATTCATAAGTGTAAAGTTTTTTTTTTACCACCCTGTAGTTGTTTCAATGCTACAATTTTCCAAGAATTTATCAAGGAATGAACAGCTTCAAACTGGTCCATAATTTTTAGAACTTTTTGTCAACATTGAAACATTTTGGAATAATTTTGATATGAAATAGAGTAAAGGCGTGCCACAGCAAATATTAAGGATTGGTGTTTCACTGCATCATGCTTCATCATGCAGTCTTTTATTTGTGTCACTAAAACATTTTGTTTTACGAAGTTAAGGAAGGGTATTATAAATATTGTTTCTGCAGCTTTCGTGTATTTACATGTGTGGTGCTCAGTGATCTGAAAACTATTCTGATTAAAAAAAAAACATCTCAGATACGAAACCGTTTTAACAACTTAGGAAATTATTTCAGCATTCTCATTTACATTTTCATTGCAGCAGTATGGGTACTTACATGCCAGTGTTATAGTACATGAGGATTTAATTTAGTATATATAATTCCCAATATTGCTTAAATTTGCAAATTTTAAAGGAAAAACCAATCACAGTTATGAGATGAGAATTTATGCAAAATAGCACCAGGAATGTTTTATATTTTTTGCAGCATTGCTGGTGAACAGTACTGGTAGACGAATTTTCTGAATAAACTATGACTTAAGGACTGCTGGTTTAAAAAAATCAGTTATAAAAGTTAGAAAAAATGGCAAGTTCTTCGTCTTTTGTGAGTAACATCTACACTCCGACTCAGTACAATGAATTTGGAATAACTGACAATACTACAGAGTTTATGAATGCAAGTGCTGACATTAACAGATATATGAATGCAAGCGATAATGACCTGGGGGTTTCAATTCATGTTGATATTTATGCTGCATTACAATTGACACTTTTGGTCATTGGCATTATTGGTAATATTTTGATCATTGTGGCACTCCGTCAAAGTAAAGGCCATTTGCTGCCTGGGACCATGACTCTAGTCAAGCATCAGTCAGTGATTGATGCCATAGTCTGCTTGGCTGTGTGTGGACATGTAGTAATTCCCAAACTTTGGCTTTCTGGATTATATTACTTGGATTTGGTCTTGTGCTATTTTTTCCGAGCCTTCTGTGAGTACTGAATTACATATTTTGAAAACATCTTTAAATAACACTAATATGTATAAGGATGTCAGTGACCAAGAGCTCAATGCACAGGACAAAAAAAGATGTAATCTTATTTTCTTATTGATAGTGTTGAAATTAAATGAAATCTTGAGTAAGCTTCTGTTTTTGTTTTTAGATAGAGGAAAATCTGTTGGGTGGATTGATCCAAAAAGCTAAAAATCAATTATGTCCACAGGGGCCGAATCCCGGCGAATCCAGAAAATGTCGAGGGGAATCAATATATTTGTTACTTTTGGAAAGATCTGATGATGGCATTCATGAAATTACAAAAATATAGTCATCAATTCATTTTCTTTTTCAGTGATAAGCTTTACATGCATCCAAATCTCAGTCTGGAATCTGGTGCTCATGGCTACTGAGCGTATGCTGGCCGTCCGTTTTCCTTTGAAGTACAAGATTTTACCAGTCAAACCCCAGATACAATAAATGGATGTCGGACTCTGAGTATTTTACTATATGTGACGTCATCTATGTTGAATTGGGTCAGCGCCCCCACCGGTCATGGCGCAAAGTACAAGTTTTAATTTGTGACGTAACGTCACTAAACTGGCCTGAACCAAAGATTACGCTTGGCTGAGCAGCAGTTTCTGCAGTCAGTCACAGAAGTAGGCAGCCACACAAGTACACGCAGGCCTACTTCTGTGCATATAGAAAAGAATAGAATAGAATATGTTTATTTGTACAACTGCAGTTCTTACAAAAAACATGTACATCACTGTATAGAAACCCAGTATACGTATAGACAAAAATCTATAGGCCCAGTGATAGCCTATATAATTAGGCCTATACCCTTTCCTTGTTAGCATTCCAATGATTATGACTCCGTATACATGATTTCCATACCAAATGTAGAAATATAAAACATAGATTTCCAGACCTAAACAGTGTCTGAATTTGTTGTGCTGGACGGTGAACAACACACTTAAAGGAGGTCTATCATCAAAAAAACTTTGCAATTTTTTGCAGTAGGTAGACATCATGGATACATATAAAGCAAATGAGGTAGTTCCCGAAGTTTATCTCACCCCCAGTACTCTGCAACCACTCTTTGAAGTGTAGGATTCCTGGCTGTCCTGCCACAGTGTCAAAACGAGGCTGAATCAGTAAAGAGACGTGACGTCACAGACTGGGTAAGGAAAATGATCTATAAATAGATCATGACACAACCAAACAACAATGCAGGGGCATTGACTGATGCTGAGAGCCGCGTGGGTCCTTTGTTTTAAAAACGAAGAGAGGCTAGGGGAAAATTGTTAAGCATATATTATGAGGTAATATCATGGGTAGGTTTTCAGACTAATTCAACTTTAATATGTTCATTTTAAAAAGTTCAATGAAAAAAAAAGGTAAAACAGAAGCGGTGAAAAATGACAAATAATTTTGTTGGCTTGCGGATGGATTTTTCTTAATATATGGCCTTGAAATTCGTAATCTATCTAATACACTGCAAATTCATACCTGGGTTGATTGAATTTTGAAGAAAAAATAAAACAGTCATGCAGTTAAAAGATGTGTACTCAAACTTGGGATGCTACACTGGAACGAAAAATAAAGCTTGAGTAATAGATTCCGTATGCCAAGAGTTCTTTAGCTACACCCTTGAAATTTATTTTCAACAATCTATACTATATCTACTAAATTACCTGTTAATTGTATGGCACTGGGGTTAGTGGATTCGGAGATATAAAAGAAAAAAAAATTGTATTTTGAAAGACTCAAATGTGTGACTCTACGCCGGAGCTAAAAAAAATTGTATTACGAGTTATTTCCGTATGGCTAGAGTTTTTAGGATACAGCCTTGAAATTTATTTTCGGCAATCTTTACTATATCTTTTAAATTGCCCATGAATTTTATGGTAATGGAGTCATTTGATTCGGAGATATGAAATAAAACGGCCACTGTATTTTGTAAGACGTTGACTCAATATTTGACATTGTGATTCTTCGCTTGAACTGAAAAATATTGTTTCAGCAATATATCATGTGTGGCTAGAGTTTTTAAGGTACAGTCCTGAATTTTTATTTCTGGCATCAATACTAATTTATCAAATTGTCCATGAATGGTATGGTACTGGAGTTACTGGATCCAGAGATATAAAATAAAACAGCCAAGATATTTTTGAAACCTATTTGAAAGATGTTTGAGACTCTCCTTTCAAAATTCTTTTGTCAGGAAAAATAATTGTTCTATCTATCTTTCTATCTATCTATCTATGTTCATTGATGACAGCATAGGCCTACAACTCTGATTTTTTTAAGTAGCAAGTTAGCAAACTCTTTCTTAAATAATGAATATCTGTATTAAATTTGATGAATCACTGTTGTAAACCTATAGCTCATCTTTATGGCTACCGGCTGCCGATCTGCGAAGATCTTTTAAAAATATAATTAGGGAATCATCAAGTTTAGTTGTGAGTGTGCAATTGAGCGCACACCTTGCATGCTCTCTCTCCACGCACAACTCGATCGTAAATGGTGACGTTATGTGTATAAATAGAAGCATAGGAAACGAAAGTCTCTTTGAAATCCTGTGTTTTGCCACTTCTGGCCTTCACTAGTCAGTTGAAATCACATTCCTGAAAATATTTTTGGGTTACTCACGTTCAGTAGATGTTAATCTATCATGTCAGCTAAAAAAATGCTGTCAGTTGCTGTTCTGGACAGAGATTGTCGTCAGTATTCATGACAAAGTCATGCTTTTTTTCACTCGTGCCTCCACGCGAACCAAGTTGACCTCTTTGATCGTGACGTCACCAGTGTTAGAGGGGCCCTGATGGGGGCAGCAACAAGTGACGCAGAATCAAATGACAGGTGGCGGCACATGTACTGCTCAGCAGTTATCAGAGACTGTAATACTGTGGGATGTCAAATCACATTATTATGGCACTCATTTCGGTTTCATAAATTACGGCTGTTTCAGATATCCTGCCATCAAATGGGAAATTTGACATAAGAGGAGATCAGTTGCAGAAATGTTATTAAAAACACAGGGACTACCAAAACTCAAACCGTACATTTGTAACTCTGTCCACGTGGTCATTTCCTATGGGGCTGGTGCAGACTGTACCTGTCCCTCTGATTAAAAGCCTCCACATCGTGCTTGCAACTCATCCTAGGGAGCATACTGTGTTTCATTAGAGGGATCATCCAATTAATCTAATAATTTTTAATTCTTGTGAAATAAATAAGGGGATGGGGAAAGATCTTACCCTAGGAGCATACTTTATTTCATAAAAGGGAGCATTCAGTTATTTAAATAATTTTAAATAAGGGGATGGGGAAAGAAGCAGTCTGGTTCCAGACTGGGGCTGGTGGATAGGAAGATAGATATTGTAAGGTGTGAGGAATTATTTAATTTCCAAACTTGTCTTAATTCCAGACTTAGCTTATTTCACATATTTTACAGACTGAGGCTATTTCATGTATTTTATAGACTTAGGTTATTTTAGGTTATTTCACAGACTTAGCCTAATTTAGGTATTTTTACATACTGGGTTTATTTTTGGCATTTTAAGTATTTTTATGGACTTAGCCAATTTCAAGTCCACAATTCAACAAATGACACTCCACGATGTATCACTGTTTTGCACTGTTTGATGATGGACGATGAACTTGTATGATGATGAATGATGATGATTGATGGTGATGATGAACTTAGTTCTTTTTGTAGCAGGGTATCGGAATAAATGATTTAAACTTATGTGACATGCTGTTGAGTAATAAATTTTTCCACGCTACTTACTTCAATTGAAATTTAATTACCTCGACAGACCGTTACAATGTTAAGTGCAGCCCTCTAAGCCCAGTTCTGGGCGCTCACGAGGGTTGATTGATGAGATGGGAGAGAGAGAGGGAGTCCTCAACATGTTACACATTTACCCCATGTGAGTGATCTTTTACTTGCCCAGCATAGACACTGATACAAGGGGCCGCCAATTTAACGTCTCATCCGAACGACATCAGCTGGGATTTTGCTCATGAAGGTCCACTGAAAATTTTGAGATCCCCTCCCGGGGTTTGAACCAATGCAGGCAAAGACCTTCAGCGGAGCAGGCGGGAACCTTAACCACTTGGTCACCCAGCTGCTAAACGGATGCAGAAAAATATTCAGAGCTTCCGTTACTCTGCAGTGCCCATGCAAAAAATTTTAAAAAGTTGTCAATGCCCACCACCTTATTTTGAAAATGACACCACTGTCTATCCATAAACCGCACACTAAATGCTTGGGCATACCCGACGATAGGTACGCTTTCTTATCAGGGGATGATGTAAGTTGGTTCTGCGAAAACTGCAAAGGCCCATCAAAAAATCTAAGAAACCAGATGGTGAACATGCAGAAACGCATGGACACACTTGAAAAAAAAGTCGAGGCACTTGAGGAAAAAGCAATATCTAAACAAGATGCCGTTGACCTTATGAAAGAAGAGATCCAGAGTGAGGACACAGCGAAAATGATTGAGGAAACCGTAAAGACAAAGATTGATGAGCAAGCACCTGTTGCAGAGGCAAATACCTCCAAGATGTCCACACTGCAATCAGTACAAGAGTACCTCAATGAGCTAAGTGATGTTGATAAACGAGCCATTAATCTTGTGGTACACAAACTGGAAGAGAGCACAGCTGAACTGAAACCTGACCAAGACAACGAGGACAAGGAAAAAATCACAGAAATCATGAAATTCCTAGATTCTTCCATCCAAGAAAAATCCATCATTAAGACAATACGGCTTGGAAGGAAAACAGAGGAAACAAACAGGCCCGTACTAGTAGAATTTGAGAACAAGGTCATCCCGAGCAACATCATGAAGAATGCTAAGAAACTGAAAAACTCCCAATGGAATGTCAGCATCAGCAAAGACCTACCGAAAACAGTAAGGCAATTGAGAAACCATCTGGTGACAGAAGCAAAACGACGCACCCCCGACTCGGAAATCTTTTATTCAGGGTGATCGGCGAACCGGGGAAAGAACGGGTCGTCGTAAGCGAAAAGAAGACTCAAGCGCAAGCACAATCATAAGAGGTGAAAAGAAACTATGTATCTGGTACACAAATGCCGACTGCATCACAAATAAAATAGATGAACTAAAATCTCTGATTACTTTGTCGTCTCACCCCCCTGATATCATAGCAATAACAGAAATAAAGCCTAAAAATGCTCGATACTGCATGTCGGAAGCCGAACTCCACCTCGATGGATTCGAAGCCCATACCATCAATACTGCGAAACAAGAGGGAAGAGGCATATGTGTATACGGGCAGTTTTACAGTATTTGCACTCGGCCGATTTTTCATGTTTATGCTATTATTACGAGAAAAGTATGATAGGTATATCGAAATTTCGGGCAGTGGCAATCTTTTCCTGCACTGATATATAAATGCACCATATTTTACCCTTCTGCAATGCCTTCTTTTGAAGCTGTAAGGAATTTAGTACACATTTTGACACATTTTTATGTCTCACAGACTTTTTAGCCTATTTCATGGATGAACAGAAAAAATATTCAATCAGTTGTGATTCATGTTAATGATACCTTTCTGGACCTACGGCTTGGGTATAAAATACAACAAGTTTCATGTGAATAAGTTATATACAACATGACTTGGGTCCTAAAATGTAAAAAGTGACAGATGTCAAAAATTTTGTTTTCGATGGACCATGAGTTGCTTTATATGCTGTTATGAGTAAGTATCAAAGAATGTGTATACTGTTTGTGTTAATTTTGAAGCTTGAGACATATCTCAAGGTAAAACAGAAACATTTGTTTCACTAACCATAATTGGTTTTCAGAATGTGAGGCTTGAAAGTGATGTCAAAAAAAGTATGTCCTCTCCAACCCATAGGTGTTGTGAAGGAAAAACAAGGTATCCGTGTATCTTTTGCTCAATCATGTGCCTTTACAAGTATGTGACAAATACAAGTTAAAAAGATATCCAGGCCATGTTCATACATTTTCTTAGAAATTAAAATTCATGATGTCAAAAAATGTCCTCTCCAACCCATCAGAAATTTTGCTCTGATTCGTGAGTTTTAACACTGGATTCATTCAAGAAACGGCCATGGTTATACACACTAAGTAAACCTGGATGCCTAAAAAGGGTTTTTATAAGTATTGAAAATGTCAAATATATTATCTTTCGTTATCTATTACATTATTTTGAGAAAATCAAAATTGAGAAAAAAGTTGATTTATTTGTGTCATACATCTATATAATTGTAATTTTTCGCTATTAACTGAATGACTTTAAAGGATAATAACCAAATATCTTGTTAATAAGATGATTTTTCCAAAGGCACCTTATTTTTGGTCATTTTCGGCGTTTTTTTGCTCAAAAACACTATGTTCGACACAGCCGAACACCATGAGTTTCAATCGTACAGTAACAAAACTTGACATGGGGTTAATAGGATACCTAGGGATTATTAACCATGGAAATCATGTGTCTTTTGAGACTAGTACCCTACTCAACAGAAACTTTCAGGGTAATGGCAAGCCAGATTTCTGTAATTTCGTAATAAAAATGATTTAAAAAAAATTGTGGCATGTTTAATCAAAATTTAAGTTTTGTATGGGTTTTGATGTTCCTATGCAACAATGTGGCTTGATTTCCATGAAAAAGAATGGGTGAAAATTGTTTCTGGACGGATATTTTTCCTGATAAACAGTTTTTTAAAGAATCAACCCTTGAATACTTTAAGTAGCGGTATTTTGGTGGTAAACCACCAAATCACTTCAGTTGTCTTTGATTATAGAAACAGTAATATGTTAATTTTATTATAGAATGATGGAAATTCTCAAATTTCAAACTTTATTTCGACCCCCCATGAGACACTTTGAGTGCAAATACTGTAAAACTGCCCATACACTAACGTCAGTCTGCAAGTTAACAAAATCACTCTTGATGCAACATTCAATGAATATATGGCACTCACCGTAAAACTGAAAGGTGGAGACAAACTATTGTTATGCACAGTATATCGCAGTCCAAATTCGGACCTCAGTAACAATGAGATGATACTGGATCTGTTCAATAACATCAACGACCTCAGGGCATCACATGTTGTTATTGTTGGAGACTTTAATTACCCCAGCAGCGACTGGAACACTGGGGAAGTTAGCGGACCAGAGGGAAACCCAGCCCAGAAACTACGAGACAAAATCATGGACTGCTTCTGGTCACAAGTGGTGGACCAACCCACAAGAAAAAGGGGCCAGAATACGCCGTCTCTACTAGACTTGGTAATTACCAATAACAGCGACCATATCGATGCCATCAAATACGACAGCCCGCTTGGAAACAGCGATCACAGTCTACTAACATTCGACTTCAACTGCTACGTCGATCTTCCAAAGGCAACAACAAAGAAATTCTACAAGAATAAAACAGACAGCAACAAACTCAGGGATGAATTGGCACTAAACTGGAAACAGATCCTCCAGCCAACCGGACAACAAACTGATGTTGATACCACGTGGGCCACCTTTGAAAATGCTGTCACTGCAGCGCAAGAAAAATGTATCCCGAACAGAATGGTACAGAAAGGCAACAAGAAATGGGCTGTACAACTTGCTGGTGATCTAGTAGCAAAAGTCAAGAAAAAACACCGACTATGGACAAAATATATGGAGACAGACCAAGTGGAGAAACTACGCAGCTACAAGCAAATGAGGAACAAAGTCAGAAATATCAAAAGGAGAGCCAGACGACAAACGGAAATTTCCATAGCTAATGATATCAAAACCCAACCAAAAAGATTCTGGAACTATGTCAACTCGAAATCGAAAGTCCACTCTAAAATCCCGGACCTTGAGGAAGTAAATGGAGAACGGGTCATGCAAGCCACCACGGACAAAGAAAAAGCTGAAATGTTAAGTAAATTTTTCAGTCGAGTCCTCATCGCAGACGAAGATCAACTACGAGCCACTCTGACAGACCTGTTCCCACTATCCTTGACAACATAGAAATTAAAGAAAGTGACATTGTCAAAAAGCTGAAATCTCTCAAGACTGAAAAATCACCAGGTCCAGATAACATTTTCCCAAAAGTACTGAAGGAAGCAGCCAATGAACTTGCAATAGCCCTCAATATCATCTTCAGCATGTCACTGCAAACAAAGACTGTCCCAAAGGCTTGGAAAATAGGCCATATCAGAGCTATTCACAAGAAAGGGTCAAAAAAATGCTGCGGGAACTACAGACCAATCAGTCTGACCTCAATAGTCTGCAAAGTAATGGAGGGAATTATCAGAGATGCCATTATGGACTACATGAAAAAACACAGTTACTTCTCCAAAAAACAATTCGGATTTTTGCCATCAAGATCAACCGTACTACAACTACTCAAACTGATAGATGAATGGACTGAAGCTCTAGACAATGGAAAGAACATTGAATCCATCTACATGGACATACAAAAGGCTTTCGACACTGTGCCTCATAAAAGGCTTATCCACAAGCTCACCATGTATGGCCTCAAAGGCAACTTACTCATTGGATAGAAGACTTCCTAGAGAACAGATATCAGTTTGTCGGTATAAATTGAGAAACTTCTTCGCTGAAGCCAGTCACCAGCGGTGTCCCACAAGGGTCAGTTTTGGGCCCCCTACTCTTCATTTTGTATATGAATTACCTGCCAGATAACCTGCAGTCAGGAGTTTATATGTTTGCGGATGATACAAAGATTTATCATATCCACAGCAATCATTCTGGATCCGTATCCAATGTAATACAGAAAGACCTAGATGCACTGCAACAATGGTCAGAAAATTGGCTCCTGAAGTTCCATCCCGAAAAGTGCAAGCAACTTCACGTCAAGAAGCCCAGCGTCACGACAAGCCTGCCCACTCGCCACTTGTACTCATATGTGGATAACACAAGGTGTGATGTCAATTTGCCCTCAGTTCAACAAGAAAAAGATGTAGGTGTGATCCTTGACTCCCACCTTAATTTCAAACCTCACATAAACGAAATCACAAAGAAAGCATCGCAAATGATGGGCATCATACGAAGATCATTCATAGAGCTATCCCCACAAATCTTCAGGCCACTCTACATCAGCCTAGTCAGATCAAGGCTAGAGTATGCCCAATCAGTAAAACCCACATCTAAAATCGGAGATAAACCGCCTAGAAAGAGTACAAAGAAATGCGACAAAGCAGGTCTATGGATTTAAAAACCTGAGCTACACTGAGAGACTCCAGAAACTGAAGCTACCAACATTGGCACACTGGCACAAAAGGGGTGACATGATTGAAGTGTACAAACTAACTCACGACCTGTACGACGAGGAAGTAAAGCTAGATCTCCCCTTGGCCCAAGATGCAAGGAGAGGACACTGCTACAAGCTCTATAAGAAACGTACTCTTAGCCTTGACCTTCGAAAATATAGCTTCACAAATAGAATAGTCAACACATGGAACTCTCTACCATCTGAGGTTGTGGAGGCAAAAACCTTAAATTCCTTCAAAAATCGTATTGATAGATTCTGGCATGAGGAAATGTATAAATTTGAAGAATAAAATCATATAAAGCCAACTAACACACATACAACATACAGGCAGCTATGCGGCCAGTGTATCGTATGGAAAATTCCAACCAAACTACGCACGGCAGCAAGGCGGCCCGTAGACAACTAATTAGCCATATTTATAACGATATACACTACAATCTATGCTGGGCAGCAAGGCGGCCCGTATAACTAAGAAATATCCAACAAATTGGATACCAGACAGCTATAACTATAGAAAACCCTGTCATTGTCTACTGCTAACTAACTTGTGAACAAAAGGAGCTGTGTAAATATGTAAATATGTACATACAGACTGTAAATATTGTACATACTATCATCACCCACTCCATTGTAAATAATCATCACACCACTCCGGGACACACAAAACTATATTTTGATCTGGATCTAGAGGACCCTCGGGACCTGCATCCAGAAACTACTTGTTACTAATATTGTTGTAGAGTAGGTCGGGGCAAGAAGCCCGGGTTAGGTGAGAAGCCCCCCCAGGTTTATATCTAAACTTACATTTTTGGTGCATTTTCTTATTGCTAGGATTAAAACTAGAGGCTTTTTAGGTGATGTCACAAATTTTCAAGGCGAACAGCACCAAACCATAGTAGAAATTAAAGAAACAAAAAAATGTGCATTTTATTTTTACTTTGACTTATTCTTTGAAAGCGTTTGTCAGAAAAAACCTTGGAAATTTTTAAAAGTATAGTGACTATCTGCATTGCTTCACTTTAAGACATTCACAAAAACATGATTTGGATCATGTTTTTTGCATTTTAGTTTGAAATATAGAGGTCAAATTAAAATATGTGGGTTTGGGGCGAGAGGCCCCACATGGCATGGGGCATGAGGGCCCCTATACTGCGGCCTCAAAGCTGCTTCGGGAACCATTTAAAAATGTGTACTTAGCCTTAAATCTTATTATAAGTTTTTCATGCAAAAAATTATCAATTGACCATATCATCATTACTTCTGCCCACTGGGCGTTTAATAGAGAAAATATGGTACTTTAAAATAATTAGCAATCAGAAGTTCTTTCCACGACTTCCCATTGGAATAGCATTGTGATTAGGATGTGCAGTTCCTTATTCAATAGTTTGTCAATTTCCAACACACAACTTATCGGCCAGTTTCACTACACGAAAAAGATGGAAAAAGACAACTTTTAAAGGCATTTTCTAAATGATCAACCCATTTGGAGGTTTTTGAGAACATAAATTTGAAAAATTTATGCAAAATCAATGTTATTCCAATAGAGACAATACATATTGATTGACATAGACGGCATGTAAGTGACATGTTTTGACACAAATAGTTGACAAATGAAAGAATGCTAATGATTGGCACAAAATAATTCGAATCTTTAACGTCTCCAAGGCCCAATGCAGATTTTGCGTAATTTCGTCAGACACCCAAATATTTGAAAATATGGCATAACTCAATTATGCCTCCATGCAACTTAATCAAAGTTACATGGAAGATTTCCAAGCCAAATCCGATAATTATGTGAAAAGGATACAATGTTGGGTCCAATAATTTTCATACTAGTGTGAAATACGTAACTTGCATAATTTCGTCAGACACACTGTATAAATCAGGCTGTACCTGCCTGTTCTGTAAAATCTCAGGCAGACCGCCAGAGTCCAGCCAACATCTGCTTGCCATCTACAGGAAGTTTCAACAATTCACTATGTTCAATTTGATACATGTCACTCTAAATACCAGGTGTCCATAAAAGATTCCCTTACTTTTACATCGTTTTTAACTCAACAGTATCCCTTCACAATAATTCATAGTAAACTACTTTCACGAATGGGAATTTTTTAGTGTACTATATATAGTAAATCACCAATTTGGGAAAAATGAAATCCTGACACCTTGAGAAACCTCATTATTCCAGAATTTCAAAGTGTATAAATTTTGGTCGAAGCCTCGAGGGTAGCACTGAGTAAAAATCAGTCTTTATCTCAAGTATCGCTTCATATCACCTTTTCCCCCTTTTTTACGGTGCAACCATTTAATAACCAGGGGGAGGGGAGTTTGAGTTTTCCTGGCTGGAAATTATTTATTTCACGGTAACGGCAGCAGTAATTATTTATTTCAAGTGCGCAAAGTCCCTAAATATTCATTCCTAAATCAAGCAACACCTTGTTCTGAAATACCTCCACCAGAAATTAATTTTTTTCAGGACTGCCCAAAAAGATTTACTTATTTCATCAAAATTGAGCAATAAATTATTTATTAAAAAACTCCAAGCCCCCCCCCCTTCCTTAAGATTAAATGGTGGCCCCTTTTTCCAAAAAAAATTGACCACCAACGAAAAATATACTAATGGCCAGAAGGCAATAATTTAAGAGCAGCTAGGTGGATTCTAAAAAAAGAAAGAAGGAAAATCAAGGGTTATCAATAAATGCCTTATTTACGTACTAATTTACTAATTTAGTTAATAATAATGTTCAGTGAGTCTAACACTAACTTTCCAGATAGATACAGGCCTTCTTGGGCAGCAAGATCCATTGTGCATCTAAAAATAACTTGTTGGTGCTCCCGTCAGGGCCTCTCAATGTTGTGACGTCATGTATACCATACACGTCAGCAGTTAAATAGGTCAACTTGGTTCGCGTGGAGGCACTAGTAACTTGTCCCCTGAAAAGAACTGCTTGGTGAATGCTCGACAACACTGGTCAAGAGCAATTTGTGGTTTTATATATAAACAAATATTGTTTTCTACAAGTCTACCGCAGTTTCAATGGGACTGACTGCTCTTGGCTCCTCGAAATGACAGAATTGTTCAGGCAAGTCATGATTTTCAGGATTTCGTTTCCCATGCTTCTATTTATACTGATAACGTCACAAGCTACGATCGAGGTGTGCGTGTCTCTCTCGCACTGGTGAGGGTAAAAGCTGGACAGCGAAATTGCAACTGTTAATACTGCGAGTGAGCGCATCTTTTTTTCATTTATTTTTGTTGCTAATATAGGCCTACGAAAAACTAAACTTTGCCAAATAGTTAGATTGTAACTCAAATTTCCTACTTTATTGATATCAAAAGGTAAAGAACAACAACATAACATCTCTGGAGGCTAAAACATATATATCTCTGGGCCTAGCTGTCCTGTGAGGGTATAATTCAAACAAATCATTCATCCCTTCCTTCTATGGACTATCCAGGGCTGGGGAGAAAAGCCATGCATGCTTTTGATTCAGGCAATTTCTCAGTGCAGCTCACTGGCCTTTGTGACGTCATCACTCCCACAACAATGGTTCAGGCTGGACTACCCAGTCAGTGACGTCACGAACTGGGTACCCAGTTTGTGCTGTTTTTTCTGGGAGGACAGCTGAGGAGCAATGAATCTGACTTAAAACTGGCTGTAATGTTAACATTTCTGACAGTTAGGGAAAAATCAATAATAGTAATCTATTGCAAACATGAGAGTGTATATATTTTGAGTCAGGACCCCTGAACCTCAGAGTCGGACTTTAATGAGTGGGTGTTTAAAGTTTTTAAATAGGCCTCTATACCTGTTAATCAAATATTGGCCTACCTGAATAAATCTTAAGTTCATTAGAAAAACAAAGACAAGTCAAATCTCTGCTTTTTATCCAGCTGGTTAAGTCGGGAGTCACAGAACTGATATAGGGGGGGGGGGGTAATTGGGATTTATGTACGGAAAAAAGTATGTTTTTGCGTGCCAAGTGACAAAAACATATTGTTTCACAATTTTAGCACAAGGTACTCTGGCTTAACTGTCTTTTTTATGTGTTTGCTGGCGTAAGAAACAACTAGATCACGATATAATAGTTACTTTTATGATCCAAATTCTGACAAAATGGGGAAGAAGCATTCTCTTTTCATTGAAGGATGTAATAAGCCTAATTTTCCAGTTTTGGTGAAATAACCAAAATCCTTCATCAAATGGATAATTACTGTTGGGGGAATAAAAGACTGTATTGTAAAGTTTAGATTTCAGGCATGTCCAAGATATATTGGCCTAATTGCTTAAAATTGGCACTTCCATGAAATAATTTTCTGCTGATCAAAACTTCAAGTCGCCTTCCCCAGAGGATCTAATGGTCGCCCCCAAAATAATTTGTGACCAAATTGTGGTGAAAAAAAAAGTTTCAAGGCTCTTTCTCTTGATTCTTGAAAGCATATAAATTTTCTTATCAAAATATTTTGTTGATGAACATTATCATCTCCACCCTGACAGCATGCCATCCTCACTCTCTGCCGATCACGCAGATGATTGGGGGGGGGGGAGGTATATGTATATGGAATTTACCCATGGGACGAAGGTTGGAAGCAAACTTTTTTTTACATTATCTTGTGGAGCTTTGTTCTTTTTCTGAGTAGTAGGCCTATGAGGGAATAAACCTTTTTTCTTATCACAAATCCATGCCCCCCCCCCCCTACAAGTAGCCTATCATCTGGTTGGCCCATACACTGACATCTCAAGGTTGGCTTTTTTTTTTAACGCTGTATTAAATACAGTGTATTTGCACTTAATACTTATTAAGGTAGGTTTTAAAAGAACAATGATTCTTTGAAGACTGAGGAAGGGATCTGGATAGATCCTGAAAGGCGTGAGTGAAAGCTCTTCAGCAATTTTTGTCATGTTGTGACTTTTGTGAGTAATCGTTTTTAAACAGTCCACAAAGTTTATTTTTATTTTTATAGGACAGCACTACAGGGTTGCAAAATGAACAAAAAGATTGAAAAAGAGAAATTTAACAAAAACAATTAAACAAACGTGGGCCTACCGATCTGAGTAAATTGTGATTGAGTATTTGAATTGTGTAGGCCTAATAGTAATACAGCTTATAATGCGGCTTATTGCCGGGAAATTGCATGACTTCACACATGTGTTGCTGGAACCATACATTCCTTGATGCCAGTTGTGAAAAAGAGTGGTCACAAAAAACACGTTGTGACATTATGACTCATGAATGTAGGCTATATGGAAACGAGGTTGTGTCTGTTCACGACGCCACCTGTATGATTGCTTGTCATGACGTCACAGATTGAAGTTAGTGCTCGCCATGCCCGGTGAGGTCGCATGACAAAACAACATAATGTCACGTAGGCCAGAGTCCGTCGTCAAGTCTATGGTCAAACGTCTAAAATATTTATTGGTACTCATTGACATCACTGCCCTCATATGTAACGTAGTTTTTGTCATTGAGTATCAATTTCGACAGGACGGTACATGCATTCAACGATATCAAACGAAGGAACTAGCATCATTCATTAAAGTTTATGTTTTGATATATTTCGCATTGATATATGCAATTCCGTTAGTGATGATAATTATAATGTTCTCCATCATCTTAGACAGCTTGAGGAAGAGAATGAACAACTCTGAACTTGGACAATCTTCGGTCATCTCAACTGCAAATTCGAAAGCAACCAGTTCCTTCATTTATGTGACAATCCTCTTCATCGGATGTTACAGCTTGGATAATGTATATGTCTTACTTTTTGTAATGGGAAAACGTCAGGGTATTTCCACGCCTTTGTCACTGCTTTTAATGGCTCTGAACTCGTCACTCAACCCACTGATCTATTTCGTCAAAATGGACTTCATAAAAACTACTTTGTGGAAGATGCTCAGATGTAAAAATTGACAATGGAATAACATGATTATTTTATGAGATCTCAAAGCACTCGTTTTTAAACTAAATATTTTATTCACTCCATCAATTAATATGGACATGAATTGGTACTAATACAATGGCATTGCATTTGACCATTTGGCAAACCTGTCAAATGCCCTATGATTATTGAATTCAAGCAAATCACCTCTTGGCAAAAAATATATAGGCCTATGTGCTACAAAGAATTGAAAAGTGTGAGTTTGGCCATTTTAGACTATGTATGCCAAAATATGCAATAGCATACTAATCTTAAAGGGGCTATAAGCCCAAAAACTCAAACTAGGATATTTGCCTTAAAATGTCTCTATGTGACAAATAAGGGGACCTGAAATGATATTACTTGATTTTTGGCTAATTTGCCTTGGCATTGCAAGTTTACAGCTTTTTTGGTAAGAAAACGACAGAAAACCTAATAAACCCCAAATTATGACATGATGGACTGTGGCTTCCCAGAAATGACTTCTAGTTATGCTTTACTTTAACCGCAAGCAGATATTGTCAGGATGAAGTTCTCAAAATTGTGTGGCATTCCCTTCACTCTGGATTTGGCAATAACACCTTGAATCCCCAAAAACATGCAGTTTAAAAATGTTTTTAAAAGGCTAATTGCTCACTAATTAAAACATTTGTTTGACTTGATGTTTGTGGTTTTGTTCTCAGGTAGGCATATATACCATCAAAAAAGTCAATAAAAAAACAATGTTAGAAAAAAAAAACTGAATTGAAGGCTTATAGCCCCTTTAAAGAATCTCAAGATGCATCTAAAAATGAACTCAGTGTAGTACCATGATTGCAAGTCACCAGTTTTACTATTCAATTAGAAATTATACCAGGGTCATTTCGTCATTTTAATTTATTAAAATCACTGTTCATGGAGAATAGGAGAAAGATCAAGTTTCAAATTTTCATTTAGTGATTTTGAACTAATTGGCTTCCAAGGAGGGAAGGAATTTTTATGTTGGTGGTATATATCATATGTACCAATTACCAGAGTATTGGACAAAGTGAAATGACTGACAGTAATTTAAATAAATAAATCCAAAGGAAGTAGTTATGAAGTTCTTGTATTAAAGAACTGTGAAATTCTATGCCTAAAATAAGCGTTACAGAATACTGATCTTAGAACAAACTCAAGGCACATACGGTGTAATATATATACGTGTATAAACATATAAAAATATGAAATCCTTAAATGGAATGATAAAAAAAACCAAATGTACACAAACCATAATGGCCATTGAATTATAAAATTAGTGTAGTGAGACCTATACAAGACCGGCCCTCACATGACAAGCATCATGATGTTTTAGTGATGTTATAATCAGTAATATATATAATACAGATGCATAGTGCATTAAGAGTTCTTGTTTATCTGCAAAATATCACACTGGAAATGTCAGGTCTTCACTTCCTATGTAAGAGCCCAAGTTTGTCCATCAGAGATTCCAGATCTTTCTCCTGCAAGCTGAAAACAAGGAGAAAGTGCAATTAACACAGGAAAGTGCAATTGATACAGGAAAATGCAATTAATACAGGAAAGTGCAATTAACACAGGAAAGTGCAATTAATTCAGAAAACTGCAATTGGCAGGAAAGTGCAATTAACAAGGGAAGGTGCAATTTTGCATTTGATGATAGAAACTGCAATTAAACAAAAAGACCAACTACTACACCAAGTGAAATTCAAATTACTAAAATTGCAATTAGACCTACCAAAGGATAATAAAAACAAGATTACTTTGAAGACAAGAGTATTCTCACAGTATTAGTACCCCAAAACTCTTGAACCACCTTCCAGAAATTGTCAATCCTTAACGACAAATATTCATAACTCCAATCATGAATTTTGGTTAGGTTTGTTAAATATAATACAACTTTGGTTAGGTATGTAAAATATTATACAACTTCAGTTCTGGTTCGCTGATTCACAGTGCAATCTTTTTGATATTCTAATAATAAAAATCTTAAATGTTAAATAAGTACTTACTTCCTATCGAACTTTATCTCTTGTGTGTTATCGTCATACTCATTTTTGAATGGGAAATCGAACAAGACGTCATTGAAATTGAACAGAATGTAAGTGCCTGCAGATATTTCATCCCCTTCTGAGTATTCTTCGTTTTCTGAATTTTCGACTTTCACTGAGAGGGTTGTCCTCGTATAAATGTGGGGATGGCTTTCCATGTAATCCAAGAACGTCAGCATTTTGTTGTCAACTTCATAGACTTCTCCCTTGATATACTGAAGATGATACAAAAGGAACATATTGAGTTGCAAAAATTTGGTTGTTCTACAATGTTGTCCTTCCAATAACTATTTATCTTTCAAATTTGCTTCTCTGACACAGAGCATGATGTCATGCTGAATGGTTGCGGATCATCCTTGTCAGGGTAGCCACTTGAGTAGGATTTCGAAATTTCCTGACTTTTCCCTGTCTTGAAACAAGTTTTCCCTGACCAGAAAAAAGGCTAAAAATTTTGGATTAAAATTTGTGGGCTTTTGTGAATTTACGTTTCAATTTGAAACAAAAAGAAAATGGATGACAGCAGGTTGCTCACTCAAGACACCTCAAACTATAGATTCCTGCTTTTAAAGGCCACTTCATAACCATCGAACGGGTTAGACAGGCAAATTTCATATTTTCATAAATTTATGACTTTATGCAAAATCACAAAATTCCCTGACTAATTTCAAAATACCCTGACTTTTCCCTGACCTTGAATTTCCCTGAACTTGAACTTTATTTGTACCAAAATGAATACATAAATATAATATAATCATAAGGCACAGCAGGGCCAATAGTTTTGACAAAAACTGCGAGTGGCTCCTGCTTAGTACTAAAAAACAGCATCTAATTAAGCTTTTAGATAATTACAATCTTATAACACTGATTACATTCTCTGATTACATGACCATACATTTAAAACACTAGAAAAAAATAGAAATTTCATCTATCATAAATCTAAAAATAGAAAAAGACAATTTACGTGGATATATATATACAATCTTGTGAAAAGGATTACATTTTCTGAGTACATGACCATACAATTAATACACTAGATAAGAATTAAAATTTTATCTATCATAAATCTAAAAATAGAAATAGACAATTTGCGTAGAATGCTGATGGAGGTAATAGAGTCAGTTGCGGCATAATTCGATTGCAAATGTAGCAGTTCCTTATGGTACATGGCAAGGAATATTTATTGATGAAAAAGGTTTTTAATTTAGACGTAAAGATATGAATAGAGGCTGTACGATGAGATTTAATGTCCATTATTATGTCCTCAGGTAGGCTGTTCCAGGATTGAGCAATTTTGTAGTTTAGGCATTGTTTACCAATTAGGGATTGAACTGAGTTTATGTTGATGTTTGCTCTTCCACGGGTGGAATGATAATGAGTTATTTCGTTTGCTTTCAAAGTAACTTTAAAATATGATGGTAAGTAATTGTTCAGGGCTCTGTAATATAAAAGACAAGATCGGAACTGGTATAAATCGGCTAATTTTAAGCTTTTGTATTTATGAAAGGAATGAGTGGTGTGAGAATTATATTTCTTTTTGTCAATGATTCTCATGACCTTTTTTTGTAAAACTTGGATTCTATTAATTGTTGAGTTAGGTGAATTTCCCCAAGCTATTAAGCTGTAGTTTAAATACGGTACCACCAGTGAGTTGTAAATAGTGAATAATATATTGGAAGGAAGTTCATGTTTAAGTTTATTCATAATGCCAGCTATCCGAGAAATTTTATTGGCTGTTCCATCAATATGGCTTTTCCAGTTTAGCGTGTCAGTAAGAATAACACCAAGAAATTTAATTTGGTGAACTCTTTCAATTTGAGATCCATTAAGGTAAAAGTCTAAATTAGCCTTATTTATTGAGCTCCTTGGTGTATGAAAGATCATGAATTTAGTTTTCGAGACATTGATAGATAATTTGTTTGCGGAGAACCAGTCACTTATTTCTTTAAGTTGGTCATTGATATTCTGGTTAATGGAGGGAGTTATGGATTTTTCGAAGGGAAATATAATGTTCGTATCATCTGCAAATATTATAAATTGCGCATTTGATGCTGTTTGAGCGATATCATTGATATATAATATAAACAATAGCGGTCCCAGTATGGAGCCTGCGGTACTCCAGTGGAAATGTGTAGCGTATCAGATCTAAACTGTACTGATCAGTGGCAACCCTGACAAGCTGTGTTTGGCAGTTGAAGATTGATCATGACACAAATCTGTGTGATCAGTAATACTTGCAGGCTTTAAATAATGGTTTGTGACAGGATGCATGATAACTCTAACAATATCACAATAGTACATAATATTAAAAAAGAAAATTATTATATTATCATTGAAATAAACATCGATGCTGCTCTATTTCTTAGACAAAATTTGAAATCTATGATTTAGCTATCGGAAATCTGTGAAATTTATCAATTGATTAAGAGCAAAATATTATCAAAATAGACAGCAAACTACCTTTACTCTGATAATGTTGTTTATGGAAATTTCATATTATCATATAGTTAACTTATGTCATTAAGAGAAGGTCGTCAGACTATTTGGTCAGAACTGAAGTCCTCTCTTATAGAATCGTTGGAATTTAAGTTAATAAATAAAATTTACTTACATTTCCCGTTATGTTTGCTTCCGTTCTGCCAAGCAGGAAGGGAATACCATATCGAGGCTCAATGACTAATGGGTATCTGTCGACGGTCGATGCTTTAAAAATAAACTTAGCATCACCGTTTTCTGCGTTTGTCATGTGGTGATTGTTTGGTTGATTTTTCTTGAGAGTTCCGTAAAGGAAAACTAAGTGACGGTTGCTATTCGTATCTTCCCTCGGAGCCATTTTTATTTAATCTTGTTGTTCTTCGTTACGTTGATTTTGTAGTAGTTTCTCCGTCTGAAATATCGAAGCAAAACTTTAACTTACGTTAGGCATCACCAAGATACTTATACCATTGGAAAAGCCAGTATCTAACTGTAGTAACTGACAATTTTGCATGTTAGCGCCCTGCTAAGGATTACAACACTTTTAACAACAGCAGACATTGCCAGACAAGCAATCAGATTATTGTTCATTTTGCAGTGATTATAAGTTAAAATGTATAATAAATTTAGAAGAAGCGTATGATATCTCCCTCCAGTTGGATCTAACTGACAAAAATGCATGATAGAAACCCTCCAAATCGGTGTCTAACTAATACCTACTATATATATTTATTATATATTTATCTTATTTAGCTTCGACCTCTGACACTGTGAAGAATAAATTGTCGGACGGGAGGGTTTACGAATGGAAATGTGCTAAAAATATTGAGATTCAACTATTTTTTACATTAAAATCTATTTTGAGGCATTAGACATCCTGTACATGGATATAATATTATCTTAATTATACAATTATGAGTTCTAGTTTGGTTCATGATAAATTGATGGATGGATGACTGGGGCTTTACGTCCTGTAGTTAGGCACTTGCCAGCTAATAAGGACAGGAGGATCCGGCACGAGCTAGATTCGAACCCAGGACCCAGCGATTGAGGTTGATTGGCAGGCGAGCACGCCACTAATGAGCTAACCCTTCCTTTCGGTTCACAAATTGAGCAAAATTATTTCACACAAAGAGTAAAGTCATAACATAGGCCTACCTGTGTTGTGGTTGAAATCTTGCAAGTCAACTAAGCTCTTTCTTTATAAGGTCCTATATATAGGCCAGGGCCATTAACATCTGGGACAAGATACGCAAATGGCTAACTTCGAAAGTTCAATTAGCCAGCACATTCTTAAGGGCTCCTCAAGCATGTGATATATATATATTATGATAAAAATTGCACTGTAGTAGCTTGCTGTAAAATTTTCCAGTACGTCTGGATCTGGATAATTACTCAGCATTCTCGTGGATATTTCGCTGAGATGACAAGGCTGAGAGTCTGGAACATACCCTATTAATTCAGGGATGTCCAGGGTCTTTCAGTTGCCCCAGCGTAGAGCACTGGATACAACCCGCCTCCATTTAATGTCACGTGGGCTCGGACAAGGTCAGGGGCTATTTATACATAGAGGCTCATATAGAGGCTGACCCTGCCTAGGCTCGAACCCATGCAGGCACAGACCTCCCCATAGGAGCATGACGCTCCACCAACAGCTATCCCCCCTCCTTCCTAGGTCTATGCCAGCAATGAGTTAAAAAAAATACAGGACCTATACTCATCACATCATAAATAGGTGAGTCAACCTTGTTGGCACTGATGCCTAGTTCACACGGAGACGTAACAGAGGGTTCTTGTTGTGGCGCTTCTTGCTTTTCCAGGAAAGTGGGAGGTTGTTAAACTACATTCAACAATTCGGCGACGATATTTTCGTCTACGGTGCATCTTAAACTTCCTCGCCACAAGTTCCTAGAAATCACGTGACCTTATGGTGAAGCAAGAACTTGCTTCACGAAAGATATAACCTGTTGAATCTTTACGAAGCAAGAAGTCACGATGCAAAAGACCTGAAAGACCCCCAAAATGCTTGGGCGAAGGTAGAGACAGCTTGGGCGAAGTTAGAGGCAGGTTGGGCGAAGCTAGAGAGTGCTTGGGCGAGGCTATTTATCATTGAGTCAATGGAACTTTGGCGAAAAAAGAGAACAACTCGCCGTCGCTAACAAGCTGTTGAAACGCCGAAACAGCTACTTGCCTCACCGTAACAGCTATTTGCTTGGGCGAAATTTAAGATTAGGGCGAAGTAAGAGGATGCTAGGGCGAAGTGAGTGAGTGAGTGAGTTGGTTTTTTACGTCTCATCAGCACCTGAGTGGGCTATTTAGAGACATACTTGGTTTGTGTCAAGGTTCTTGATTTGTTAAGTCTGTGAGATGTGACAGGTGTTTTTTTGTTGCTTGTCATGTTTCTCTTGTCTGTGCAAGGAAATGGTTGGTCTGTTGAGCTGTCTCGATTTGTTATTTTGGATGGTATCTTGTACTCAGAAGCCGTTTCTTTCTTCTCTGGTTGTTGGAGTGACAGTTTTGTCCGTGGAGCACAAGGAGAGGATGGTTGACTTTGTTGAATCTTTTTACTGGGTGGTATGCATAAGTCAGAGTCAGGATATTTCACAGTTTCTCCCGTCTTTGGTCGGTCTGGTGAAGGCGTTGTCCCAAACATATCCTTGAAAAGGTTCTCAAAAAGTTGAATCCTTCTACGTGGTGACGAATGTAAAACTGGTCTTGGGTAATCTGCGTCTTGGTCAGTTTTGTCCATGTCCTGTTGAACTATGCGCTTGGCTTCAGGAAACGAACATCCTGTGTCAATCTGAAATTGTACAATTTCTTTTTCTCTCTTGAAGACTTCACAGTTGTGGCTAAACGCAGGGTGGTCCCCTCGGCAATTGACACAATGCGGGGGCCTGAAGCATGGTTTGTCTCTCGTGTGAGTGTGATCTCGATCACCACAATTGGCACAAATTGTGAACCGTCTACATGTTGTGCTGATATGTCCATACAATTGGCAATTGAAACAGCGTTTTGGTCGGGGAAAGAGTGGGCAAACTCTGCACTTTTCAAAAGCTACAGGTACTTTCTTGGGTACATTGTTGTTTTTGAATGTCAGTTTTATGGATTCATAGCCATTTCGTTGGGACAAACGTTTGAATTGGGTAATGCCATGTTTGTGGAACCACTTCGACAGTTGAGAGTCTGAGCATGTCTTGCTCTCTTTCGAGCAGATAATGCCTTTGCCTGGTTTTTGGAAAGGCTCAATGGAGACTTGTGTATGCGCTATTTCTTTGACAAGTGTCAGTTTCTCTTTTTGTGTGTCATTGCGTGGGTGAATGAGAAATGTTCCATTGAATTGACGTTGTATTTTATCTGCTACTGTGTTGTCACAAATGTCTGCAACAATTTCGTACACAGCGATTGCTGATAGGTCCTCTAGCGATTTCTCAAGTCCATTTATCACAAGGCAATTTTCATCTTTTGACATGTGTGAGGGGCGGTCAGGGTCAATCAAGTCATCTGATGATGTACTTGTCCGTGGGAATCTTGGTAGTCCAGTCGCAAATTTTTCGATCTCAGCCTGGTTTCCCGCTGAGGGACGCGCACCTTGGTAACCCGGTTGACGTACGATCCGGTTTGGAATCATGGTAAATGACATATTCATTGATATTCCCCTGTAAGGTAGGGGACACACCGTGCATGCGCACTGTCTCATGTTGGCCACTAAGGATAGAGGTCTTCACCTTAGTGTTACCACCCACCGCCACGAGGAGGCCCGAGACCTGCGGGGGCATGCTAGGGCGAAGCAAGAGGATGCTAGGGCGAAGCAAGAGACTCCTTGGGCGAACCTAGTTTAACATTGAAGCAATGGAACTGCACCGAGGCTCCTCACAACTCGCCGACACAAGTCTCTTCTTGCCTCGTCAGTAATTACGAGCCATTCGGCGTAGAAAACGAGAGCCTCGTCGTAATAGGAACCATCAACGACGATGTATAACCTCTAATTGATTATATAATTGTCCAAAAATTGGTTGGAAACGCCAAAAGTTGGCGAAACTTGACTTCCTGGCACCTCTACAGCTTCGCCGTCACTTATAACCACTCTCGTGAGAACTAAGCATGAGTTCCGGATTCATTCACTGAGTTCGACTCCCATATCAAATTCAGATTCAGATCTTTTATTTTCTATAAACAAGCTACAGGAGCTCCTCGAAGGCAATATTATGCCTCTGTCGAGAAGTCCCTGTTCTATCTGTAGCCAGTGCCTTACATCTTGTACACCGAGTACAAAAATGTGGACACTACCTTAAAAAATTTGGTCGGTGCCCTGCAGGACCTTGTTTGGGTCGGTTGCCTTCTAAGTACTGTGAACTGGGTAACTACTCATTTTCGTCAATGACTACCTTTTCGTGAGGCTCCGACGAAAATGTGAGACCCTCCAATTAAAATCTGCAGAGCGTCTAAACCTAAAGAAAGGTCCAGTTTAGCTTATATTTTTTGTGCATAGACACCTTTAACTCGTCATCTGTAACTCGTCCCCACCCATGCTGCAGAGAAAATGGCACCAAAACTGAGCTAAGTCCCAGGCCACTCTGTGAGGTTGGGTAACTGGGATGGAAACAAGATTCTTTGAAGTGCTATATGTAGCAAGTTCCAGTGTCGTGTATCCTGGGTTGGTGTGGTGGGAGTTGGCGCATCCACTTTGGCTTGCTGGGCTTCGCACCTACGCTGAAATCATCCCCCCACTGCCTTTTAGAGGGATAAATTGGGCAGTCAACTTTCCCCCGGGGTGCCAACTTAACCCTGTTCTATGATACATCACCAAAACTGGGTGAGAAATCATTTATTCAAAATGAAAATTCAAGTCTGCCCCCCCCCCTCCCTGGAAATCTTTAAGTTGCCTGCTTAGATTAGAAGCACAATCATAAATTTTAAGGTTCAATAATGCACTACATAATTTTTTTAGCAACTTAAAAATAAGATCGATATGAAATTCAGTCAACATGCCTTGGATAGATTTCACACATGTATTCCACTGCCATAAGTATAGGCCAGCATGAAGGAGCCAAGGAAGTGTTAATAGAACGGTATTATAATCACAGTATATCATGTACATCTATTCTAACCTTTTTGTGAACAATGAGTATCAATATTTAGTTGCAAGTCATAACCTTGAATCATAATATTATGATAATGAATCATTGTCATTATTGAACATTTATTATTATCTCTATGTAACAATAATATGTTTCTACATTTAGTACCTTATAGCAGCCATCTTGTTTCAAGCCCAGCTTTCTGACCTCACAACATTTCCAGAAATTTTTAAGGGCTCCCCCTTAAAAATTTCTGGAAAAATCTAAGATGGCTGCCGAAATGGCGGCTGTATTTTAAATTGCCCTTGTAGCAAATATCAAGGTGTCAGCACAAGGCAGTGGCTAGTTCACAGAGCCACCACAGGTGCAGGCCTGTAGCCAGCAATTTTTGTGGGGGGGTGCTTTTAGAGGAAATGTGGACTCTTCTCCGCGAGCACCGAAGGTGCGAAGTCAAGGTAGGGGGGTCTGGGGGCATGCCCCCCCAGGAAAATTTTGGAGAAAGTAATGAAAATGGTGCATTCTGAGCCTTTCTTATCATGGAAAGGTTGATCAATTTTATTCTTGGGCCAAACTTCATTTGCACTAATTCACACAAGAAATCCCTCAACGGGATTTATTTTCAAGCCACAAAATGAGGTCTCCCGTTATGCATGGATTCAAAAAATAAAATGTGCAGTATCATTAAAATATATCCTAACATTATGGATGCCGTACTAAAAAGGTATAGGGAAGGAGGCACAATGAGGCATTGGGTCTTGGGACGCCCAAAAGTACATGTAGCAAGCCAGTGGCACCCAGATGGTTAGAGAAGAATCTTGAACAATGTGGAGTACTGATGCCACCATAAAATGCAAGACATGATCCGGGACCAACATATAGCATGTTCTGTTTCTATACCTCCTTCTCTCCAGCTCATTCCTTCTCCTGATAGCTCCTTCTGTTGCGTACGTCCTCCCTATCTCTGCAACCAGCTTATAACTTATTCCACCCTACATTCTCCCTCTCTTGTCTACAGTACAACCCAAAATAAAGTAAGAAAATTATCGGCATTTTCTGCCATGCTCCAGCTTTTGTATCCTTCCGACAATGTATAGTTCTTTGCTCCTTGGATTGCTCTAACCTGCTAAACCTCTTCTGCTTGTAAATCTGCCTCTTTCCGCTATGCCTCCTCCCTCTCTGCTTTCTCCCATTAATTCTCTGACTACTCCCCAAGCTTGAGTGTCTTTGATTGCAGTGCAGCTATTATATTGGCCTCTTGGATTGCGCTTGTCTTCTCCCTCCTCTATCCTCGCACTGCCTCTTCACTTTATGGTTTCTCCCGCTGTGCCTCCTCCTTCTCTGCCTTGACCATCTCTGAGTCTCTGCCACCTACTTCTCTGCTTAGTCCATCTCTCTCTGCCTCTTCCCTCTTTGCTTTCTCCCTCTCCTCCTTCCTCTCATTCTGGCTCCTCCCCAGCTCTTGTCTCCTTCCTATAGTGTGGTTCTTGACTTTTTGGGTTGCTCTTGCCTTCCCTGCAGTCTTTCTGACTCTTTTCTCTATGCTTTCTCCCTGTTTGCCTCATCTGTCCTGCTTTCTCCCATTCATTGCAGCTCTTGTCTCCTTCCTAAAACATGTACAGGGTGGTCAAAAAAAACTTTACAGTTGATATTTCATTTTCCAGGCAGCCATGATTGAGTCAGTGCCTGGGTACTTATTGTGTATACAAGCCGAGTATGTTAGATCTTTGGAAAATTGGTTAATAATCAAAAGGTTCATTACTTTTTAGATAGCAGACAAAATGGAAGCCGGGAGTGCTCCTGCGTTTTCACTACTGAATTAAAATTTAATGTTCATGTAGCTAGTATTTGTAAAAAAGCATCTAGGCAAATCAATTCATTAAAACATATCTCCAAACACTTAAATGTAAATGTAAAATTTAAAATATACCAATCATTCATAACTTCAGACTTTAACTATTGTCCCATAGTCTATCATGACTGCCAAAGTAAAGACACTAAAAAGCTAGAGAAATTGAATAAAAGAGCACTTTCCTTTGCATATAATGATTTTAGCTCCTCCTACAAAGAGCTCTTAAAAAATTACAATAAAACCTCTCTCTATTTAACACAAACCAAATCCATGATTGAACTCGTATTTAAAACTCTCATCTCTGAATGTCCGCCGATCAATAAAGATTTTTTCAAGTTAAAGAGTATCCCATATGATCTTAGAAGTAATAAAATAATAGAAATGCCAAAATTTAAAACCATTAAATATGGACAAAATTCCTTTGGATACCAGGGTGCTAAGGTATATGGAATCACATTCCCTGTGCCATTAAAAACATTCCAAATGTATGTGATTTTAAACGAGCCCTATTGGCATGGAATGGACTAGAGTGTATGACATGTGCTCCACTTGTTTTTATTGTATTTACAAGAATGACTTTGCTAAACTATGATATTTATTATGATCTTTACATTTTAACCCTAGTCTCATAATTTTTAAATGTCTATGTCATCTATTCGCCTGTATATAGCTTCATTTTTCATATTTCATTTTGTCGACAAAAAGCTTTTGCTTGTGTCGTTGTTTTACCTACGACGTTAAATAAAATATATCTTATCTTTTTATCTTTTACTACTCTGGGTTGTTCATGGCCCATCAGCAATTTTGAAGCTACTGAGCTTCACAGGACAAAATAAATACGACAAAATGAACTTGAGAAGACAGAGGCACAATTCAGCACAAACCAGAAGGTGCTAGAGCAAGTTCAGACTTCACTATGGACATTACAAGATTTTAAAACAAAGCTGTCTGAAGGTGGATGATCAGGGTGTTGAAATCACATGAAAAGTACATATTAACATCTTGGAAGAGCATCTAAAGCCCTGGATAGATAAGACATACAGTGCCACAGATAATTTGATCTTCAAACAAGACGGGGCATCAGCCACACTCCCTTGGAAAAGCCAGAACTGGATCAAGGCTCGCTCTGTCAAGTTTCTCAGCGGGACAATATGGCCCCTGTTATCACAAGATCTCAATCAATAAATGTGATTATTCTGGACGGGCAAACTTAGAGGCAGATCCCTGCAAGACACCACAGACCTTAGTTGCCCAATAAAAGCATCCATTACGTTTGTATGGGAAAAACGGACACAAAGGTACATTTTTGACACCTCTGCATCATTTAGGCCAACTGCAGAAAAGTCATCAGAAAAGTCATCAGTCCATGAATGAATAAATTATCTCTAGAAGAGTTATTCTTTCCTATACAAGTTGTTTCTGCATTGAAAAATAAGCATTTGTAACAATGAGCGTCATCCAAAAAATTATTCATAGGTGTAAAGTTTTTTTTTACCCCTCTGTACAGTGTAACTCTTGCCTCCTTTACAGTCTGTCACTTTGATATAGAAAAAATTAGGACCAGTTCACTGTGAAAAGTGCACTTGTGACTCATGATAGCCGATGAAGTGTCATCTTCTCTACTTTCAACATTGGAAACATAGAGGCTGTTTAATAAGTAATGACCAAGAGAAGGCCATTTGACTTATCATAACTGTTTTAGAGTGAAACTCAGATGCATAATCTTTTCGTTTGGCTGTCATCAACAAGCGGGATTAGTCTACTTAAACCAAATTAACATTGAAAGTATCGGGTATGATCATGACAAATCATCAGCATGATGACACATGAAGTGCCATTTTCACAGTGCAACAATTGTCAATTCACTCTTTTCTATATCAAAGTGACAGACTGTAATGGCTCTTGCCTCCCTCTCTGAGTTTAAGTCCATTATACATGTAAGTGCCGAATAGTTCCAGAGTGTGATTTACTCCCAAGCCAACATACAGGTGTCTAGGAGTGGTATAAACCCAACATACAGGTGACATCGTGACAATTTTAAAGACACTGAGACTATGTATCTTTACATTGGACTTGAATCCCTCTATGCTTTCACTCTCTGCCTCTTCCCTCTTGTGTCAGTTGTGTCAACCTCCTCTCTACCTTCTCCCTACCAGTAGTCCCAATGTTGGATCACTGGTCCATTATCAGGAAACAGGTGGTCCAATATAAATTCCATGTGCCTTAAATTGGACCAACTTAAATTTTGCATTTTATGCAAGATACCGGAATTTATTATTTTTTTATCCTCATGCTGAGACCGTTGATATAATTATCAGCAGTTATTAGTCTGTTTCAGAGTTGATAGACTTTGATTTTTCACAGTTTGTGTGTTAAGTTCATAGACTTTGTTTAAAGTTTGTTCTCTGAACTTAAGGATTTTTGCAACTTAATTGGCATGTGATTAGGCAAGCACATGCGCTTCACGCTTGATGGTGCATTAATTGCAAGTGTTTATACTTAAAGTCAGATTATTTTGTTGTCACTGTGCTGATTAGACTTTTTCTGGGATTAAGTGATTTAAGGTTAGAAAATTTCCAGTAACCTATGTAGTTTTTATCTGGGAAGTTTGCTGGTAAATATTTGCATTGCTGGGCTAAAGTCACATGTTTAACATTTGATATTTTGCCCACTTGCTTGATATTGCTGGTATTACTTCTTATTAAATAATTATTTTATAGGGATTGGATAGGTTAGGCTTTGGTTGCATTGCATTTCTGGCTTGATGGGCTTCTTGTCACATGGTCACATGTTTGACATTTGCCCGCTTGCTTGAAGTGCCAGCAATCATTCATAACTTATTTCAAGTAATTAATTTTCATTAGTTTTTTGAGATAGCTGGAATATTATTTTAAAGTGATAGATTGTTTCTTAAGTTGATTGTCACTTAAGTTTTGTTTGTTGCAGTCTTTACTTGCTCAGTGGATGCTCAGTCAGTGCTAGTCAAGGCTAGTGCTGTTTAGATTAATTGGATTGTTTCCAGATAATTTAAGGATTGATAAGTTGACAAACATAGTAATCTCCGTGGTTTGCTATTTTCTTGTTGGTCTAGTGATACTCTTCTGAGAGTCAGTTGTGTTTCTTTCTCAGTGTGTTAGAATTTTATATCTGCTTCGATAGCATGTGTGTATTTTTCACATAGTGTGGTCACAGGTGAGAATTAGTTGCATTTCTGAGATTGAATAATTCTTTAGAATTTTTGTTCGTTGTTTCTCATTCTCTTCTTGTGAATTAGGGGAGAGTGGGGTCAGTTGCACAAGTTTAATTTTGTTGTAGATTCTGCATTCTGCTTCATAGAATTTCGTATTTTTGTCGCAGTTGAGGAATAGTGCACATATTGAAACAACTTCTGCTTGTCTATTTGTGGTAAATTTGTGTGTTTGTGCCATTTTGGTCAATTTGTATGTTTGTGCCGTTCATAGTTAATTAAATTTTGTGTTAATTGTGGAATTTGTATTTGTCCATTTGAGTGCTCCACACAGTTCGTTCCCTTCAAGTGTGAGAATTTCCCAGTGTCTGGAGGAATTCCTTTTCTGGTTTCTCAACTGGCTGGACTTTGATTCATAATAGTAAATTTTTGGTGTTAACTGATCTGAGTCACGTTTTTTGTGTGGACATTCCATGTGCGTTCCCATTGCCATTTGGTCTTAATTGTTTGAGAGCAGTGGAAATTTTTGAATATTGGTTGTGTGGTCAATTGTATTTATAATTTGAGTTTGGGTGAATGCAGGAATTCTTGTGTGTGTTGGGCTGTTTAACATCTGCCCCCGCACTTGAATTGCTTACTTTGTCCCAAAATTGGGTAATTTGCCCATTCCATACAAATTGCAGTTTGCTCATTTTGACTTCTGGAATTTGAGCAGTTTTGTTCTTCTAGTGGAGTTCTAGTGAAGTTCCAGTGGAGTTTTCGCGGAGTTCTTGTGTATTTGTTACTGTGTTATTTACAGTTGAGGGCATTTTCCGTGTCCTGGAAACAATTGACAACTGTGAATTTTGGATCTGTTTGACATCAAGTCCGGCTTATTGCTGTTTTTTTGGTTGATTGTCGTGTCAATTAATTTTGTTGGATTGGACAGATTCTTTGTTTCGTAGTCAGTCCGTGGTGTTGTTTCGTTTCATTGGATTTTGCCCCCCTCTTCCAAATTTTTGGCGGGGGAGGGCCTGTGTTGGATTGATTTGTAATTTAGTCCCAATTGTTTGAATTAGGGTAATTGCAAACTTTCTTGTGTGTGTAGGGCTGAGTCACATCAACCCCCGCACTCGAATTATTTGTTACATTATCCCGAAGTTCACTTGTTCAGGTTGGTGAATTGCAAGCTTTCTTGTGTTTGTGGGCCGAGTAACATTGGCCCCTGCGCTTGAATTACTTGTTTTTCTACCAATTACTAATTATTTGATTTATCGTCATTTATTGACCAGTCTTTTGCCTGCTTGTCTTGTTGTCTATAATAATTTCTTAATTCAACTGGTTAAATTAATAGTTAGTCAAATTTACAGTTAGCATTTTATTTGTAGTGCGCTAGCTTGTCTGGTGTGAAGGGTCTTGTCCATATATTGAACTCGGCCTTCACTCTTAATTTGCTTATCGATGGTGAAAGTGCAAAACCTCGTATGTCAAAATTTTGTTATTTTTAGATTTTGAGTGGAATGACTAATTCAATATCCAATACATGTTGTCAATTTTTCACCTTGCCTCTTTGCTATTTTTGGAAGCTGTAACAGAATGATTTAACCATGGTTTCACCAAACCTTGTATGTCGATTTGTTCCAAAAAGTGAAAGTGCAAAACCTCGTAACTCAAATCAGAACTTTGAAGCACATATTAAGGATATTTCAACCTTTTTTGAAAAATTATGATTGTGGTACGTTTTTTATGGCTCTCAGGAAATTTCCTTTTTAAAAATTTTTTACCTCCCTATATTTATTGTGGTGATACAGGCTATTGAAAAAAAGCGTGCAAAAAAATTTGAAAAAAGTGCCATTTTCCTCATTTTTGCCATTGTAGCCACTAATTAAAATTAGCTGTTGTTATTTATCACGGTCAAATTATATTTTTTACTGTTTACCTATAGATTAAAGGTACATTGAATACTGCAAGTTGCTTTAAAGTGTGAAAAATGGTCGAGTCACAAGGTTTTGCACCTTACTAAGTGAAAGTGCAAAACCTTGTAAGTCAACATTTTCAATCATATCTGATGTGACATCAATGCTAGGGGTCAACGACCTCTGACAAAAAGTTATGCTAAAACAGGGTGTCACTTTCTATAAATCACGTTGAGCCGAACTCACATATTGATAAACATTACCATAAAAAAAGATCGGTGATAGTTTTTTCCAATTTCTGAAAAATGAGTTTTTTTGACATACGAGGTTTTGCACTTTCACCATCGTTATGTAACATTTAGCATTTTACCATTTATTAAGTAGTACAGTGCTTGCTTGTCTTGTGTTACGGGCCTGGCCAACATATTTTATAACTCGGCCCACACACCTGATTCGCTAGTGTGAGATTTAGCTTTATATTTTTAATTTATTAACATATAAAGTTATTTATTGAGTGAAGTTTTTCAGGATAAGGGAACTAAGGTGGTTACTAAGACATGAAACACCCACTTATGAGCTACTTAGGTACTAACACTAGTAGCCATGGCCCCTTAAATGGGTCCTTACAGCACATTTGGCTACTAATGACAACTGTAAAGCACCTAAGAATCCACTAACAGCCAAACATAGGTACTTATGGGTACTTATGTTAGTTCCATCCACTTGTAGAGCATGAAGTCTACTTAGAAAGTCCCCTTAGAAGGATTACAGAAGTGAGAATGCCTAAGGTGAAAATCCTTTGTTTGACAAACTTTGCAGATTTCATTTCGCATTGGTTCATCAAGCCCATACTGAGAAAAACACACCAGTTAACTGACTTGCATTGTTTTACCAACACATACATAATCTTGATAAAACTGACAAATCAAGAAGCGCAGCAGCGAACCCACAACTGCACAGTTCTGTTGCTGGAACAATGTGATGGAGCATGTGCCATCAATTTTTCTGTTTGAAAATACCTTGATACAGGCCTACATGCCAAAGTTTCAGATATGTACATCAAACTTTTTATTGGAAGATGTTGGATGAGGCGATGGGGTCTAGACTAAAACCGATTTTACTTGATTTTCAGTGCCTCCAAATCAATAATTTTGGTTTGAATTGAATAAAATTATCAATGAGATATATAATCTCAAACACAAAAAAATTAAATTGTACTGTAAATGCTGCATGCATTCCAAAATTACTCAAATTCTCACTAGGGGAGACTGGGGCAAGTTGTAACTTTTATAAACCATCGTTAATTCGAAACTAAATCAGGCAGATGATTCCCTAATTTGATACATGAAGCTAGTGTTTGAGATTCGAGACCTGCGTTCTTTGATGGTCATATTCTGATGGTGTGGGCCTTGGCTCAGTCTCAGTTGCACCAGACAAAAATGTCATTTTTAATTGTGAAAATTATGTACCAAAAATTTATAGATAAAACTTGAAATACAATTGGCCAGTGCTGAATTAGCAACATGAATGTCTCCTGCCCCATGTAACTTATAATTTAACATGTTTAACTGATATGTTGTCAGAATTGTGAGTAACACTCAAAAATAATGAAGCCAAAGTGTGACATGACCATCAAAATTTTAAAATGTATTTTTGTATGAAATGACCTAAGCATATTGTAAAGAACATATTTAAGTTCCAGAAACTATATTGGCCATGGTGCTTTGATGAGTGGAAATAATTGATAACAGCTGAATATTACAGAATTTTTAAAAGTTTGTTTTTCATGGCAGTGAAACATAACTGGGCTGAATGGTAATTTGTCACAAACAGAAATCCGTTTTCTTTATTTGACAACAACTGGCACATTTTTAAAAGTCTTCTGGACGATTGTCATTCAAATACACCAAATATATTTTGAGAAACACCCAATTTTTCAAAATTTTTCGGAAATTTCTTTTCAAAACTTACATATATATTAACCCCAGAAGCATATTTTTTCGTTTAAAATGATTTTAACTGCCCTATGTTATGCGTCTATATGTGGGCTTCAAATTGATACCACAGAAGTGCCACCGAAGAAATGTCTGCTCAGCAAATGATGATAGAAGTGTGATTTTTTACCCATTTTTCAACATAAAAAGCTGATTTTAAGTACTGGTGTGATATGAATCTTCAGAAAATGTTCTAGTTTTGACTCAAATCGATTTTATATTAATCATCAATCATAACTGGGGGTAAAATACAACCATTTACAAAATAGAAAATATTTTGTTACTGTTTATTGCCTTTTTAGACAATTTGGCCCCAAATTTTACAGAATGCTCCATAAATGTTAAAATTTTTGTAATTAGGCAATGAAAAGTACTCCATCTATTGAAATTAATTGTTAATTTTCACTCCAAATAATATTAGAATGATGTTTGTCAGAAAAAAAAATTGAATACGATCAAAATTTTTCAGAGTGTTACGCGTGCGACAAACATAACTTTTGAATTTAATCACCAGAAACCAGTCAAAAACTTGGGTTAGTTCATAGATTAATAAAACTTCATAGATGTACTATATTTTGAGCCAATCCAGATTAAAAACAGAGCTTTCATAGCTCTGTACCATTTGAAAGTACTCTCGGCGTTACGCGTGCGACACGTTAACCTTTCCAGTTATTCATTGGACTTTTTCCATGAACTAGATTTTGCAGAATCATAAAAAGCTCCAAAACAACTTAGTAGATGTAATACTAGATCTCAATGGCAAAAAGATTCAACTGAAATGTGCTAAAGGGAAACTAGAGCATTTCTGATCAGGAACATTCAAATTTGACTCAATTTTACAAAGTCAACCATTGAAACCAAATAACTCAATCATGTCAAAACAAGTGGATGGAAGTGCTTGTTTCAAAGGATTTATGAAGCCTGGGGATGTGGAAATTCCAAAAAGTAAAAGGAAATAGCAATGGGACATGTCAAACTTTGTAAAATTGAAAGAATTCATCAGGTGAAAAAGTCTATGTCACGCTAAATAAGTGAAAAAATGCATGTTTTCCGATATACTTTCATCTCTATCTCAATAACCGTTTAACGAATTGCCATGAAATTTTCAGGATTGTGGCATAAGAATGTATTTCAGGCAAGACTGTAATATGAAGTTGTTTCATACAGCTGTTATCAAAATTTGTGACCCTCAGTCAAAACCAGCTGTGTGGCTTCATTATTTTTGAGATAGGCCTTAAGCTGTAATTTGAGCGACATTGTCCCCAAACCAATTTTGGAGTGACTGGTGGCATGATATGATACATTTAGACAACCAATAAATTGTGTCAATATAGGATACTCTAGCAAACCAGTTATATGCTGCAAGTATTATATGAATGATTAAAATATGTTAAAAAAAGGAAAATACAATGTAAGTTTGAAAAAAAGGGGATCGACCAACCTGACTAATCCAGTGATAAACCTTAGAGCAACACAGGGTTCAGATGTGCAACCTAGAACTCTTTGTGAGGGTCCACAATTATCTCCCAAATTGTTGTGTCCCATTGTTTTAATTGTTTCACAAAGTAAGTTTTTTTTTAAAAATCACCCCAAGGCAAAAACGACACAACTTACCTAATTCTCCCCTACTTTTTTTTGTAAAAATTTGAATAATATACAACTGCACATGTGCCAGGCTCCACTGACAAATGTTAGAAATATAACAATAACGGGACTTGTGAGGGCAATATGGGATTTTGACAGCCCAAGAGCAGGGCCATTTCAGCCCGAAAGTTCATTGTCGGCCCTGATAGAGGGCCGTTATTGGAGATATTTCATTGTCGGCCCTGATAGAGGGCCATTATTCATTGTTGGCCCTGCAAGAGGGCCGACAATGATTTTAATGGCCCTGGTGGGGGCCATTATGGGAGATTGTCACATGGCAAAATGGTGACAATCTCTTACTTGTCGGCCCTGGTATGTGGCAATAATATTCATTCCACAATATTCTTGTTAATGTACATGTTTGAAGAAGGAGGATGCATACCTACACCAAATTCATGGTGTTAACAGAACACCTCGGTTTAACAACGCATATTTTATGGTCTTATATGGATAAATTAATTTTGATTTTATACGTAATTTAAAAGCTTTGCCGAAGGTTTAAATGCTCATATTTGCTGTAATGCATGTAAACCTTGTCATATTGCATTGTGGGTTTGCTCAAGCACAGTCTATGCTTGCACACAATCTGGTCTTTGTTTATTTCACACATTAGGATATTGATATTTAATCTCAATATTATGAAAAACACAGAAACTTTGCGATGAAATTATATAAAACTGAGAAAAACTGTTCTGTAATCCCTCTAAGGAACCTCCACCAAGCATAAGGGGCCTTAGTTTCTTAGTAGCCAGCTAAGTTCCCTTATCCTGAAAAACTTCATTGAGTTTATCAGCTGACCTTGGGTTCTGGGCTGTGCAGTTCAAGGATTGAAATTATCAGCCCGCTCACTTGTCCTGTTGGTATTCTTAATTAGTTAGTGAATAATTTTATACTTTGTAGTTGATAATCAAATCAGTGAATTGTAGAATTGATTGATACTTAGATTTATCATTTATTTCTGGGTTAGTTTACTTAGATTAAGATTGTCAATTATTCAATTAGGTTTACATTGGTTAAAGTTAGTGACTAGTTCTAGGCTTTTAGCGTGGTCTGGTGCTAGCTTTCTTTGTGTGAGACCTGGGCCATTATTACTTTGGCCCGCACACTTGGTTTGTTAGTCACTTTGGTCACATTAATCACTTTTGATCTACTTTTCCGCTTCGGTTGACTTAGTCACTTAGTCAGCCTAACTTAGTCACTTAGTCACTTAAACTTTAGTCAGTTAGTCACATCAACTTTGTGAGTTGGTCAAATCAACTTATTCGATTTATATTAGTTGAGTTGAATTGTCTCTTGATTTAGTTGAATTGAATTGCGTCTTGATTTGGTTGAGTTGAATTGCATCAGTTTATTGATCAATTGGTTAAGTTGTGATCCTGTTGTTTCACTTAGCCAGTCAGCTTAGGAAACTTTGTTTAACTTTAACTTAGTTGATGTGTCACTTGATAATTCGTCAGTGTGACTCAGGTTTAACTTAGTTCAATAAGTTTGTTGTTAGTGAATTACAATTAGTTGAGATTACACTCCTATTACTGAGTTTAACAGTAATTAACATTAGTGTTAGTGAGTTCTCACTTTGTTAACTTAACATTTCTACTACTCTTTTGAAGTTAGTTATTTTAACTTTGTTGGACAGCAGTGTGTTAGTGTTAACGATTGTTACATTACTGGTTCTTTTGTTGTGCTGGGCTCTGTCATCCATATCGGGTAACTAGGCCTGCTCACTTGATTTACTGGTAGTTGTGACTTTTCACATTTAGCTAATAGTAACTGTCTAATTATTTAGATTTTGATTAGGCTCTCTTGTGTTGATGGGCTTTGTTATATAATTAACTTTGCCCCCTCCCTTGAGATCCTGATCTTAACTGATTAACACTCAGCCATAGCTAGTGGGCATACATTGCTGGTGTGAGGGGCTTTGTTGAATGACTTAGCCCGCATATCTGATTTGTCTGTCTTATTAACATTTAGTTGCTACTTCACTTTGTGATAGTAGCTAGTTTTAGGTAGCTAGTTTTAGGTATCTTTTAACAAGTTTGTGTTACTTAAATTAGTTACTTAGACTTTGTTGTGTTACAGTTGGTAGTTAAGTAGTTAATTTTGTTGTGCCTTACACCCTCTTTTTTAGTGGGGGAGAGTGGGTACTGTTACGAATTGTTTGATTTTGGAGATCGAGTTTCAGGTCTGTCATAGTGAAGTCTGTTACACTTTGAAGAAGATGGAGACTGTCCACATCCCTGCTGCCAGTCTTGATGATCTGCAGCTGCTACCTGGCATCGGATCTGTTGACGCTGCAAGGATAGTGGAAGCAAGAGGACTTCATGAAGTGACAGTGGACCATTTAGTGGTGATGACCCGAGTGCCCTTGTCTATATGGCATAAGTGGCTCTTGCAGGGAATCATCAGCCTTGACCAAGGACCATCAAGGGACTCTGACTTTCAAAACGTCGGCTTTCCAGAATTACATGCAACTCCCCAGGGTGTGAAAAAGGATGTGCCAAAGGAAGCCTTCCAACTTGAGACTACAGAGACACAGAAGACTACCGTGGATGAGAAGACTTCTCCAACCACTGCAAGTCTCCTGCAAAGGAGTCTATCTTCACCTGTTGTGAGCAGCCAACAACTTCTGCAGCAGATGGCCCTGTTACAACAAGCTCTAAAGGACACACGAGGTCAAATTCACATGGTTAGGAAGTCCTGCAAGTCATCCAGATCAAGCCAAACTTCATCATCAAGAGCCTTAGCTCAGCTCTTGCTCCAGGAGTCCGTCCTTCAGCGTTGTGAAGAAAGTATCAACAGAACATATGAGAAGTTCCAGCGGAAGTTATCAGCATCTACTGCAACGACCAGCCTTCCTTCCTAGAAACATGAAGTGGATGAAGCTGCCATGGACATGGACTCATCACTGGGCCAGTCTCTTGTTGATGGTTGCTTTCAGCTGCCAAAGGTTCCATCTTCATATAATCCCGAAGAATTATTGCCACTGCCAGCTGAGCCTTTTCAAGGATTCTCCACACCTCAAGAGATTGTGGCAACCATACAGGAGGAAGAGACAGTTGAACCTGAAATGTATTTTAATAAAACATCTAAACAATACAGTGACTTTGATGATGTTGATGAAGTGTTGAATGATGTCACCAATTGTGATGCTGTTGTTTGTGATGATGCTACTTTGCAGCTTCCATCAGTTCACCATCCCAATTTAGTGGATGAAGATCCATTGAGATGTGTCATCAGTTCAGCAAGTGAGGCCCAGGCCAGCAGGATGGAACAGTCCGGAGGTATTTGCCATGCTCAGTTAGCTGATGATGTGGGTCACCTGAGGTCGGTCAATGACTTAACCCCTGAGACCCCTTCGTCAGCAGTGAGGCTACATCATCGGCATTTGCCTCGATATAGCCCACTAAGGTGCTGCAGAGGCGTAAAAAACAAACAAACAAACAAACATCATCGGCATTCCACTCCTGAGGATTGGATGGAACCACCATACAGAGCAACCGTGGAGTTCAGGACTCCAAAGAAGATGCAGGATTCCTGTCTGCAATCTGATGATGACCATGGTTACTTGTGGTCACTCAATGAGCAGACCCGAGGGATCCAGTCTGAGACTGCTTCCTGTGATTCATCAGCACCATCGACAATCTACAGAATCAACATTTGTGATGTCGCAGACTCTTCTGGATTCACCCGCAACAGGAAAGAAAGTGAATCTACAGAAATAGTGATATTTCCCGACTATGACCTGTTGCAGAAGAAGCCACCCATGACAGGAAGTGATGTACTTGGGAAGGCAGCCTCTCTTCAGGCCCTTGATGAATCATCTTGGTTGCCTTTGGAGTGGGCTCCTCTCGCTTCTTCGCCAACATCCAAGGATATGAATCCAGCAGAAGTGGACCATTATCCTCCAAAGAAGACAAAAGAGTCTCCTTTCGTCTCGCCTGTTGTTTGTGGTTATGTTGACAGTGTATCAAATATAGCTGGTGGTACTGGTGTGAGTGAGGAATTTGCCTTCTCTACTGATTTGCTAGTGAAATCTGCAACATCAACAATCCATGCAAGCATGTTCTCCCAGGTTGTTGATTCAAGTGTTGAGGCCATGATTGCTGATGATCAACATGTCTCCGTGATATCCAGTGCTGCAACAATGTCAATGATTGATCCGCAGCCCGCTGGTCCTTACAGGGTCAGATGGGCTGTGAATGCTGTCAGATCACCTTCTTCATGTACCTATGGAGAGCAACAATCACCAGCATGCATCAGTAATTTTGGTGACCCGAATTTTGATGTTTGTGGTCCCACAGTTCATCTTCTAGAGATGTCATCCAGAGCATATATTGAGACACCGACAGTTTGTGTATTATCTGAGATCTCTGATGTCATCGATTCTTCAGACTCCACTGAAAGCAGATCATCCTGCAGTGTCAACTTCAGAGGACGACTTTGTGATGAGTCTGATGCTTACAGATTGCCGCCGTTGAATGAGACTGGGCGATTTGGAGTTTCAGTTATCAGTCTGTGATTGTGAGCAACTATGCCCAGCTGCGGACCAGTGTACTTCTCCTTGCACTGGTTTTACAGAAGAAGAACAATCCAGGAAGGAGATACAGAATTGCGAAGACTACAATGACTTCATGTACCAGAAGGTCTTCAAGGACGTTCCATCAGAAGATCTTGCCCGAGATTCTTCTAGAGAATTGAATGAAGTCAAACCATATCGGCGTTGGGCAGTGGATCTGTCACATGATTTGTTGGATACTTACATGTCCCCAAATAAACTGTGTAGCGATTATTTTGTTCCTGAAATTGTGTATTGTGCTGATCCAGGGCCTGCATCAAAAGGCACCATCTCCTCTGAAGATCACAAGTACAATGCCTTTCCATCTGCTACTTCTAGAAATAATGAAGAACATGGCAACCAGATGGGGAGTCGATCCAGTTGCCATCCATTTGGTGCCTTCCTGGCGTCAGGGATACCATCTTTAAGCCAGCTGTACACGATGCATGCCAAGGAAAGCCCACCTTCAGCAACTGCAATGCTGTCTGCAGATGATCTTCTCAGCGACAGTGGATTCTTTGAGCCCCCAGATTGTGTGCCAGAGACATCAGAAGGACCTCTCTCTTCGAGTTTCTCGCCGAATGAAGATTTTGTCCTTCAGTCTAGAGCCTTTGTTTCTCGGAGGCCCAAAGTTTCCACCAGAGTTGAGCAAAGTGATCTGCAGCAATTCCTAGATGAAACACCAACTGATGAGCCTTCAAGGAACCTTAGTTCTTCACCTTGTATGCAAGACCCAGGGTTCCCACAAAATCTTACGACGGGAATTCCATGACTTTTCCATGACTTTCCATGACCAAATTTCGGATTTTCCATGACCAATGTTTCACTCATTGAGGACGAGATTCACCCCAAAACAAATTCATGAGATGACCATTGTTCACTGTCCGGCCATCTGATGAACCATCCGGCTACCATAAACTCCCAAATGTGTTAAATTTTAGCACGAATCATAGTCAAAATTTGATTTTTCCATGACTTTTTTAAATATTTTGATTTTCCATGACTTTTCCATGACTTTCCATGACCACTATTTTTTCCATGACTTTCCCTGACTTTCCATGACTGTGGGAACCCTGAAGACCCTCCATGGACAGCAGTGGTGTGTGATAAACTTACATGGCCGAGGATGCAGGAGGAGTTTCAACAAATCAAGACCAAGGTATCTTCAAAGTTCTACAACTTTGCTAGTTCTCTACATCCGCTTTGGTCAAAGCTTCACAGCTCCAGTTGCGACCTGAAATGGAAGGCCAAGAAGAAGCTTGCTGCAGTAGCCGACATCCTAATTGAAGAGCCTACTCCAATTTATGTTGAAATGGCAATCCTACCATCTGTTAGCTCAGCAGTCCCTACTAACCCAGGCTGTGGAAGTGCTGACAGGAAGAAGCTTTTCGCCATCTACAGTGATGCAAGACTATCAGCAGAAAGTTATGCCTTTGGTTATTTGGGATGTTCATCAGACCGTGGAATGACCAACACCTGGACCAGCCCCATTGAGAAGATTCAGCATGAAGAGTGTATATATCTGGGAGATGATGTACCTGGCCATCCACCTGAAGATCCACCTGCTGACCTGGCAGATGTTCTGTGTCATAATCTGCATGACGACTTGCCTGATGATCTGCATGAAGATCCACCTGATGATCCACCCGCTGACCTGACTGATGTTCTGTCTGATAATCTGCCTGATGATATGCATGACGATCCACCAGAAGATCTACCTGACGATTCGACTGATGATCTGGAGGATTTGACTGTGACGGGAAAGCTACATGATGATCTACTTGATGCTCCACCTGGTGATCCTCCTGGAGATCCGCCTAGTCCACCTAATGATTCGACGGATGATTCGACGCATCATCTACAAGATGGTCTGCATGATGAATTGATTGAAGACCTGTCTACTTCGTTGTCTACTATGCTGGATTATGAAAACTTTCCACAGTGTGATGGACAGGATGTGTTGAAAATTGTAATGTCACTCTCCCAGGAAGTTCAGCAGGAAGCTGCAGATGAAACATCCTTCTCCTGGAAAGATGCTGCAACTCCCAACCAGGATTCTCCCTTCAGTGAAGCCGAGTTTCTCCGCAGAGTGTGCAATCTCTTCTTCGGCAACCACCCAAAAGCTACAGGGCAAAGATGATAGGCGGTCGAATCTTTGTCCACGGTTGCCATGTTGACCGCCCTCCACCTCCATCGTGACAGATATTGTCTGATCCCTGAGTAATGATTGCCAAGTAAAATCTGGCTGTATGAATGTTTTCAGATGTGGGTCAGATGAAGTGTTTGAATACTGTTGAGTAATGGGGTATTGGTGAACTTTTTGATGACAGTGATCTTCAATATCTCCATAATCGGTTCCTTTCTGGAATTGCTGTTCTGTTCCTTATTAATTCATTTTGGTCATCAGTGGTGGAGCTATACAACCGAGTCTGGAGTTAAGATAGAAGGAAGAAGAGTGAAGCTAGATGTTTGATGAGTATCGCTGTTCTGTTCCTTATTAATTCATTTTGGTCATCAGTGGTGGAGCTATACAACCGAGTCTGGAGTTAAGATAGAAGGAAGAAGAGTGAAGCTAGATGTTTGATGAGTCAAGCCAGAGGTCAGAGGAGTCGAGCCAGAAGTCCAAAGGGTCAAGCCAAAAGTCCGAAGAGTCAAGCCAAAGGTCAGAGGAGTCTAGCCAGAAGTAAGAGAAGAATCAAGCCAGAAGTCTGAAGATTCAGGGCAGAAGTTTGAAGATTCAAGCCAGAAGTCTCAAGATTCCAAGCCGGAAGTAAAAAGATTCAAGCTAGAAGTCAGAAGAGTTGAAGCCAGAAGTGCCTTCGAAGCCTGAAGTCTGATGAATCAAGCAGAAAGTTTGATGTAATCCATAGCCAGCTAATCTCTTAGGCTTGAAATTTAACGTTGAGTTGACAATTAATGTTTATGACTAGTAGATGTTATGGATCTCCCTGGTCCTGGTTATTGGTTCCTGTCTGGAATTGTTGGTTCTATGGGTTTGTGAATCAAGTCATCTTTAATTGTAACTGTGAAGATACCACCAAGCTACAATCAAGACCCAGTCCAGTGTGAAGCGGTGTTAGAGGACATCAGGACAACAATTTCCAGGTCGAGGTTTCCTTCTATTCCAAGGTCAAGACGTCATTGGAAGAGGAAGTGAAGTTTCTTCACACCGGAGCAAGGAAATGAATCATCCGAATGAACTGATATTATGTGTTTCGATGATGTTTAAAGACAGATTTTTCGATTGTGTGTGCGAATTCTGAAAGTGAAAATTGTGCCTGACATCCTATGCAATGCCATTTTAATACGTTTCGCCATCCCTGACAAGAAGGTTTCGTATGTTCAAGTGTGATGTCAGCACTTCATGAAGATTAATTGTATTGTCCAGACCTGCCTTGTGATCTGTTGGATATGGTCAGTCTGAATTACTGCTCCGCTCCGTTGCATAGTGATGACACCAGGTGGCGCATTCTGAAAGTGCTGCCACCTGCCACAGCTCCATTGTGATTCCATGTTTCAAGTCATCTTTATCATTGGCCATTTTCAACGTGTCTACTGTGGCCAAGCTCAAGACATCTTTACTTTGGATCAAGTTCATGTCATTTGAAACTTGGATCATTCAAGTAACTGTGATCTGTCAAGACATCTGTAACTTGGATCAAGATCAAGTCATCTTTAATATCGCGAAGATGCCTCAACTTTATTGATGACGCTCGTTTAAGACATCTTCATTCGCACAAGACATCTTTAACATCGTGAAGATATAGCTGTACTAGATGCATTTCTTGACATTTTTGACATAAATTTGTGACATTAATGCTAAAAAAGTGACATTTTTACTATTATTTGCTGAAAAAAGACACTCGCAGTATCTCTGCCATCCATGACATTTGTGTTTCAGAGACATTTAATAGTATATTTTGTCAATTTTTATTGGGTGCAGGCGCTCAAATTCCGCCCTGTGTTGTATATTTTCACTACATGTTCCAATGCCTTTAAATAAAGAAGGGAAGAGTGTAGCAAATATCAAGGTGTCAGCACAAGGCAGTGGCTAGTTCACAGAGCCACCACAGGTGGCTCTGGGGACTCCCATTGCATTGTGGGGGCCTATTTGATCCCTGCTCTCTCTTGGATCCCAGACGCAGAACAGACAACAGCTCCTCCTCAGAAATGTTACACCCTCTGCAACTTTACTATTTCACTTAGATTTATGAAATTTGGTATAGGGATTCACTTAGGAGTCCCCCCTCAGTTATTAATACAAAAATGCAAGATGGCTGTCAAAATGGTGGAGGGTGGGAGTTTTGCCCAAGGCGATACTAACTTTTCACACAGGTTTCAAAAGGGGTACTAGTTTTTTACATCTCAAAAGGGAGTATGAGAAAAAAATCATAAAACATACACACATGTATACGCACTAAAGTTAGTGAATCTGTAGACGCAATTGTCCAGGGCGTGCATCAGGAAATTTTTTAAGTATGAAAGTGGTGGGGATTTGGCCCACTAACCCCTGCAAAATCCCCACCACTGACAGAGATTTGCCCCACCAGTAAGTGCCCTTTGATTCTAAATTTCACAATAAAATTGCTAAAATGTAGCAATTCGCAGTACAATTTAGGGTTAAGCGAGGACTTACCTGTCCGATGGTTGACCTTGATTTTACTGAGCTTAATTGTGTCACTTGGTATCACATGAGATGACGTCACGTCTACCCAGAATTCAGCCTTTAGAGACCAGGCCGAGCGGAGTCAGAGCCAAACCCAAGGGATGGGAATGGGAGGGCATGTGATACCAAGTGACACAATTAAGCTCAGTAAAATCAAGGTCAACCATCGGACAGGTAAGTCCTCGCTTAACCTTAAATTTTACTTCGCCGCATTAATTGTGTCACTTCCGGTATCCCATGAGAATTTAGAGACTGACTCCCTCGCCTGGATGAAAAGATTTTCCCCTTCCTAACCATATAATATTATCAACTCTTGTTCCCCCCCCCCTTTTCCAGAACAAACAATGGTTTGTAAAACGAAAAGTTTAATATCTCAAACGTAGTTCCAACTTACATAAGTTGTAGTAGACTAGAAAGAACAGCACTAGAATATATATATATATGGTCAACTATGGATATAACCAACATGAACGTATTCATTAAAACATGAAAAATGTAACACTCTTGAATATGACCAGACTACATCTTAACAGGAACTGGCTACAGATGCCAAAGAAGAACAGCAATGAAATAGGTAATACGGGAAACAATACAGAAGTATTAGAAGTTAAATATGCAACGTCAAATTCATAGAGACAGATATAACCGCAACAATAAGTCAATTATGGCTCAGAACAGCTGAGGCGATGGCATCCTGGCTAACGATCGGTTTATGATAATAAGTAGCAAAAGTGGAAGCCGAGGTCCAACCTATGGACTTAACAATAGTCATGAGAGGCAGTGTCGTGGCTGCACGACTGGAAGCCGCCGAGCGAATTGAATGGGGGGCGAAAATGGACATATCAATGCCCGCCTCCGGAAGAATTTGAAGAATCCAACGGCGAAGTGTGTCCTTGGAAGCGGCCCGGAACGGCCTTCGAGACGTAAGAAAAAGTTGGGTCACTGTGCCCCGAATATCAAGAGTACGAGTTAAATAGGCCGTAAGAGCCGTATGAATGCTTAAACGTCTGTCTGGGGCAAAAGCCTTAAACACTAAAGGGGCCGTGTGATGGCCAGGTCGAGAAGTCTTAAGTAAGTCCCCGATAGTAAATGTAGCCTTAGAAGGGGTTAACGTCATGTTGCGAGTGTCAAGAGCATAGAGAATTTGTGATCTGTGGCCCGAGAGTAGCAACATCAAAAGGGCCAATTTTCTCGTCAACTGAAGGGTGGTTAAGTATTTGTTGGGGCCTAAGGATTTAATGTATTGAAGAACCACATTAGGGTCCCAAGTAATTGAATAACGTGGCAACGCAGGCCGTTGCTGAAATACAGACTTGAGAAACCTTTTAACCAAAGGGTGTTGGCCGGCCGGCTGTCCATCGATCGAAGCAATAGCTGAGATTGCCGAACGGATAGTGTTTATCGAGCTATACCCCAACCCGGAGTCATCTCTCTTCCCATGTTGAAAAGCGTTGAGGAGAAATTGGAGGAGGGCACTCACAGGTGGGGAAAAAGGACTAATTTGCCGTTTGACACAAAAAGCGACCCATTTTTGGAGATGGACCCCATATTGCCTGTGAGTGCCATCTCGCCAAGACCCGAGGAGGAACTTGGTAACCTCCGGCGATAAGTCAAATTGTTCGAGCGATTTCCTGATAATGGCAGCGCCACCAGAACCAGTTTCTGGCTGAGTGGGTGTTGCTGGGTATTATCCTGGGGAAGAGACAGACAGTTCTTGGGGAGAAGCCGGGGGGTGTCGGACAGCAGATGGAGCACCCGAGGAAACCACGGCCTGGTGGGCCAAAGAGGAGCGATGAGGAGAAGATTGGTCCGTTCCCTGGTTAACTTCTGAAGAACCTTGCCGATGAGGCTGAAAGGAGGAAATGCATAATGAGAGTTATAATTCCATGCAATGGAGAAAGCATCGACAGCCTGAGCCTGAGGGTCAGGTCTCCATGAAACATAAGTTTGTACTTGAGAGTTAATTCTAGAAGCAAATAGATCAATGTCAGGTGTATCATAAATGCAGCACAAATCATCAAACACATGAGGGTCTAACATCCATTCAGTGTCAACATTGAAAGATCTGGAGGCCGTATCAGCATCCACGTTGTCAATACCCCGAATGTGAACTGCAGAAAGAGAGATTCGTCTCCTAAAAGCCCACGAGTAAATTTGGTCAGTCAGCGATAGTAAGGGTAGCTTTGTACTGCTACAACGTTCAATGCAGGCCACCGTAGTGGTATTGTCAGAGCGAACCCTAATGTGTACGTTTTCCAAATCCCCACATAAGGCCTGAAGGCCAAACAAAACAGCTTTGAGTTCAAGGACATTAATGTGGGCACTGTCCCCCGAGGACCATTGTCCCCGGTAGTAGTAGATAGAAATTTTGCACCCAAGCCCGAGAGAGAAGCATCCGTAAAAATTTCCATTATGGGTTGGTCGGAAGCTAGGGATTTGACCTGAGAGTGAATGTTATTCAGCCACCAGGTAATATCTGAAAGTACTCTCCCATGTAATGAAATGCGAGCATCATAATTGCCCTTGTGTTCCAAAAGTAACTGGTTCTTCACAATCTCAATGTATTTATACCGGAGAGGGGCCAGGGGAACAGCCGGATCAGTAGCGACCACATTTCCAATGAAGGAAGCCAAGTCCCGAATGGTGAGGTTAGAGGAATGAAGTAACTTTTTGGCCATTCCTTCAATTTTTTGTTGTTTACGTTGAGTCAAAGAAACAGTCATTGATTTGGAATCTATGATAAAGCTCAGAAATTCAATAATCTGACAGGGAGAGAAAACCGACTTGGACGGGTGAATGGTAAGGCCCAATTTGTCAAATAGGCCAATGGCATAGTCCAAATGTTGGGCCAATTCTGAAGGGGACTCGGCCACGAATATGCAGTCATCAATGTAGCAAAGTACAACTATGCCTGGAGTACGTAGATGGGCCAACACAGGTTTTAACAACTTAGTAAAAATCCTGGGTGCTGAAGTAAGTCCCTGAGGTAGGCAAGTAAATTGATAATGTTTGTCCTGCCAAATGAACCGAAGCCATCGTCTGAGATCCTGACGAACCGGTACCGAATAATATGCATGTTTAAAATCAACAGAGGCAAAGTAACAATTAGGAAACACCAAGTGTATAACGTCCTGAAAAGTGTCCATTTTAAAATGGATTTTTTCCATGTGTAGATTTAATATTTTCAGATTCAAAATGACCCTGGCGGAACCATCTCGTTTTTCCCGAGGAAAAATATTGGAATAAAAAGAGGGTTCATCTCTGTCTGGACACAGCTCAACAATGTTATGAGCAATAAATTGTTCCATAGCGGAATTAAGGGAGGCCAAGTCCTTATGAGACAACTGTAGAGGGCCCGGAATAGACTGTTGATTTGGAGGAAAGTCAAATTCAATAACATTCCCGTGAATGACGTTGTCTAACCAGGGATCATTAGACAGATCCTTCCAATGTGACACTGAATGGGCAATTTTACCCCCAATAAAATTATCGGGAGTATTATGTAACCTGGAGCCCACCTGTTCAGTTAATACCGTTTCCTGCTGCGATCGTTGTTGTGGGATCGCTTGCCTAAAAAATTCTTGGAGGTCTTCCCTTGCCCCTTGCCCTTTACCCTTGTTGCTGTAAGGGCCGTTGTTGTTCGACTGACGTTGTTCGAACCGACGGGGAGGCCATTTGAAGTCACTGGAAGTATTGTTGACCTTGCGTGGAAACTTCTTATTCAGATTAAGGAAACTGGGGTGACTGCCCAAAGTACGAACTTTGCCCAACTCGTCGCATTTCTTAGTAACGTCAAAGGGAAACAATTCATCCTGACCCACTGGAGTGTCCCATTTGTACAGGGCATGCAAATGGGTTTCTCGAACGTTAGTGCGAACCACTTCTTTCCTGGTCTGATTGATGTAGTTAAATGCGGCCGTGACCAAACGAAGACCAGCATTCACATCTTCCAACTGGGCCGAGGGCATGTTAACTTTGCCTTCGCCAACATCAGCGATTAAAGTAGCGAGGGGAACAATGGCTTTAGCGAGTAACCCATTGGTCCTAAAAAGTTGAGAGTCGAGCATTTTCCCATTGATGGACATAGCCTTAGTAATGTCAGGATTGGTACTAGGCACCGTCAGATTAGGAACATTGTCAGGAAGCTTAAACCCCTGCATGAGGGGTCGCAAAATCGCATCGTTAGGTTTGTTGCGCAAACCATCATTGAGAATAGAAGCAAACCCTTGGTGGAGAGGAGGGCCCTTCTCCTCCTTAGCAGCGAAACTCCCAGCAAAATCCGCCATAACCTTGGTAAAGTCCAAAGAGTTCTCAACAGGTCGGCTTTTCTCAGACTTAGAAAATACCGACGACAGATGAGCCATCGGATCGTCCAGTTGATCCATCTCATGATCCGATTGAGCCCCGTCAGAATCACTGTCAGAAATAGCATGAGCATCACCATGGGAAGCTGACTTGTCCATGTCATTAATTTTAGCCACGATAGTGTGCATACAGGCATAGAGATCGTCAAGACGATCGTTTTCACGAATACCAGTCAAAATCTACTTTTTCCAAAATCTACTTTTCCATAATCTACTTTTCCTACCAAAATCTACTTTTTTTGAAAACCAAAATCTACATCATTTTGCCAAAATCTACTTCTGCCAAAATCTCCTTTTTCCAATATCTACTTTAGAAAAAAAAAGTTATTTAAACCTTAATTTATTTAAATCTAGTTTTACATTACCTTTATATGTTTAAAATACTTAACTTTTTGAAACTTATACAAAAATTAACATCTTTTTTTAAAAGCTAAAAATAGTTTAAAATACACTCTAAAGACCAGGTTTGGAATCAAATGCAGATACACGCATTTAAATATGAATACAAATACAATTGAGCCAAAAGTATCTGAACACAAATACAATCCCATGCAATAAAAATAAGTTTGAATACGACACTGTTAAGTGACTCTAGTTTAACATTTTTTTGACAAGTAAATGACATTATTTGAATTTTTCATAATATCATTAGAAAGTTGCTTCTTTAAAATCCGTTGAAGTTAGTATGTTTTGATAATTATACAAACCCAATTGTGGTTTGAAATATTAAGGAATGTAGTATCTCCTTCGTAAAATGACTGAAACGAATATTTTGCAAATAAATCTGGCTTATTTGGCATGCCTATATAGATATGTTTTAAATATTACGGAATAAACCAAATAATTCCACTGAGTAGATTCTCTGGGTGATTAATTCTAGGTATGATACCGCATTTTAACTCATTCAAATGATTGTTATTACTTATTCAGACACATTGGCTTAAATGCCAAATTTGTAAGTTAATTCTGAAATGATTATGCTCTTTGAAATGATTCACGTTGTCTATTCACGTTTGTTCTCCAATTTTAAAGAAACTTAATTAAATCAACAAACTACATGACTGACTAAATCATTTAAATGACTATACCTAAATAAGTAAAATGACTAAGTAAATCATTGATTGAAGTGAACTGCTAGTCAAATAAATAGGTAAAATGGCGAAATACGAAATTAGTGAAACTTGTCATTGCACCCATTTTAGATTTGATTTACTTTTACTCTTGCTTAGTAAGTCAAAGACAATTTCAGTATGAAAAACGATTCTGTTTACTTGAAATTTATTAGTTCAGATGAATTTATTATTTCATTATTTACTTGCAGTAAAATATCGAAATTTAAAAAAGATGTAAACTTTACAAGCAAATTAATGTTACTTGAACGTTATATGAATGCTAAATGTCTAAGTAATTGCAATTTCTTAGAATATATACAATGCATTGCTAGTGTTTGAATTGCAATTAAGACAATGGCCAGTGTTTGAATTGCAATTAAGACAACAGCCATTGTTAGAACAGCAGTTAGCATTCAAATTCAAAATGGGTGACAGTTATGTCATGAAAATATCAGTTTATGGGCAAATATATTTAAATATACAGGTGAAAAAGCCTGATAAGTGAATTAAAGACAAATTTCGATTTATGACCCAGACTCCGATAAATCTTATTTCCAAAATATTTTGAAGTAATGTCTCATTAGGAGTATAAAGTTTCAAAAGTTTAGGTACAAAAGACCTCTCAAAGATTAGAAATCGCTGCAGAGGCCAACCAAAAAATCCATATATGTATAAAATTGCAAGTTCTACTAACGTTTTTCGGTCAATTACCATAAAAAGTAATTGTGAAATACATGAAAGATTACTCACAATGTAATCATTCACGTAATTCATATTCTTGTATTTGCTCTTCTGATCATGGTTTAAACTTGTTGTAATTAAGACTTATCCAGGAGCTCTGGTCTATTCATTTAAGTGTTTAATGGATTATATATCACTAAAACATTATTTTGTCAAAGTAATTAAATAAAAAATAAATAAATAATTTGAAGGAGATTTTGCCAAAAGTAGATTTTGTGAAAAGTAGATTTTTGTAAAATTAAGTAGATTTTGACAGAAAAAAAGGAGATTTTGTCAAAAGTAGATTTTGTCAGACGTAGATTTTGGAGAAGTAGATTTAGGGAAAAGGAGATTTTGACTGGCCCCCGTTTTCACCACTGGGCCCGGCGAGGCTGTCATCCTGAGTATCCTCAGACCGTGGTCTGGCACAAGTAACATCCTCAGACCGTGGTCTGGAATTGTTTGTATCCTCAGACCGTGGTCTGGAATTGTTTGTATCCTCAGATCGTGATCTGGGAGAGGAATCGCCCCGTGGGGTCGAATCTGTAGGCCCCGTGGCGGCCATATTGTCATCTCTGCCTCTATTGACATTGTCATCAACGGGTTGTAGAGGCGTTTTATCGGAACTTCTCGGGGATTTCTCGGGCGTGCGTCGAGACTCCGTGGAGTCCCGGTCACGTTTGGAGGATTTATGACGCCTCCTGCTTCTAGATCCTTCCGATTGTCGGCGTCCTCCCCCGACAAAAGATTGACCATGTAGTCATTGTCGACCATGGTTTGACCATGGTCGACCATGGTTGACAATGAAATGACCATGTACCTGACCGTGAACTAAGTCTGACCATGTTTGACCATGGAATGACCATGAAAACTTAGACAATTTCCTTTGATGACCATGTATGACAATGAAATGACCGTGAGGACTTAGAAAATTTCTCTGAATTATTAGATGACCATGTGTGACCGTGTAATAACCATGAGGACTTAGACATTTTTATCACTGACATTTATGACCATGTGTGACAATGAAATGACCACGGGGACTTAGAAAATTTCTCTCATTTTGAATGCCTGTCAAATCACAATGAGAACAATTTGAATCTAGGTAAAAACAATCTTTCATTTACTTGATGATCGTATATATATGACCATAGAATGGCCTAGAAGATTTGGAATTATTTTTTGTTTATTTGCAGATTTGTGAGATTCAGCAGATATTTTATGCATTTCTGTGATATCCTATTGATCCAGATATCAGAATTTTATGCAATGGGTAACTTAAGTAGATATAATGTATGTATACATTATATATGCAATTACAAAATCATAGCATACGACAAGTGCCTATCAACTGCATTCGAAACAGAGTGGAATTATTTTAATGGCAGAGTTGCAGATCGATTGCAGATCGATTGACCCATTTTGAATTTATGCTAATCAAGGCCTTGAAATGACAGAAAAAAATGTAGTTCATGATCCATGATGTGTAAGAGACTAAACATGGCAATTTGACATTTGATTGCTTTGCTTATGTTTCGAATTTTTTACATTGCAATGTACAGGCCCCCTAAACACCCCCCCCCCCCCATCTGGTTCCGCCATTAAATACATTCAATGATTCATCATTTCTATTGGCAGTCTGTTATTACGTGAAAAGAGAGTATAAAGAACTTGGTAGCAGCATATTGTATAAGTTTGTGTCCCTGTAAATCTCTACCATAATCTGTGTAAATGTTGCAGATTTTTTATTCTGATATCTACCTGTTGATTGCCATCATCTCAGACCAACACGACTTGAAATATTTGTCTGATTCAATACTGACCATATATGACCATATATGACCATATATGACCACGTATGACCATCTGTGACCATGTAATGACCGTGTAAGTCACATGACCTACCAGTGGTGCCACCTGCCTTATAAACAGTGCGCACTTTTGGAGGGAAAGTTTTTAACTGCAAACATCAGGCTGTCTGGAGCTAAATTACCTTATCTAATTGAGTGTCGGTGAGTGCTAATGACACAAACTTGTTTCTGATTGTTCCTAGAGTTAGCTAGACAACATTTTCCATGTAGACAGGCTGCGAAATAGCAAGGATCAGGCTGTAACAGTCTAAAATTTTGTTCATCTATTATCACTCGCCTAAAAAAACACACAAATTCGTTTCTTTTGGGTTGCTTAGACAGGAATAGATAAACATACTCGATATTTTGTTTAGAAAATCCTAGAATATGCCATGAAAATCTTCTCATTTTATGATATGGTATATTAAGGGGGCGACATGAGATACTGTGAGCATGAGATATTGCTATGAAAAAAAAGTTTTATTTCTTGTCAATCTTGTGACCTTATTATTAGACAACACTTTGGCAAGGAGTTTCATTTAAAACATAAAGAATATGATATTTATAATATATATTTCTCAATAATATTATTATATTATTAATAATGTGTCAAAAATAATCCTGTGTAAAAAATATCAAATGACAGTCTTTTTGGTATTTTGGTACAGTGCCGCAGGCCTGTAAATTAGTGAAATTGGTCGACCATGGTTTGACAGTGACCATCTACCGCAGAAACGGTCACAGACGGTCATTATGACCGTGTGTGACCATGTGTGACCATGGCCATATGACCATCTGTGACCATGTAACCCCTGACCATGTACGACCATATGTTGACAATGACCAATTACCGCAGCAATGAACAGATGGTCACAGATGGTCATTATGACCGTGTGTGACCATGTGTGACCATGGCCATACGACCATCTGTGACCATCTGTGACCATGTAACCCCTGACCATGTACGACCATATGTTGACAATGACCAATTACCGCAGCAATGACCAGATGGTCACAGATGGTCACTATGACCGTGTGTGACCATGTGTGACCATGGCCAAATGACCATCTGTGACCATCTGTGACCATGTAGCCCTTGACCATGTACGACCATATGTTGACCGTGACCAATTACCGCAGTCTCGACCATGGTCGACCATGGTCTGACCATGGTCATTTCATTGTCGAACATGGTCAATGACCATGGTTTGACCGTGGTCAGACCATGGTCGACCGTGGTTTGACCATGTTGTTTTCGTCGGGGTCCTTGGAGGAGCCATGCGTTTTGTGCCCGCCCATGGGTCGTGCACCGCTTGCCAAAGTATGGCAAAGTTCCGGAGCGTTCGTCGTCCACAAGTCCGCAAATTGGATCCTAGCAAAGTCCTCGTAGAAATACGACGTCCAACGGTGTTAATAAACGGTGAATTAGTCCAGAAAGATGCGATTAAAACGAAGGGAAAAAATTCCAAAGACTGCTTCACGGGAAGCGTGGCGAAACTGAATTCTGGGTAGACGTGACGTCATCTCATGGGATACCGGAAGTGACACAATTAATGCGGCGAAGTAAAACTGGAGTTAAATCCGTGAAATTTAAATCTATGTATTCATTATTTTTTTATCTGTGAGAATACTTCAATTTGAAATCTTTTCATCATGCACGTCATGTTTCTAGACACAATAATAAAATGCTCTCTTTGGCCAAAATCCCCGCCGCTGAAATTTGTTTAAAAAATGCCCTGGCGTGTATATAACAATATATGCGTGTGCATTGATTTGTATATTTAGACGGGTGGGTACTAAAAACCCACGTGGACCCTAAGGGGGGTGGGGTACTAGAAATCTACATGAAACCTGAGGGGAGTATCAAGTTTTAATGGCAACTTCCGAGAAAACTCCCACCCTCACCCAGTCATAAATTCTGAACGGCCCCTTATGTTTTCTTTGCTGATACGGACTGACCTGTCCTGAAATTTGGAAGGTCAGAAAATGTGTACGCTTTAGAGTATCTTTTAAAGGTTAAATATTGAGTCAAAAATACAGCGTAGACTATTTAATTATCAGGACTACAGTCCGCCCTATCAGATGATCACATGCTTCATGGCAATATTATCTTGACATGAGCACTATCTCATGATTGTGACTGGACAAGGACTTGTAAACCTATGCATTGAAGAAAAAAATTAAGGAAAGTTTCATAAGTTCATTAGGTTATCAGGAACGGTTCTCCAAGGCAATTTTTAAAATTAAATCCAAGAACTTCCAAGTTTGCTTATTTCCTAGAGTTTCAAGACAAAATAACAACAAAGAACTTTCCTTATCCTGAATTATCCATTTGTACCATTTGCTCAACACCTTAGAGCCTCATAAGCGGATGCACTCCCCACATGGTTGGATAAAATAGGTTGCTCCTATGCACTTGGCTTGGGGCCAGTCCTTTAGCTAAACTGGTTAGATAGCAACTTGTAAGGGGAAAGTATTATACTAGCATCAGAGAGGAGCGGCAGAGTAGTGAGCTATTTTTAGACTCAGGCAAATGCCACTGCAGCACCACACCAAGCCCCTGGTGAGAACGACATAATTATGATCAGTTCAGATTTTGGTAGGAATACACTGCCAGTTTGTCTTTTCACGGAAACCCATTTCCCCAGGGTTCAGACGCAGAAGTCTTGAAGGCAGGCAGACATGTTTTTATTTCAGCTTCTTGTTACTTTTATAAATTAGATTTCTGATAATTTTCCTTCATGTTGCAGATAATTGGCTTGGTGATGCTTCTGATGTCCTATTTAGGACACTTCAAAGACAGTCACAGGATTTGAATCCGCCCAACAACTCAATGAGGAAAACAATTTGAACGACCTTATTCAGAGGAAGGAGTTGTCATAGAAAGTACCAACAAAGATGTATGTAATGTATATATTGTACTCCCCAGACCACTTCACCACATGGAGAGTAGAGAAAACAGTTACGCCAACCAAAAAATGATTTCGTTTAGAACTGCTATAAGTAATTCTGCACGATTTACGACAACACCGTTTGATGAAAATCACATGCTCCAGCCTGTGGCATCAGAACATTTTAATAATATTATATATTGCTCATTTGCCATAATTAAGACTGACATAATGCCATATTTACCATCTAATGGAACTGCTTAACAGAAGTTTCCAGCAGATCATAGACAGCTGAAACAAGCCATAACCCATGGTAGATGGGTGAAAGCTCCTGATGATTCCAAAAAAACCCCAGAAATTTGTGCTTTGATTTCAACCCAAAATGAACTTACAAAGGTCAGAATTAAGCATACGAAGTTAGCCCAAATGATGGTTGCTCAATTAACAATTGGAAATATGAATTTTAGTTTCATTGACATAAGTCAGTATAATGTAAGCACTTTGGACTTATGAAACACACCAGATATCCCTTTTGGTATAATATACATTTTTATTTCAGCTTGGTCAGTTATGTATACAGTTCATCAGTTGTAGTTGCATCAAAATGTTTGTATAAACCACAAACAAAACCCTTACGGCCATATATAATTGATATTTAGCTTCTCGGATCGACCGACCAGACAAACTTTCTGGATACGAAAAAAAAATTGGCTTAATCTTTATAAAGAATTTAAATTACAGCTTGTTTTACTTTCGTCCTACTGACCAACCCTAGAAAAAGACCTCGAGGAAATCCAAGAAGCTAAAGATCAATTATATCAGACCTAAATACATATATATATATATATTGTTCTTGCAACAAAAATTATACACAATTATACGCCTTATATATAACAATACTTGTATATTAGCCAGGCTTGTACACATAATATATGCAGAAACCAAATGATATTCTTCAAAAGTGCCTCATCGTGACAATTAAACAATAGATCACCCACAAATCAAATAAAAATAAATCAATCAAACATAATATAAACAAATAAGGTGTGTTAAGAGAACATACAAACTTACAACTGAATGAATAATGATAATAACTAACTGCTTGTTGATATTTGAAACTTCAGAGTGAAAAAAATTCAAAACTGATCTTACAGCTGATAATTGAAGACCTGTGACTATTTCATTTTTCAAATTTTGTCAAATAATTTTAATAATTCAAAGATCTTGGAATGATGCAAACTACTTTTTGATCACTCATTTGTATCTTTAGTGTTACAACACAAATACATGCAGTTATAAAATAATTACAATAATAAATAGTTTCAATATTTTATGCAGGATATTTATTTCATATTTTAAGCATCAGTGATTGCATAAAACATATAAATATATAATGTGCCAATACAATGTGATGTAGCCTACAATCAAAATATAGGCAGTACACTATTCTTTTTTGTGATTTCATACATTTACACCGGATTTTTAAAATTTTGATACTGATATAAACCAATACCTCGCCTATATTTTCTGTTTAAACATATAGTTATTAATTTAATTTAATTTTACACCACGTCATCCATATTTATATTAGTCTGGGGGCTGGCCTCTAAGGAGGTTTGTCGCATTTCATGAGGGCATCACTTGAAATCTTGAATGTGGTTCCGCTATGAAGGAGAGATCTTGTAGTTCTCTTGAACACAAATATTTAAGTTCCCACTGGGTGCCGAACCTGGCAATATTATTTGGAGTAACAGGTCTACGACCTCTGCCAACTTTGGAAAATTCTTTGTCTGTTTGAAAATCAAATCATCTGCAATAGAAGATCATACAAAATCCAATTTACTTATATTACATTATATTTATAACTATATTAGGGCTTACACTTATTTTACAATTTAAGTACAAATGATATTCACATTAATTTACATTATTACAAAAGACCATTTTCAGCCATCCCGTCATTTCACCTGTCAATAGACTCAACACAAACAAAACTGATACCATTTTCAACGGCAGAAATAACACTTTCATGGTCTTTGACACGATCACACAAGTTTATAACATAAACACTAATCTCGTACTTTCTTGAAACTTGTTATCTTGATGATTATATAGTGTGGCAGGTGGCACCACAGTCCAAATGTGCCTAGGTGCGTTGGCCTAGGTGGCATCTCTACCTCATAAATAGGCTACTTATCTCATGCTGGGCATAGTATACAACATCTTTTCATGTTGAACGAATTTGCATTTCTGGCATGAAAGGTATGAAAATCATCAAATACAAGTTAACTATATTTTTAAGTACTTAAAATTGATTACTGAAATTTAACGAACATGTCAAATATTAACTTCAAGACTAAATTTTAAAATTTAAATAATTTCTTCCAATTTTTTGACATCTTGCAAACAGTCTGCTAATCAAATCAACATATAGTTCGATCAATACACATACAGACATGTATACCCAAACATGCTAATTTTAATAGCAATACATTCAATTCGGTAATACCATCCTAGTGCAATGACCACATCACACAAATCAAGACACAATACATGTTTATACTCATTTAAACCACATTCAGTTACACTGAAGTCAGTTTTACTGCCAGAAATGCCAGTAAACTTTCTTTCCAGATTAAATGCAACTAGTTTTGAAAATTGCTGGTCTTCCAATTTATCCAGAAATACCACATATATCATCATGATTACAACTGCAGTCAGTAACTTCATCATGTTCATTCGATTCAATGTACATCTCGCATATTAGCATTTGATAAACAATTTATCCAGTTCTGTTTTCATCCAACTTGGTCAGAGAATGGTCCATAACATTGGTCAAGTAATGGAAAAATACATATTCAAGATAGCCAATATACAAAATTTTGGCAAATAAACATTGACAATTAACTAACTTTTAGCCACAAAAGTAAATTTTGTGCAATATGGACACTACCGTCACTGGTACGTCAGTTGTTTCACACATGCATCATTCCACAAGAAACTTTTAAAATCAGAATCAGAAAATTTCGTCACATGACTAAAAGAGTATTTCAGCTCTACAGGAGGAAAAGGGGAGTATTTATAAGATAGTCAACCCCTAAAAAGGAGGGCATATACTGTATACTTCACATATCATAGCATTTTGCATGATTAGAGATTACAAGAATACTGTCACACTTCTTTCATAATACTTGCACAGTTCACAGGGTCAGTTACATTCAATATACGGTCTATCAAACATTTGTATAGATATATAAGATATATATATGAGTACATTTGTTTATGCTATTATATCGCTTCCATCATCACACGGTATCACAATTTGACAAAGTCATATTTCCATCACTGGTTCAAAAATCGTTCATTACAACACTTAAAACCCAATTCATTTTCACAGCTTACATAAATATATATATTGACATTTTATCAACATAATTTAGAGCGTATATATTAGGGTGTCCATAAAAAACGAGTGAAGGTCTGAAATTTATGGAGGGCTAATCCCGAAATAAGTTCTGTAGCCCCATCTCTGACTCCAATGTAAAATTTCAGCTCATTTGAACATGTTGAAGGTGTTTTAGAACTTCCTCAAGAGCCCCAAAGAGAGATTGTGGTTTAACATTGGATTTTCATGTGAAAACGGCTATTTTAGCTAATAGCTCATAAATTAATACAACCCAAATGCATGCATAATACAACACTGAATAAATTATTAAATGGGTTTGCCAAACTTTGCCCCAATGACTTTCAGACTTTCACTTTTTTTGGGACACCCTAGCGAGTGAAACTATTTAATAAATAATTTAGAAGAATCTTGCATAAAATATTTTTCAATCAAAGAGTCAAATACACTCACATATTCACATGGAATTGAATTCAGCAACATGTGAACTCTATTTAGTTTTGTTTAATAGCATTTGGAGAGGAGATAATCAACAACAAAATTTGGAATGGGATTAAAATTGAAAAAATAATAATAAACATGCGTTTTTTAAGAAATTCACTCCAAGATTGACAGTCTTAAAAAATATTTAGAATGTAAGCCTGTAGACCCCGCAGCCACTTACAAAATAATGATTTTAAGCGAAATTATACATTGTAGAAAATTCTGATGGTTACTCGCAACATGTCCGGAACCCTTACTCAAATAATAAAATATTTTTAATGATTGGTGTCTGGGTTGGTGAAATATACACATTGCAATATGTTGCATATATGTAGACATTATAATGTGGTGTCATTTATATTTATACTATAAGCAATAGGCCTAATACCTTCAGTTTAATATAAGGCCATATATGTCTTATGTAGTTCTTCCATATACCAGCAATTACTGCAAAGGGTATGTAAAGGCCCATATAAATGATGTACTTTTTATCTTAAATATATATATATACTGTATAAGGATTATTTTAAGAGATAAATAAGTTATAAATATGTCATTAATATACAGATATCTAGATATAGCTCCTGGACCATAATATAATTTTATATGGTAAATCTCTTTTTGTATATTGTTCAGATTATTGCATCGTTCATCATCAACTGCATCATCATCATCAAATCATCATCATCAATTCATCATAATCAATTCATCATCAACTGCATCATCATCATCAATTCATCATCATCATCAATACATCATCAATTCATCATCATCATCATTCATCATCACCATTTATAATAACATGTTTACTTTACCTATATCATCAACCATAAAACTGGTTGGCAATACATATCATTTAATGTTATCAATGATAAACCCCACTTACAATTAGAGGTACAATCATTATCAAAAGACAAGACTCATTGGCAATCACATTCTTTTCAAAACTGACTTTTGATTTGACCTGGAGATTTCAAGTTATTCTTGTGTAATTTTGAGATATAACTTGCTACAGCTGATCTAGTGTTGCCAACCGTTCATTAATTTTACAAGCACAAGACTTTTCTTCAAATTGACCTGCTATGCTTTCAGAATTTTTAATTATATTAATTTTACATTTTACACATCTCACTTTCGCATATTTTTCAGCACTGGGACATCCTGCAAACAAAAACGTACATGTTTCTGGTGCCTGTTTATAAATTTTAATCACTGTCACAGTGTTTTGTCCAGTATTTTAGGCAATATTCTGAACTTCAGACGTATCTCATCTGATATCAAGCCAATTGAATTTACAAACAACAAAATAAAGTATTGCATAGCTATTACCGGGCTACAGTTGGCAGTTATAAGTAAAATAGCGCCACTAGCATTTTATCCTAAGTTCGCCAGCAAAACAACGAGCACTGTATACATGATATATTGGCTTTTCTACTAAGAACATGTACAAACATACCATAGGCCTAACCTCATTGCAATTGATGCAATTATTTAAGACGTCAAAGTTTGTCAATTAGTGCAGTAACTGAGCATGGTCCACAACTGCTAGAAAGTGGTCTTGTTTTTCACAAATTAAGAATTACAACTCGATTGCCAAAGAGTCTAGTCTTAAGATAACGAAATACCTCTTATATCATGAATATTATAAGAAATTACGCAGATGGAATCATTATCTGTTGAAGAACTGTTCCTTTTGACTCTCGTCCATGAGTCCGAGGTCAACCAGGGTGTCCGTGAAGTAGTCCCCTTCTTGCTCCCTGAAATAATAATAAATAGTTAATAATTTACAGTTACTGCTCACAACAGCTTCAAATTATCATCAGACACGACCAGGCATTGTTGTCGGAGTACTAGACTGATTGTCAGGGTTAGTTGGTGTGGTTTTATTTTCTAGTTGTCAACTTGGCAGGGGAAATTCTAATTGACACTCCCCCTTCTACTCCCATATCTCAGTCATCAATTGGGCAGGCGTTCGAGTGAATCACAAATCAGTAAGACATGCCCAAGTGATCAAGTGATGCCGATGCCCTAGTGGCACGGTTGTTAAGCATGTTAAGAACAGGTTGTTAGGTATGGTTACCTGTCTTGAGGTATTATTTGGTCCATTAGAAAAGAACAAGCACACAAATTTTTGTTCTCTACTGCCTAGCAGTCCAGGAGTATATACCTTCCGATTGTTTGATACTGTCATTGAGCCAGATACAGATTCATTTGCATATCTCAAATTGGCAAAAGGCCAGCTTAACTGGGGGAGTCAAACATATAGCTATGTTGACCAATAGATATTCAAACATACTGTACAACAAACCGTATAGCAGCACTTACAGCACTGGATCATAAGTTATGTCCACTTCGTTTCCCCTGTATTCCTCATAGTAAGGCAGACTGAGAATTTTCGGGGCAATTTTCCGCAACATATAACACCAGCAGTCCACCTCCGCCCCGGGGAGGTATTTCTCCGTAAATTCTAAATCGTCCTCTTTGGGGTTAAACGAGGTCATCGTCATAGCTACCCTGAGCTTTGTTCTCTCGTAGATTTGAGGATGGTCTTCAAAATCATCACAGAATTCCAGCATTCGGTCATCTAGCTCATACAATTCTCCTTTGACAGGCTGTAAAAAACGTTAAAATTTCAGTTATTTTTACAGTCAGAGGTTAGAGTCGTCGAGTTAAGATTTTAAATTGGAGAGCAAAAGATGCTCCCTGACTACCTCAGAAGCTAGTGACATAGCTTTACGATAACAGAGAGGTTTTACTACACATATACGTATCCCATATAAGCATGATAAGTGTACAGGTGCTATCTAATTACATTGTTGTTTTGGCACCCTTTAATAGCCACCCTATGTTTTCATGGGATCAGTATTAAAACTCTCAGCAAGACCTCTCTAATCCAGCTGGGCTGCAGATCTCTTGAGTGTGCCACTGTCCACATTCTATGTGCTACATTTTATTTAATTACATGAAACATGTCCACATGTATACATACTCACTTGATTATGGGAATTGCAAACGGGGGCATTGACAGAATGGATTTATTCGCATTTAATCCCATTTATACATACTATTACGTAGGCTTAAATGACAGACATCGGACATTTATGCAAAACAGTGTCTCATGCCACAGGCCCAAAGCCTAACAAGAGTCTTTTCTCTTTTTGTCATTAGTGTATTCAAAGGTGCTCTTTCTGGGCCTGCTAACTTCATCTGGACAGAAAAGAGGTCACTTGTGGAGTCAGCCAATCAGAGAAGTTCTAACAAAGTTTAAATTTGTAAGAACTTCTCTGATTGGTCAAGTTCAAAAGTGACCTATTTTCCGTCCAGATGAAGTTAGCAGGATCTGTCAGAGCATGGCACCTTTGAATATCTTAATGACTAGTGAGAATAGACTATCAGGCTTCAGCCGGTGCTCTTACATACAATCAGCTGATCATTCACTCACGTAACACTGGGCCAACGGTTGGGCTCAAATAGACACTCACGCAACCAGCGCCCTTCTGATCGAGCAGATACGGCAGTGAGAATCTCGTAGTCACCACCAGGGGCCATGCTTCTACTGTCATGGCCGTCCCTACGAATGTCGCTTGGCCGATGTTTGTGTCTTCGAAGTAATGGTGGTTTGGGTAACCCCTTTTTAACGTCCCGTAAACGAACACCAATTGGCGACCCTCATTTTCATCCATCACAGTCTGGTTTTATCTGAAGGCAGAATAAGAAAGGTTGGGTGGTCATGAAATTTCGATGCATTGGTATATATATCATATATCACGATATTTTACATCCTGTATATATTACTAGAGACGTTTTGTTAAACGTATGACGTATAAGGGTCCGGTGCTGGGGCCGAACCAGGATTTTTCGAAAGGGGGCGGCGCGGTAATACTGCTAACATTGCACAGTCTCTAGAACCCTTTTTTTCCAATAGCATTAAAGCAATATGAAGGATTTATCAGCGCTGGTGTATGGAGAATCTCAGGGATATCCCTCCACTTTGGGTAGACAGTGGTGGATCCGGAGGGGGGGGGGGCGGGGGCTGCCCTCCAGACCACTGAATTAAAGAACGATTTTGAATGCGGGCTCGCAGTGCCGAAAAACACCCCTCCCCCCGCCTACCCTATCATGGTGAAAAGTCTGCAGGCGAATGATTTGTCACGTAGCCAGTTATCTATATAGAGGAATGGCCCAAAAATGAACCACATACTAAAATGAGTTTCGGAACACTGCTTTCGGTAAACTGAATTAACTGATGCAAGGCCAAGGGTGTACTTCCTTGGTATTACATTTAATAATAGGCCATTGCATAATTTAATTACTTTGTTATTATGTACTTGTAATGAGTAGTTGCTGGATATTTTTCATCATATTGTCATTATATTGATACATGTTCTAAAGTCTGTCCATCTTCCTGTAATATTATGTAAACATTATGTAAACATTTGGATCATAAATTAATAAAATACCATCAATGCATCATTCCATGAGGTGGCACAAGTCCATTGTTTAGTTGTTGCAAGACAATAACAAAGACTTCTTTTGTGATTCATACCTCTTAAATTTGACTGAATTAAGAAAATAGTGTTAAAAGTTAAACTGGATATTCTCCTATTGGAGCTGACAACATTTTTGAGTGACAAAATCACTGATAATTACCTTTTTTAGTAGAAAAGTTTGCTAGAAATGTATTTCCATGTTCAACATGTCTGTCATTTTTCCTGATCTGAAAATTCCCCAGGTGGAGCTGTAGATCAGTCAATTGCTGCCATCTTGTGTTAAATTGATAGGGGATCAAACAAGGGGAAAGGGGAGACACTCACGGGTGGATTCGCCTGTATATATATGGGCTATCATACCTATATAGAACAGAGTCTGAAACAAGTCCATTAAAAAAAGTAAACAAAAGAACTTCTGGGGACTGAACATGATGTTTTAACCATGTTTTGCACACTACCTGCAGTGTTTCATGATCCTTGCAGTCATATCTCACCATCTAGCACACTTGTTGGAGCTGACACATCAGTAGTTCCATAAAATCCATGAATTTGTACAGGTATTGCATTATCTCTATAGTGATGGGCCTCAGAACTCAGACTCACTGGGTTGGAACAGGGTCAAGGCCTGGACATGTAACCATCAAGTTGAAATTACCAGAGAGGGCAGCGCCTGTCAGCTGCCTGACAAGAAAATCATAGGACTCATGCCATTGAGATTACCAATGAACTGGAGAGTACTGGGCAGTGCTGCCCTCTTTGGCAATTTCAACTTGATGATCACATGTCCAGTCTAAGGCATTGACCCTGTTCCAACCCAGTGAGTCTGAGTTCTGAGGCCCATCACTATAGAGATAATGCAATACCTGTACAAATTCATGGATTTTATGGAACAACTGATGTGTCAGCTCCAACAAGTGTGCTAGATGGTGAGAGATGACTGCAAGGATCACGAAACACTGCAGGTATTGTGGAAAAATTGGTTAAATCACTGTTAAATATAGTGGTCAATCCCCCAAGGCCTTTTGTTTACATTCCTAGTTTCACACTCTTCTAATTATGTACCATTACAGGCCAATTTCTATCAGTGACTTCACTCGTGGAGACACTCTCATTAAAGTCATTCTTTGTTTCTCAAATTTGCTTGGCTGCTCTTGGAGAGGGCAGTAGCAAAGAATTGTCATAGCCATAGTTCAGCTAATGGAAACAGATGTCCGTTGCAAAATTTCTTCAAAATAAGTCAGTATCAGACGACTAAGTTATGACTTGCACCGAAATATTTTACTGGTGCCAGAAATATCAGACGTAATTAATAGTACCTAATGCTTTTATTTCAATCTTTTCAGAATTGGTTAGAGCTTTTCAGAACCCAGAAGATTGCTTGTCTTTACCATCAGACCAAAATCTTGTCATAACTTTTTACTAATCCCAAAGATATATATATATAGAGGCCTATATAAATTAAGAGCTTATAGCATATTTTTTCGTCTCATCAGCAACTAATTCAAATTGTGTTATCAAAAAAGAGACTGTCTGATACAATAAATGGATATATTCAGAAAGACAACTCAAAAACATTCCGTTATCATATAAACATATTTATTCTAACAGAAACATGTCAACATAATGTTCCTTCCGCTCAATAGGTGGCTTATGTACAAATAGCCATTTCATGTTACTCAGGGCAACCAATGCTTGTTAAATAAGTAAATACAGAAACCTATCTACTCAAGGCTAAAGACCACTTTTGCAGTTTAAGCAGTGAAGCAAAATATATAGAAAATTTCATGATCAATAATCGTAAGCCATTACAGACAAGTAATTAGATTTAGCGATTAACAGAGTGGCTAGATCTTTGAAACTTTGCGCGTTGAATTGTTTCATCAAACTTCATAGTAGTAACTGCGGTAGATTCTAACTTGTGATTTAAGGCAAGACGCAATTCATACTTACATAATAAAATAACCATTTTACAAAATCAGATATTGCGAGTTAAGGATAAATGTAAAATTGTAATTGTGTCTATCGAATTTGTTGAAAGATTACCAATAACAAAATAAAAGATGTTCTAAACTTTTTCACCAAGTTCTATTGACAATATTTATAACGTTTAGTATAATTGTTTCCAATACAATAAGTCTTTCCATTTAAGGACTCATACTAAGTTATAGATTTAACATGTATTTCTTTTTGTAAGTCGCTCAAAAATCAACCTGAAAAAAACTAGATCAGAAACATAGAGCCATTCAGAAAAAAAATTTAAAATAAAAGATCTACTATTATAAGTTAACCATGAGCAAGCTGAGGGTTTTACAGTTATAAAAGCGCGAAAAAGGTGGTCTGTATATCAATATATTTTTACAAGAATACATCAGAGAGCATATATGTTTATACAAGGTGGGATAATATGAAAGTTTTTTACATTAAGAAATTCACATTTATTCATTGAATTGACAAGCTTAATATTAAGTGATAAATTTAAAATGCACATAACTGTAATACAATCATAATCCATTAACTTAATAATCAATTAGTCAACATACAATTAATATCAATTAATATCAATTAACAATACAACCTCGAATACTGTAACTCAACACAATGCAGCGTGACAAGTGACTGTAAACACCTTTTTGATATCGGGAAATTTTTTAAAGTGTACCAATACACATATCATCATATCACGAACCTAACTTTATAACTCCTCATATTGAAACACATTCAAACTTAATAAGATTTGCCATTCAACTGCATTTTCTTGTTTACCACCTACTTTAAAGCCTACATACGAGATAAAAAGTTTTGTTTATTGCATTTAGCAGTAATTAATGTAAGCATCAACTTTAAGGAGTCATTTTTATTATTTTTATTTTACACTTTTCACAACTCCTAAAAAATTTGAGTCTTCGAGTCACAGTTCTCTAGTCACCACCTTAAACCATCTAACTCGCTCAATGCAGATAAATAACTAGGATTTCCGAGCCTAACTATCATATGATATGATCAATATCCAATTATCCATCGTAAAAATCTTAAAAGGACTTCGTATCACAAAACTTTCAGAACTCCAGCTATTAATGCGGTTCGTCAGACCATAACTCCAGTATCAAGAGTTTTAGACAAATGCATCAAAGTTTTTAGTATGCATCTTTTAAAGAGGTTCTAACTACTTTGTGCCTTATTAAGGGGCATCATGAGATACGATTTTAATTTTTTTGTTTAGAAAAAGAACATGTATACTACCCCTTGTCCATTATCCATTATTTTAGTCGCATGAAGTATTACTAGGAAAGAGACTAATGTTTATATTACTAGTTCTTTGGTCGTCTGAAAATAAACCATTGATTCACAAATCTTGATTTTACAAGGTTTTACACTTTAAACCATTAAATCTGATTTCTGCCAATACCAAGCTCTTTTTCTGGATTTGGTTGCTTTTGACACACTATCTACCACCTCACGTATTCAAATCCCATTTGAACATATTATATGGTATAATTGCAGTAAGCATCATTGAAATTTAACATAACAGCTACTCATATATTTATAATAGATTCGACAACACTTACATATGATGAAATTCAAATATTGCAAGGTAGTTTAGTTTTTAAGATAGAAAATCATCACGATAACAAAAAAAAGCTTGTCACATCATCACAAAGTAAAAATTCATAGCAACAATAGTGCCTTTACCTGTATTCTCTTTCGCAGTATATAGAATCCGAGTCTATCATATGCTGTACTTTGTATTGTTCTGACATATTGTTCCAATAAGCTGTATCCTGTCACATCGCAATTTGTAACCATTTTCTGATCCATCTCATAATTGTAACGTTGATTTTAAGAAAACATCTTAAAAATTCGAAGTTGTATAACAAATATCACTCAGTTTATATGTAGTGGAGGTTTAACATGGTCGAAGTGCTTGTATATATTATACAACAATTTAAGAAAGTACTGTAGATTTTGTGTACGGTAACAACATGATAATTTTTACTGCTTATACCTCATAAAAGCTTTCCTGCTTCAAAAATATGTTATACGGTGAAACAACAAATTCCATCAATTCATACCCCATCTTGAAAATGACAAATTTTACGTAATCAAAATGACTTTTTTTTTCATCATTATTAGACTTGATTCGCATGCACCTATATTTCACACCATTATAACACAATTCTGAATTATTTGAACACAATTTCAACATTACATTGTATCCTGATATCTTAACATCATTTTAAGGGTGTACAATATGGCGAACTATTAAATCGATAGAAAAATTGTGCACCTGTACAAAGAGTGATTTCTTATTGCATTATACATTCATTAACAGTACAGTAAACCATTTACTATAAATCTTACTATCACAAAGTACACAGAAACTCCACATAGTATTTTACACAGTGCTAAATTTCACCACATATTTCAATTAGAGTGAACCAACATACTGAAACACCATATTGAAACATTATTTGATCGAAACAACTACAGCTGCTATATGAACAAGTTTCGGGCAATAAAATATATGTAATTGCTCGGTTCTGAGTCATTTAACAAGTTTTACAATTTCAAATTTGGTTGGTTGAGGAAAGGGATAGGTATTTGACTCTTTCCTGTTACTGTATCAATATAATCAGATGGATAAACCAAGTTTCCTGTAATGCTGTTTTGGGAGATTCATTCCTTCGGCCTATCTAAAATTCGCGCACTTCAGAAATATTGCAGCCCAATTGTGCCGGGCAAGACTCGATTTTAACCATTTTCAGATTATAAGAAATGTCCGAAGTAACACTTAGAACCTAGTAATTACATTAATCCGCCCCAATATCCCAGCATTAACAATTTTTGAATTCATCATCCTTCATTAATACACCCACTAGCATTGGCAGAGATATGAAATAGTATGAACACAAGCTTTGAGAACTTAATTGATAAGATATTTGTATCATATATTTATTTAACTCCAAGAATACAACCCTTTCTGGGCCCCCTTGAACAATCTAGAAGACCTTCTAGAAGAAGTTCTAGAAGTAAAAATTTGAAGTACACAAAAGCAGGCAAGTTGTGCATAGGTGTAGAGCAAGGTTTGTTCTATCTAGATCCTATATTGACCTATAATGATTAAGCAATCACAAATAAGCACTAAATGTCGGCCATATTGATATAATTCCTTATAGTCTATATTAATGATACTGTGGAAGAGCATCGTTACTAATATCAGCATTATTGTAGGGCTATTTTAATTAAGCGAGGCTATGTAAAATCAACTCAGAAGTGCACCGCTTGTAAGTAGCATTTAACGATAAATACATCCCAATTTAAAGATTCGTGTCAATCACAGAATAATTGTCATAATCGCTCGTAAATTCAGCAAATTATAAAACATACTCTCAAACATAGTCCTGCAATATTCATTGCTAGAACAAGAATTACTAAACAGATATATATTAAAGCTAACTAAATGAACCATGATATAACCTAACAATATGAAATCATCTCCCAACTCTTTCCTAAACTCAAAATGTAAAATACTAGCCTAACTCAGCAGCATTTTTGTTTCACAAAAGAAAGAAATCACTAAATCTATAATTAACAACATTTAATATTGCCTCAAATCAGCAAATGCTAGTTACCTCTATTTCAATACCCTACATGGTTAAAATTTCAAATTTTCATGAGTTACCTTAACATATATTTCAATAAGGATGAAATTGAGAAGAATACTATTTTGTGTTACCATGGTAACAAGCTTGATAAACAGCAAAGATCCAAAACAAATAAACTTAATTGTATTCACAAATTAACATAACTGATAACTCACAATTCCATTTAATATGTAATCATACAGGGGTACTCATATTTGATAATATTGATATATTTTCTAATATTTAATGATCATATTTAAAATAGTGCTTAAGCAGGAGAGTAAAGCTTCAGGTAAATGCTACGGACATGATTTAAACATTTTTTGTAACATCCAAGATAATCGTTACCAAATGACAAATATATCAATTATTGAAAATGCTCTATCATTTGACGTACTGATACAGTAATGATAAATTGACAATCATGAGACCCTCATTCGAGACCCTCACGTAAGACCCTCACATAAAAACCTCACGTAAGACCTCACGTAAAAACCTCACGCAAGACCCTCACTTAAGACCACTCTCCAGCCGCAGAAGAGGGTTTCAGCACACAGGGATCACTGTCATATCATCATCATCAATTGACACATTACTGCATTCTGAACATAATTATCCATTTTAAATTAACATATAATATCAATGATACTAATGCATTATAACATTTTACACGATGCATCAAAATACCACATCAATGCATCATAACACTTCAATGCATTTTAACGTAATAATGCATCAACTATAGCTAATAACACGTTTTAATGCATTATATGACCGAATAATGCATTTCTCATAACATATCAACACAATGCATTATTTAACATATTAATCCATTACAATATCCCATTACAATGCTTTTAATGCATCAACTTATATGATTAAGCTCTAATGCATTTAGACAGGACAAAATTATTGAATGCGTTCTACGTAATTCGACGGCAACATGCCCGTTTGTCCCGAGCGTTGGACAGTTCCGTACATCCAGCCGTCGTCAATAGGCTCTGTATTGATGATGATGTCGCCGTCGCGAAAACTGACCTCGTCGTCGTCAGCGGCGTCGTAGTCGTACATGGCTTTGTACACGGCGCTCTGCAATAAAAAAAGAGATATAAATTTAATATCAAATTGGACTGATTATAGTGTTATACTATCAAGTTTTAGTAGCCCAGTAAAGTGACTGGAAACCTAACATCAGTAGTCAAAATAGGCTAGGGCACATTTCGGAAAGTTAGCAAGGAAATTCTGATATATATCACTCATTAAATATTTTCAGTAAATTGCTCAAGTGGATATATTACTGAGATTCTAAGCCACAGTTTGTACTTATTTTTGGAAGGCTGCAAATTTAGGATTCCTGGGTGGCTCAAACGCTTTTAAACTTTGTTACCTGTACAAACCATGTACTAAATACGATGGAAGACTTCCAAATGTAGCAGTCCTGCAAACAGACAAACGAAGTGCTACCCTCTTAACTGAGTTCTTGCCACTTACCGAGCTAGACGGAGGAGCAGGTGGTGGAGGCTGGCTAACTGGGGCAGGAGGTTGTTCTGAAAAACAAAAATAGACACATTATAGCAACTTGTAACATTTGTATCTTAAAGGGAAGGTCTCAACTTCCTAGCTTTGTGATAAAATGATGGTACCGGGGTAGACTGAAAAAATGTATACAATGTATGTATACGACATTATTATTTTCAAATTAAGATAATGATTTAATCTTCTTATTATAACTACTATACACAACAATTGCAAAGTTGACGTCTGACACTTATACCTAAGTGCTTTACCAATATCTTAGAAAATTTGAAACACTGTTTTTAAAACATTTACAAAAAGCCGACTTAATTAAATGTAACAAAGAGTTAAGACTAACATCATGTAACAACTTTTCAAACAACTTTAAATGATCTTTAGACACAAACAAATAAGGAATTGTCTCTTGACGACCAAAATTATCAAGTCTTATTCAATGAAGCATCAACCATTTTGATAAATCGATATGCTTTACCAAACAGACACAACACTATATAACTCAACTTGGTATATAAATGTTCAATCGCTTATACAAGGCAACGAAAAGCCAGCAAAAAGAAGCAGCTAAGATCATTTCAACATTACTGATATATATCTCTTCTTTAAATCAGATGCAAAACGTTCTTCGCAAAATACTTTTACTCAAGTTACCATAAAGTAACACTGGAGACTATGTACAGAAACACATATTGTTTAGCACACTCCCTAAGTACTGCCATGAAACTCTTGTGATAGATAAGCTCTACTGATTAACACCACTGCAGCAATGTTCAAGATTCGTAAACATTTCAGAAAGCAGTATTTCGCATTCACAGCAAAACTTGACAACCTTCTCTCTACAATACTTGCAGTCTTTGTTAGTACAAAATAACCATGTTAAAAAAACTGGGATCAACACAGGTATGAAACAAAACACACTCTCCGAGTCAACATGTGATGACGCATACAAATGCACTGCTATCTCAGAAAAACATCCGCACACAAATTTCAATGCATTTCTCCCAACAGGCATGTCACCTGCACAGCATTGAATTAAATTCTTTTCATTTCAAACCATGCCAATTAGAATTTTTTCCATCTTTCACCTGTCTCAACGTCCGCAAAGTCGTCAGGCTCATACAAGCTATCTGTCATTTGATTGGCTGACGCACTAGGAGGGTTGAGGCTCGTCATAGTTGGCTGTTGATAGGCTGGTTGGCTCTGCTGCTGAGGCTGTTGCTGGTAGGCTGGTTGCACTTGAGCCGGAGCAGACTGATTTTGATTGTAGGTCGGTTGTTGATTCTGCACATTAACTAGCTGTTGTTGTGGTTGGTTGTTGTAAGAGGGTTGAGCGGGGGCCATCTGAGCTCCGTAAGTTTGTTGACCTTGATTCTGCGGATTCTGACTTGGATAAGTCGGTTGATTTTGAGCTGGTTGGGGTTGCTGGTCGCTCTGTAGGGTAACCCTGGTTGGTTGTTGAGATTGCGATTGTGGTTGATTCTGCACAGGGGACGGTTGTCCATGTTGTCTCTGCAAACTGATCTGAGCTTGACTTTGGTTTTGAGCTGCTGCTGCTGGAACACTTTGCTGTTGCGCCTTTTGTGGTTCCTTTTGGGGTTGAGCCGAAACTTGCTGAATCCTAGACGGCCTGGCCCGTTGAGTCTCGGCCTGCTGCGGCTGTTGAGCGCCGAATCCTTGCTGCTTCGAGTGGCCGTTCATTGAACCCTTCTGGTCAGCATCTGTTGATAAACTTGATTAGTTTTCTCCTAATTTCTATGAGATCCAATTTCAGTTACAATTTGCATTTGTACATCAGTCGCCTTTTTATCACTGTTAAATTCAAGCATATGAGTACTGCATATTATCCACAGTGTCATTAATTTTAAAGAGTCAAGTTAGATAATGACAGGTATTTTGCAAAGACTCAATGAGTGTCTTGGACTCATAATTGGTGACATTACTGGATAACAGTTCATATAGGCCTATATTTGATGCATAACAACAGGATACAACTTCAGAAATAAAATTTATGAAATGGTGAGAAATTCATTAACACAGCAAATGTCACAAAAAACAAACTGCATTCCAATTGTTAGTACATAATTTAACCAAATATATACATTGATAGTCATTGGAAATTGCTGACAATCCTCGACATCAAATACTTTCTTCAAAGTCTTGGTATTCTACTTGACCATTAGAACCGATCAATTAATTTGTCAAAACATTTTTCTTAACTGACCACCACCAGCGGAAACCTCTTCACTTTCTTAACTAAAATTTAAAATTTCACCTTCCATGAACATGAACTTCATTTCTATTCATTCGTCATTCCGAATTTAGCTTTCAAGCTCTTGTTTTAACCAATAAGCACTTGATTTTAACTTTCAAGCTCACTTTCTTCACCAATGACCACCCAGGGAGTGAGAAACCTTCTAAAATATACTCTTAACTATTTTTCACCTTCTTCCCTGTCCATTTCTCTGTTCCTTTCTGAATTTAAATTTTGGGTTCGAAGTTGAGGAGGCAGTTCATATTCATCTTGTGATCCTGAATCTGTAATTCATTTCAATTTACAACTTTTTTTTCATTCAATATGACTTTGTTCCAGGACTATATAAATGCCTTTTTATCTTATCCCACCCAGGACCTATCACCTTTTACTAGAAGCAGTAGTAGCAGCAGAAGAACTACAACAACAACAACCTATCACCTAGGAAACTCCTCAAGTATGCTCTGTACTATCACCTTTATCTCTATCAATTTTCTTCTGTCAATAGGCCTATCTTACTTTCCTCTTTCAATATTTTACTGTTACTTTTGACTTTCCAATTTCATTGTTTTGTTAATTGTTCCTCCTTGGAAAATTGAACATCTCTGAAATACCTTAATTTCTAAGGACATTTTTTCTTAACGTAGCAGTTAACTACGTCCCACAGGATCTCCTTAGATCTTATCTTGACTACAATTCACCTTTTTCTCTGTCAATGTCCCTCTGTCTGTCTGAATTTAAACTTCGGCCTTGATGTTGAGGAGGTTGTTCGTATTCATCTGGCGATTCTGAAATTCATTTCAAGTTATAAATTTTGACTGAATTTTACAAATTTTACTTAGGTTTAGTTTGGTCTAGTCTTCCTCTCAAGACCCCTTAACCTTTAATAAGTACGTTCATTTTTCACTCTTGACTATCCAATCTCAATACTTAACTAACATTTCTTCATTGACTGATGTTTCTTCATTGACTAATTAGAAGTAAATGGAATATTATCAATTTCATTATTAATTTGTTATAAATATTTCTTAACTAAACTGCGACAAAGGAAATCTCTTAAATAGTTCTCAATTATTTTTAAGTTAATATCCTTTTGTTGTTCTGAAATTTGAACTCCTTTCCTAACATAACCAGCAGCCTGGAAGCTTCTGAGAAACTGTCTTAACTATTTTTCATCGTCTTTCTGTTGACTTCCCGTCGTGTTTCAGCATTTAACTACTTCCCAGATCTTTTCTGATTGTTCTTAACTGTAACCACCACCAGGGGAACCTTCTAAAATATTATCTTAACTACTATCCACCATTTTCTTAACTATTTTCCACCATCTTCTTAACTATTTTACAACATTTCCTTAACTATTTTCCACCATTTTCTTAACTATTTTCCACTTTCTTAACTATTCTACACAATTTTCTTAACTATATTCCACATTTTTCTTAACTACCATTCACCTTGTCCCCTGTAAGTTTCTTTCTGTTTTTCTGCTTCTAATCTTTGAGCTCGCAGCTGAGGAGGGAGGAAATCTTCCTCTATCGCTGTGATGGCGACATTTTGAATTTGCGATAGAGACACCAACCCCGCAGCCGGCACTGCCCCTGGTGGCAATTTACTTTTAGGTCGTTCTCGGGGCCCTGAGCCGTTTGTAGGAGGTTGTTCATACTCATCTGGTGATTCTGTATCTGAAATTCATTCTAATTAATAAAATGTTTGTTTCTAGTATAGACCTACTTACTGAATATCAGTTTTAACATTAACATTACAAATTGAAACACAGAAGGTTCAACCATCAGGGTTTGGTACTAGATTTAGTCAAGTACTGCAATTTTACTGTAGGCCTACTTCTGGAAAGGCTGCTATCTAACTTAAGTTTAAAGGACATAGAAAACACATCACAACTTTACAAATATTAGTATTTATAGAATTATAGTACCAAACGGAATTTCCATTGGCAATTAAGCTTGTTAGCACATCCAACGAAAATACAGCACACAAAATGTATCAACATTTTCTAAATTAAGTTAAAGAGGTACACACTGGAAGGCGAGTGGAAGCTACATGTATTTGTTTTAGTCTTAAAGTAACCGACTTGTTATTACAAAATTTTAATTAGAAGTCAATCATCACTATTCAAATGACGAACACAAAACAGTGGACAATTTTTAACAAGTACAAAGTTTGTTAAATTGAAACATTTTTTAAAACACCATGCAAACCGCAATCACATAACTTTTGTTTTACCTTGTGACACAACATTATACCCCTGCATGGAGTAGCCAGGTATAACATTGGCGTAATCTAGAGATAAATTCATTAATAAATATTGTAATATGAATAAAGTACAGGCCTACGAAAGTACAATGTTCTGATAAATACCAGGAAGCCTGAAAATCATAAATGATAACACAAAACAAGAAAATATATATTCACATGAAAAATGTGACAAAATATATCCCATGAGAACAACAATATTTTTCTCTGACAATTAATACTGGTGTTTTTCCTGAAAAAAGATACCAATTTGTTAACAATGCCACTGGTTACAATATACAGAGCTGTGGCTGTGATGATACCAGATTGGTAGTCCAATACTGTTTTTTTGGTGCCGATACCTCTACTATTGAATTGGTGGTTCGATGGTTGGGGCTTTACGTCTTGTATTGATGCGCTTGGTAGGCTAATAAGCACAGGAGGACACGACAATGAGGAAAAAAATGATTGAATTCAACATAGTCCCAGGTGTACCGGCAAGAGCTGGATTCGAAACCTGAACCCAGCGATTGGCAGCCTAGCATGCTACCGCTGAAGGTCTTTGCCTGCATGGGTTCGACTCCCGGTTGGGGAACCCGAAAGTTTCAGTGTACCTTTATGAGCAAAATCCCAGCTGGATGTCGTTCGGATGAGACGTTAAATTGGCGGCCCCTTGTATCAGTGTCTGTGCTGGGCAAGTAAAAGATCCCTCACATGGGGTAAATGTGTAACATGTTGAGGACTCCTGCTCTCTCTCTCATCTCATCAATCAACCCTCGTGAGCGCCCAGAACTGGGCTTAGAGGGCTGCACTTACCATATCTATAGATCTATCTATCTACCACTAGACGAATCCCCCACCCCTGATACCACAACTAACACCTGGTATTCAACCAGGTATTGGCATCGGTTCATCCCTAAAGACACAACACAATACTGATTTAGTGAAATTTATATAAATAAACACTAACCGGGTGCCTGGACTCGAGAGACGGGCACGGTCTCCTGCCACTGTTGACCACCATAAGAAGAATAGGGCTGATGACCCTGGGCGATAGATCCGTACTGCTCGTTCAGTGGGTCATAGTCATTGATGGAGCCCACTTTGCGGTTGGATTGGTTTTGCTCGACTGGAAGACAAAAAGATACAGCTCAATTAGCCTCCAGTACACCTCTGGGAGATTAACAAAAGATAGAGCACTCAATTACACTCCAGACTGTGGAAATTAATGAAAGAGTGTTTTGCCATTTATTAATCAACAGCCGTAAAGTTGCGATTCAAATCACAAGCATTTGGAATTGTGAATCTATTCAGATTATGATGTTATGATTAGGCCAAACATTATTGATCTTTAGCTTAATTCTCAGTTTTCTCAAGGCCTTTTTTCTAAGTTGGTCAGCATGACGAGCAAAAAGAAGCTGAAATCTCAATTTTTTATTTTGTCAATTCGAAAAAAAATACTGCTTATCAATATCAGCCTTATGCTCAATTTTTTCTTCGTAGGCAGAAAATCTGTTTAGTTGGATCAGTCAATCCGAAAAGCTAAAATTTATCTTATGTTTGGCCTTTTCTTTAAAATAAACAATAGTGTCACCATCTACTAATAGATTCAAGTGCTCATGACTCACACAATGATTAACTATACAGCATTTAATTTATAAGTTTGTTGATACATTACACATGTATATTTCACAATAAAAACAACCCCAATTAAAACTGAGGTAATACTGAGCACTGTGAGAAGTTGAAAATGATATTAACGGGGAACAAAGTGCAACAAAATACAAATGTTATTTGTGGTGACCGTATATTAAGATGTGACATTAAGTGATATTTGTGGCTTATTCCAACCTTCCATTCAGCATTACTGAGGAAAGAACTTTCAGGGCTGCAAACTCTTCGCCAAAACTTACCAGACTACTTGCAAAACTGACAGTTACTGACACACTTAGCCATTCTAACATATATGTCATTATTCAATATCCTAAACCTAGTCATTAGACGACAATTTGACTACACATTTATTCATATAATGTTTAATTTGTGTATAAACGGAGAGCTTTAGTTTTCTTTACTCTAAATAACTTCACAATTTCACAAGAGAATTAAGAGACAATATATTTGCTAATACTCTTAAATCTTAACTTCCTGATATCACAGAACTTGCGGAAATACATATTCTTTAATCTAGATTACTTCACAACTTACTTAACAAGAACAGACATCACAATCAAAATCAAATTTCTTAAGTTCGCTTTCACAATTGGTGATTAATAAGTCAAAGGAGTCACAATTTTAATACATTTAACTTGACATCTCCTATTTAACCACAGTTCTTACAAAAGAGAATATTTCCGACACAGCTTAGCGCTTTTAAGCCTGGAACCTCACCATGGCAACGACCATAAGCATCAAGCACTCTTTCCAAATATTGTATATTCTAACAATATTATTGAGATCAAAAGAATAAAGATGCCACACACTTCCAAACAATATCCACTAAAGGGCTATACATTTGTCCAATTTTGCTATTTGCATTCAGCGAGAAGATTTTGGATCAGTATCAGAACTCAAAAATGTCTTGCACAAAAGTTATGTAAAAGTACAGTTTCGAGTTAATTACAGACTGCAACTGTTGCAAAAAAAAAGTCAAATTTCTCAGGACAAAAAAGTTCACAAGCTGCCTATTTTTGCTGGTCGCAGATAGGTCTAAAGGCTGAAGTCCAATAAAAGGATAAGTAGTTCCTGTGAGACCTTTTTTCAAGCCAAGATTTGAATTTCAATTCAAACACTAGGCAATACGGAAATGGACAAATGTATAGTCGCCTTTTAGATATACGCTATACCAGTACCAAAGCAATAGTTAAATCATAATTATTTCTAACAACCACGTCAAACATTTTCTTAATTTCTATACCAGATCGACTTCGTAACATTTCTTTTTTCTGTTTTATTGAAGTCCCTTCTAAACCTTCTAAATGCTCACTCATCCTTTTTGGTTTGGCTAAAAGGAAATTTTAAATATTACAATTTCTAAATTTCTTGTAAATCTTCAAAAGTCAGTTCACAAAATTCTTTCATGGAGTCGTCAAAACTAAGTTAAGGAATCTCATCCTTCAAAATTGAAAATTTCTGTAATCTCTTTATATCATAACAATAAATCTGGTTCCTTTTTATTATATTTTGTTAATCAGTGCATTTTGTGATTTCATGCAATTTTATAATTGTGCATTAACCAATTGCTTGTTGTAACATCCCTTTTTGTGGCAAAAATTAGCATATCTATCCCTTAAGTATTTTCATAAAGGTGCACAAAAAGAATGCACATTGTATTATTATTTTCGGAATAAAATAATAAGTTATATTTTCTTATTTTTCCCTTATTTCCATAGCTCTTTACCTGGGGCATTTGATTTTTCCTCGGGATGATCTGAACAACGACAAAATAACTGTTACAACAAATTCTAAATAAAATATTGAAACAGAAAATCAAAGTAACTAAATGAAATCTGTGAAACAAGCATCCTCGGATACAATGGCTGGTTAATCCTATGGGAAAGTAGAAGGTGTGATTTGCAGCATGGGAGAGCGCCTGAGGCGCGAACTAGATTCTCTTGACGTGAGGGTATAGCAATGAAGTATAGGTGCAACTTGCTGCAGTGAGCATTGCGCAAATGTTCGAGTAGAAGGTGACAGCAGACACTAGTGTCTAACAGAGTCGTTGCCCATATAGAGTTATAGGCCGACAAATTCATAATGTGGAATACTTGTACCAAATTTCATAACTCTAAAATAAGCGGAATATTAAGGTCACAAAAGGACAGTTCAAGAATGACGAAAGATGGCTGCCAAAATGGCCTACATCTTGAATTTATCGTCAAGTTCCCAATCAGTACCCACAGGCGTAGACATGACTATATATATAAAGTTCGGAAAGGTCAAAGGGGGACCAGGGTACTATATATAGTAGTGACATGAACCAAATTTTATAACTCTTTAGTGAAATATTTAGGTCACATTTGGCTGTCCAGGAATGAAGAAAGATGGCTGCTAATATGCCCGCTATCTTAGTTGTCTCGACAGGTAGGCTACTCAATAAAATGGTTTTTTTACTAGTTACAGCAGGTGCACACCTAACTGGTCATTCTTCTGCCTTCACCCCCTAGCATATAACTAGCAAAAAAAATTTTTTTTGCGAGGATACCCCCAGATGACCCCCCCAGGACTTGTAAAATCTAAAATTTTAAAATTACCTCCTTCCGAGGTGACCCCCAGCCTAGAAATATAACTAGCAAAAATTACATTTCTGCAAGTACCCCCCCAGATGTGACCCCCGGGCCTTGTATAGAATATAAAATTTAATATCTCCCCCCAGGTGACCAAGCCTATCTAGCAGAAATAAAAACAATTTTTTATGCGAGTACCCCCCTGAGGTGACCCCCTCGGGACTTGTAAAATCCAAAATTTTAAAATTAAAATTACCTCCCTCCGAGGTAAATATAACTAGCAAAAATAAAAAATTTCTGCAAGCTCCCCCCGGATGTGACCCCCCCCCCCCGGGCCTTGTATAGAATATAAAATTAAAAAACTCCTCCGAGGTGACCCCAGCCTAGCAAAAACAAATTTCTGCAAGCACCCCCCTGGATGTGACCCCCCCGGGCCTTGTATAGAATATAAAATTAATACTTCCCCCGAGGTGACCCCAGCCTAGCAATATATCTAGCAGAAAAAAAAAATTTTTTTTTGCGAGTACCCCCCCGAAATGACCCCCTCGGGACTTGTAAAATCTAAAATTTTAAAATTACCTCCCTCCGAGGTGACCCCTAGCTTAGAAATATAACTAGCAAAAAAAATAACTTCTGCAAGTAACCCCTGGAAATGTCCTCCCCCCCCCTTGGGCCTTGCATAGAATATAAAATTGAATACCTCCACGAGGTGACCCAGCCTGGCAATATAACAGGCTGAAATTTTTTTTTTTTCGAGTACCCCCCAGGTGACCCCCCTCGGGACTTGTAAAATCCAAAATTTAAAAATTACATCCCTAAGAGGTGACCCCCAGCCTAGAACTATAACTAGCAAAAAAAAAACAATTTCTGCGAGTACCCCCCCCCTCGACACTATACACTAAATTTTAACATTACCTCCCTCCGAGGTGACCACAAGCCTAGAAATATAACACTGGCAAAAACAAAATTTCTGCAAGCACCCCCCTGGATGTGACCCCCCCGGGCCTTGTATAGAATATCAAATTAATACTTCCCCAAGGTGACCCCAGCCTAGCAATATAACTAGCAGAAAAAACTCTTTTCTTTGCGAGTACCCCCCCTGAGGTGAACCACAAGCCTAGAAATATAACACTAGCAAAAACAAAATTTCTGCAAGCACCCCCCTGGATGTGACCCCCCCGGGCCTTGTATAGAATATCAAATTAATACTTCCCCCAAGGTGACCCCAGCCTAGCAATATAACTAGCAGAAAAAACTCTTTTCTTTGCGAGTACCCCCCCTGAGGTGAACCCTCGGGACTTGTAAAATCTAAAATTTTAAAATTACCTCCCTCCGAGGTGACCCCTAGAAATATAACTAGCAAAAAAAAATATTTTCTGCAAGTACCCCCCTGGAAATGTCCTCCCCCTCCTCGGGCCTTACATAGAATATAAAATTTAATACCTCCCCCGAGGTGACCCAAGCCTGGCATTATAACTAGCAGAAAAAACTTTTTTTTTGCGAGTACCCCCCGAGATGACCTCCCTCAGAGGTGACCCCTAGCCTAGAATAACTAACAAAAAAAAAATTTACTCCTGGCAATGTCCTCCCCCTTCGGGCCTAGCATAGAATATAAAATTTAATAACGCCCCGAGGTGACCCAAGCCTGGCAATATAACTAGCCGAAAAAAACTAATTTTTTTTTTGCGAGTACCCCCCCTGAGGTGACACCCCTCGGAACTTGTGAAATTTAAAATTTTTTAATTACCTCCCTAAGAGGTGACCCCTAGCCTAGAATAACTAGCAAAAAAAATAATTCCTGCAAGTACCCCCCGAAAATTTCCTCCCCTCGGGCCTAGCATAGAATATATAAAATTTAATACCTCCCCGAGGTGACCCCAGCTGACAATATAACTAGCAGAAAATTTTTTTTTTTTTGCGAGTACCCCCCCGAGGTGACCCCTCGGGACTTGTAAAATCTAAAATTTTAAACTTACCTCCCTCCGAGGTGACCCCCAGCCTAGAAATATAACTAGCAAAAATAAAAATGTCTGCAAGTACCCCCCCGGCTATGACCCCCCCCCCCCGCGCCTTGTATAAAATTTAATACCTCCCCAGGTGACCCAAGGCTAGCAATATGCCTAGCAGAAAAAAACAATTTAATTTCTGCAAGTACCCCCCTGGATGTGTCCTCCCCCCTCCCAGGCCTTGCATACTACATGTCTCCCTATTGGCTGAAATGGCCCATCCCACCAAGTCCCTCATTCTCATTGGCTCTAAATGGCCACACCCCAAAAAATTAAAAATTTTCAAGCAATGCCACAGTTTCAACCGAACAACTGTCAACCCATTACACCTTGCCTAATGCTGTCAAATTAGCCAACTTAGATTGCTTCTAACCAGCAATTACCACAAACACAAACTCAACGCATGATGGCCAAAAATGCATACCTGTCATTATGCGCCACACCTCCAAATATCGACCACACCCCAAAACCCATTATTAAAAAGGCTGGAGAATTCTCCAGCCAAAAAGTAGACTCACAAACATCAATCTTCTATGCTGAACAATGTCTTAAAATCGCCTGAGCTACCAAGATAAGCTATGTGCGTCACTTTTAGCCAATAATTCCACTAAGTTATGAAATATTATATTCTACATCATTCAAAACGCAATGCAAACTTCAACAGCTTTATTTTTTTTTGGTTTATATCATAGTTCTACTTCTCTGCAATGATATAGGCCTACCCGGCCTAGAGTACATTATGTCAAATATATACCAAGTGCTGCGTTAAACTGACTCTCCGTTTGTCTGATTTTGTTCTCATTTTGTGTCTGCATCGGTCAATTAGATAAGGCCACACATAATTGATCTTTAGCTTCTCGGATTCGTCTCAAGGCACTTTTTCTAGGGTCGGTCGGTAGGACAAAAAAAAAAAGGTGAAAAATTTTTTTTTTATAATGTCAAAAAAAAAATTTTGTTTTTTTTTTCAATTTTTTTTTTCCATCGGCAGGTAATCTATTGTGTCGGCGGGTCCGCGAAGCTAAGAATCAATTATGTGTGGCCTAACTATAACATATGACATGGACAGAGCTGGACACAGCTCCAGGCAAAATCAGACAAATAAAGAGCCAGGTATAAACAATTAACAACTTGAATAACTTTCGTCAACCTGAACTTCAACTAAAAATTATTGGATATTGGATTATCATAATTGAAAAACTTATTGGTAATTATATTATCATGAATTTGTTATTTTTCATTTTCATCTCCTACCTTTGCCCTGTGAAGAGTAAACCACAGATGATCCTTGGTTTCGTGATGAATACGGGGAATTAAAATTATCCTCAGCGTTTATTCTGTTAGGAACGGCAGACACAGCATGCACGGGAACGGCACCAGGGGGCGGCATACGCTGCGTGTCTGCGTACTGTTGGTGTTGATGGTGATCACCTGTCATGTGACAGCAATCGACCAATCAGAGGAGGCCCAGAGGTCACATGATGTAATCATATGTAATGGTGTCACGCATCAGCCAATCAGAACGCAGGATCGCATAGTATTCAAATGAGGGTGTCACATGACGTCACACATCAGCCAATCAGAACGCAGGAATCAGTCACATGACGGAGGCAGTCATATGACATCACACATCAGCCAATCAGAACGCAGGAATCAGTCACATGATGTCACACATCAGCCAATCAGAACGCAGGATAAAGTGCGACATGCAGGTCAAGATGTTATCAGATGAAATTCACACAAGTAGTTTGAAGGTGAGGGTGTGAAGGAGGCGGGGTGGAATGAAACAAAAATAGCAAAATTTCTCTCATCAACAAACGTTTTGAAACAATCAATCATCAAAACGGTCATTGCAGCACACTATAATTTGCTATGTATGTGAAATAGTGAAATTGGGTATAGTCATTGACTTGTGAATATATTATCAATTAGCATCAAGTTGATAATGTGGGCATTTTACAATAGAGTCATGTTCATATGCCTATGAGCAGGATCCGTTTTACTTTTTGAGTGTGATTTTGATGTAAATGTTTATATTATTTTTAAATATAGCAGTGTATAGGCCTAACACTCACACAATTCTCAAACAATTCTCATTCTCAAACAGTTCTCGAACATAAAAGGAGGCACATTTTGCAGACACACTTCGGGAGGTGAAGAGGACATACAACCAAGAATGCCTTGAACAATGTTAAAACTAAAAGCAAATTTATTTAAAAAATATTTTTGAATACCACACTGACCTTGGCTATAATTTTGATCTTCTCCTGAAAAAAAAAATCAAGACGAATTTATTGATCATAAAATGTTCAGAAATTGTTCCTATTTTAACAAAAATACTTACCATTAAAATATTTTGAAATATACAAGTAATCTTGACCATTTCGTGGCAGAAGTACACAAATGAAACTGATTAAACTTTGCAGTTTTTTTTTTCATGCCAAATTACGAATTAATTAATAATTACAAATTACTCAAACAGGCACACAAAGACTGATATATTTTATAAGATCTTTCTCTCAAATTAATGTGGATAGATCAAATGAATAAGCATAGTTACAGCCAAAATCATCAGTTTTTACTAGCCGTAAAATCATGAGGCTACAAGTGCCATAATTCAAAATAAATATATACATTTATAGTCAATATTGAACAATGAATAAATGGCAGAAACTGCTTACCTTCTATGGGCATTTTGCCAGCTTTACTCTTAATATATTCCTCTTGATATCTAACCTGAAAAAAGAAGAAAATCAAAGAATTTTAATCAATTGAGGTCATTTTCATCATCAATATATATTATACATTTTCTCTCTCAGGAAAGTGAGAAAAGCTGAGTTACGACGGTTGCCAATGATGTGCAGGGGTGCGCAGTTTTCAGTAAAGTCTATCCAATAGGGCACAAGCATAGGTTTCTGTAGCTTTTCAAAACTGGCAAATAGGAGACTTCAAAAGCCCATTGGCTGCATGTTAACTTCGAAATGGAAAAATTAAAACGCTCTTTGAATTTTTGGAGAACATAAAACAATTACACTACATGTTTTAATGACATTTTTCAACTCGTAGAGTGTCTATTGATAGATATGGTAAGTGCAGCCCTCTGAATCCAGTCCTTTGTGACGGTTGCTCAGTTCTGACCCTGTTTCACTATTTCCACTGCCTAATTGCTAACTCATACTCACATTGCTAAAAGTATTTTGATTTTTCAGAAGTCTAAGTGTCTCCGGGTCGTCCGCAATTTGTGTGGCTCTTCCTTTGAAATTCTTCTCAAAATTTTCATGATAGGCCGCCTGGAAGCGAAATAAAGGATATTTAGTTTGCTTTCCCTAATCTAGTCTAGTTCTTAAACTGAGTATGGCTTTATATTAAGAATAAATTTACAAGAATGAGAGGTACGAGGGATACATATGTACATTGATGTGACATTGTATACAATATATACACAATAAGCTGATTGATAAGCAATATAATTTTTTAACAAAGTATTGCTGACACCAAAATGTTCAGCCATTTTAGAATCTGACTAAGCTCCTCAACTTCTCTCAAAATAAAATAAATCAATTTGCACTTTTTTTTCAGATAAAGCATCACTCAAAGCTGTGTTTATACACTTTGCAATAAGCAATGGACAATTCCAAGCAAATCCATGAAAGCAAAGTTTTTAGCATGATTATAGCCTTAATTCTATCAAACACATGCAGTATTGCAATAAGCATTTTCACCTGAAATTGAAAAAAGCTAGTTGAGAATTAATGGTTATCAAAAGAAAGCCCGTAATAGGACAAAATTAGAAAGTTATAAAAGTTGGAGGGTCTTCTAAGCTGCAGAAGGCATTGTCTACATCGTAGTGATTAGATGATAATTGGCAAATACGTGAAACTATATAAGTCTTAACAAAAGCTGTTGATTTCATGCACTATACAAATGGAGCCCGAAGATTAATCCACTGAAATTGCAATATCATGTATTAAATTAATAGAACACACATGTTTAATGGTTATATAGTAGGGTGGGAATTCGGGAAACCTGCAAGTTTAAGCAAACTAGCAAGCAATAGCAGCGCAATTTCAAGTCTGTCTTGTCTTAACACTAAAATTCCAAGTACAAATCAAGCTTCTTTATATTTCTTGTGTCAGCAATTAATTCAACTGAAGCTTCCGAGAATTGGGGACTTCAATGCATCTGTGTCATTGTTGCAGTTGTGACATCAACATTGTGACAATGGTGACATCACAGTGACTCTCTAGTACAGTAGCGCCACCACCAGCCACTGAGAAGTCTCCATTGGCCATGCATAGGCACATTTTACCATGTTTGCCATATAATCTGAGGCCTCTCACTTATGATACAAAATCGTAATTTCATCTGAGGTAGGGCTGAATAATCAGTGAACAGACAGATTTAGTTGTCCAGAAGTAAGACATTAATAGGTTGGGCCATACCATTCATATATTTTAGTGTGTATCAGTTATAACTGTTACATCAGTTACTGTTAGCATCATTAGATTGTTACATGTGGCTACTGGCTAGCTATAGTAGACTTGCACTTTCCAAAACAAGAACCCGCGGGTTGCCCAACACAGATGGTTTTAGAGATGTCAAGGCAGCAGTCTACAGAACTGGACATCATTACAGTAACATTATACAGCCTAATAAGTAACAAGCAGCATAGCCCACATAGGTGTTACAGGACTACAGCACAATTAAAGCAAGTAGCCACATAGAGCGCATTGGATGCTAAAAACGAACGAAATTCACATCGCTAAAAGTCGTCTGGTTCTTGAGATGTCTCATGGTCTCTGGATCGTCAGCAACTTCGATCTTGTGGCCCTTGATTCCTTTTTCAAACTGCTCGTGGTAAGTTATCTGGAGAGGAATGAGCATTAACATATTCATATACAGATAATATATGTATATAATATATATTTATACGTACATTATATACACAAAATATTTAGAGTGAAGTTTGTAAAGTTTGTAAAGATGTTGTATGACATAGGAAAGAAGTATGTTGTATTTTTCTGTACTAAGTATGTTGTAATTATTTGAAAAGCAGCGCCAGTTTTGTTTCAGATGTCTAGGAAACAATCTTTATGTTCATCATATTTGTGGGATCTGAACATTTCAAAACTCAAGCTAGATCAAGCTAGACACATGAAAAAGAAGGCTGCAGGAATCCATCCTACTTTTGGCACAGCGACGCGTCATGAGATAAACTAATTTTAAAACCAAAGATGCTGAAACAAAATTTATTAGTCAAAATGTGATCAATTCAATCATAAGAGGTGCTCATGCTCTTTGTAAAGCCCAAGCATATTGAAGATCAAATATGACACTCGCACACAAACGAAACTGTTCCACTGCAACTCAAATCGGTTGAGGAGGAAAAAAGAGCAATTGGAAATTTTCTTCTGTCAACGAACAGCAAGGTAATTTCCACGTTAATACGTCAGCGAGATACTTGGTGTTATTTTGACGTTTGTTTATCAAACACAGATGGCAACTCCATAGAGCATGACCGTGATTATGTAGCATAAACAACAAGGAATTGGGGGAAACATGGTTAAGCAAACAAATGAAAGATTAGTCAGGTTCTTCATTCAAGTTTCAGCCAATCGTCAAACCCAGCTGATTTTGCAAAAGCTCAAGGGACCGGTTGATGAAGGAGGACTGCCTTCAAAATACTTTGTTGAGCAGTTATGTTTTGTATTTTTGGGTTTCCCTTTGCAAATTCAATTACGAAAACAAACAAATTGAATTTTACAAAGTAAAGCATAACATGGTATAGTATAAGCAAAGGAACCAATGTAAAAAAGACAAATTAGTAAAAAAGGATTCCGAAAATCTGTCATAGAGTTGGAAGATGTAAACAAGAAGCTGTTAGTAAAGGGTCAAGAAACATCTAAACATTCGTAAAAATTCACATTGCTGATGGTGTTCTGGTTTTTCAGCAGCCGGAGTGTTTCCGGGTCGTCCGCAACCTCAATCTTGTGACCACGGATATCCTTCTCAAACTGTTCATGGTAACAAGCCTGGAAGAAACGTTCCATTATTTGCATATATTTACATGAATTTACATACATGTATGTACATTTTCATCATAGTTATGTACACGTTTTCATGGAACAGATAGATACATGTATGTACATGGTAAAATAAATAAATATTGAGGGGATGCAATTCAAATTGATGAAACCGGTCATTAAAGAGAGATAGTCATTCTGCACAGCCATTCAGCACATAATATGATATCAAAGGCAGATTGTAAGCTGCCTTTGATGATATATCATCAAATTTCAGGGTCATGCTTTGAACTCAAATTCTTATAGCTATACAGTACATCAAAAGATTCAAATAATGGGAGGAGAAATAATCACATAACGGCCTATTCAGCTATTGAGTCCTTTGGATTCACGATACCACTTCTGCAAAATATTGGTACTTCAAATCTCTCTTTCACATCTTTTAAGTTCATTCAGAAAAGCTTTTCTTATTCATTTAAAGGACATTAATGTTTTGTCAACAATGTTACTACTACCAATTGTTGGAAACTAGTTAGGTAAGGTTAATAATATCATTGCTGAATTTGCTCCTATTCAACATGCTCAAATTCATTTTAGAACTGATATTTCAAATATGGCATTTCAAGGCGACATGCTTTCGACAAACCCAACAACTACAAAATATCACTCTGTTAGTAATTAAAATATAGGTATGTTAGTGGTCAAAGTAGAGTTCACAGTAAATGAAAGTTACAATTGCAAATCTAAGATGCCAAACTTTATATGGCTTTTGACACTTTGCCATGCATTTATAACCTCTTCTTTTATTAGCCATGGATTAATTTTGAATGAAATATTTTTCACCCAATAATTAGCATTTATTAGAATGATTGATTTACTAATACAGTGTATATAACATGCCATAGTACACGGCATTGGAAATGTTAGCATGCATCATCGGCTCATTATATCAAAAACAATTTTATCATAAAACGGAGAAGTAAGACACTGGTGGTAACAAAAATATTCTCATAATTCTAAATTTTTATTCAGGACCACTACACTACTATGCAACTAATTGGTAATTATACTACATGAGGTATATGTAGGGGGGGGACACTCATTAGTATGAGGTACATTGTCGGGGGGGGGGCACTCTCATGCTATTCACTCTCAAATCATTCTCTCATACTTGGCTGACGTGTGTTTGGTTCTTTTTCAGTCTCTCCATTTCCAAATTGTCCGCAACCTGCAAAGCTGTTCCCTTTAAATTCTTTTCAAAATCTTCGTGATATGACATCTGAAAAATCGCACATTTTATTTAAACACAATTACAACAAATATTGTTGAATCCCAGGTATTTGGCATAGTGTTTAACACGTTTAATGCCATCCACACTTCAAACATTCCATTTGCAGATCTGGAATATTTGTAGAATCCAGGTAGTTGCTGAAAATAATGTAAGCAATTAACACCAGAGGGTAGACAATGTGACAATGCCTGTGATCAAGAGATTACTGAGAATGGGTATTGTGGATTTTGGAACTGTTGATTTGGTCCATTACCAAGTAATCTGGTAATACCAAATCATCAACAAATTAGTAAATATATTGGGCATCCACATGAAAAAGAACACATGTATCATATTAGTAGTAAATAAACAATCTTATACGACATTCAGGTCACACATACCCTTTTGGGTGGCTATTAGCCGCTTTATGACTGACATGACATTCAAACTTTATAAGAATCTCCTTAATTATTTCTTGGTATATCAAAGTACATTAAAGAGTCGGAAGGTTGAGATTACAAAAAGTTTGTAGATAGACATGTATAACTATTTTATATGATAACATAACTAAAGATATATCCGGGGGGGGGGGGGGGGGGGGGTACTTCACGGACTTTTGCATACGGATGCGCACAGCAATTTTGAAAAACCAGAACCATTTTAATCCGGAGACTACGCCAAAACCACAAACCATCTTAATCCTTCACTAAAATTTTTTGGCAACCAGTTTAATCTTCATGGTTTTTAAACCTTTTTAATCCTCTTTTGAAGCCGATTCTAACGGTACCAAACATGTTGGGGTTGCGAAAACCAGAACCAAATTAATCAGAATTGTCAAAAAACCAAAACCATTTTAATCCAAGAAGGCCAAAAAACCTAAACCATTCAGCGGCGCTCTATATACACCCTTATAGAGTGAGTACCCCCCCCGGGAGATATATATACCAGATGAATTTTGTCCGTCCTTCAATCATAGCCATTACACTTACCAAACTCTGGTTTTTGGTTGCTTCCTTGACTCTGTTGATTTCCGGTGTGTCCGTCACATTCGTGTGCTTTGCTTTTGGAGTATGCCTGCAAAATATATCAATTTAATAACATTCAATAATTTTACAGGCCTAAACAATAGTATGACTTCTACGAAATGGATGGATGGATGATTGGGGTTTTATTTCTTGTATTTCTGCACTTGGGACGACACTGCAATGAAGTGAAGGATAATTGGAACTTGTGTTGAACTGCATGAGCATAGAATAACTTCTCAGAAACAGTAAGCATGTTAAAGCAAAATGTGGAAAAAAGATGATATTCGAGAAAATGTTCTCGTTTAATGATGACTTAGCAATTTATCAATTAACTTGTCACAGTCATGTTCATTGGCATTAAGTCAATGGTTAATGGTAGCCGAGGCCGCCAAGTCAAGGCCAGCCAAGCTACCATGTTGTAAGACCAGGAGGTCAACAGTACCACACATAGAATCACAATAATGCTGAGACATTGAAGTCACTTGGCAGAGTCAAATTTCTCTGAAGTTGATCCGACCCGATAGAAACATACAGACTTTTTCTTAGGTTATAGACTTACTAGTAGACTTATAACACTGTATAAAGTAAGTCAGATCATTACTAATTTCTCATGCTATCATGCCTACTCACTCGTGTAATGCTATTCATAAATATAAAGTATTCATCTTGATTTCACGCAACTTAAGTCACAATATACACATGATACATAGTGTCATACGTGACATAGTTGGCATGGGTTCAGAAATGCAAGATTTATGAATTGAGAAAAGATATCATATACACATGGTATTCATGGTGTAAGGGAAAATTAGTAATATTTCATGGCGCATAGTGCAGCCTTCTCAAGATGGTTCTTGCAAACTACAATCTCACTGGTTAGGGTAGATCAATGCCACGAGAAATTTGTTCTACTTGACGAGCATCTACCAGATCGCCACTAATATATGGAATTCTACTCTATCCCAACAACTTGTAGGTGAAAGAATAACAGGGGTTTATGTTCTGCATTTATGCACCCTTAGTTGGTTAGCCACTGTAGTAATCAGGGCAGGAGGGGGGGGGGAGCACAGGGCTCAATGAGGCAACTAAAGGATGAAGTTTTATTGTAGGCATATCACTCAACATGCCAAACTCAAGCCAAACATACAATAGTCACATAAACATATGAAAAAGATTTCAGATTTCTTCAAGTCGTAGCATGTCAAGACCATATTAGCCAAAAGTATGTCATATTATTAAAAGCATACTTTTGCAAGGTTTAAATGTCATGTATATATTAGAGTTTTCTTTCATGGTTTTACATTTACTAGAGACAGCTTCACCATGACAGTTTTCCACTCGCTCATATTGGTTAATAAAGTCATTAATTGACAATTTACATGATTCAGCTAATTTGACTAAATTTTAGACCCATTTTTCACTTAGGGTTATATCAAAAGTACATTTTAAATGCGCCTGAATATTTACCAGAGCTAATGTTACAGTATTGGTATTGGACTATTGGCATCCTCTAATCAGTTAGACATTACCAGTCAAACAGTAATGGAAAACTTAATTAATTTATTAAAGGTATTTTTACCGTCGATTACAAATTTGACAACTAAAAAAATAATGTATGAAATACTTTTTAATTTAATCATGTTAATTAATTATATATATCAGTCATAATCAGTTTAACTTATTTTCATCTATCAAATACTTACGCTCGACAGTAGGGCATCCGGTCGAAACCCTGGAAATTTTTCAGGTTGAGGGTCATCCCACACGTCGTACATTTGAAGCAGAATTTGTGCCATACCTGAAATGAAAACAGAAATCGTATGAATATTAGTTGAATTGACATATATTGTACATAGATATATCTTGCCAATGATTTTTTTTTTTTGAGTATCCAGACCTCATGAATTGCATGACCCAATCATCAAAAAGCAGTTTGAAGGTCATAGAAAAAGAGGTGATAGTCATCATATCTCAATCATTTTAGACAAATCCCTCCACAGAGCCTATCCAACCAAAGTCGGGGAGATCAAACACGAAGAATTCATTGTACAGCAGGATCAGTCAATTTGTAAGGTTTACTACTGTCAGTTCTACATTTTCCCAAACCAACACAACACAGGCTTTTACACTAGAGTAATCACATACTTAGATGCAATATTATGAATTTATGGTAGTGCATTTATGCATAAGCCTAAATATCATTATTCCTGGAAGTACTATACACACTGACTGACCACTGACAATACCATCACACACAGCATACAACATGTACAAGTATTTAATTCTGAAATTCTGATAATATTCATCTAGACATTCAGTCATTCAACATATACATAGGATTCTACAATACGTTTTGTGTGGAGTTCTGTCAGCTATCACTTATTTTATCATATTGCCCTATGATTCTGTCATGATGGGTGTATGTGGTTCGTATGGTTTATGTCTCTGCCAGGAGTAGAGCGAATTAACATGGGAATTGCCCCTGGGCAAAACAGTTGGCAAAAATGATGAACGTCCATATGACAACAGAGGAAATATCTCTTTAACTCTGTTCTACCAACTGATCACCATAGCATTATGATGGATTTCAATTCAGAGCTGTCAATTCTAGATTCACACAGTGCTCCTGACTGTGCTGTTGTAGCTTGTGTTGCACATTGTCGAAGCATTGTCAAAGTCAAATAATTCTAAGTAATATGGCAGACCTATACATGGCTTTCACAATAATTGTTCTGAGACTAAATGGTTCATAATATATTGGACTTTTCGAGTAATCTACATTGGCTTATAAATGCTTTAGTTTGGTTTGACTTTTTTTTGCGGAGAATTGTGATAAAATATCTATAAATTTACAATATCGGGTTATAAAATATTGTATGATCTTAAAGCAATATACAGTAATATCTGTGCTCTATTGTTGGTTTACATTGAAGTTTGTTACATACATGTACAAGATATATACATAAATGCACTTCTAGTACTCCACATAGATATCATTAGTGTCTATCAAAACATCAACACACCCAAATATCAGCAAAACAAGCTTCAATACAGAACAAAAATAGGGAAATGTGTTAGTGTGTCACAATGTCGATACACAGCACATCAAAAATTGTAACCGAATCTGATACTACCCATCAATAATGAGCTGCATAAAATTGGAGAAATTTTAACAACCACTATCAGCATGATCAGATCATCACAGATGATGATAGCCATTGATAGACAAGATAAAGGAATATATTTATTTGAGGAATATTGACTGTTCTGGGAAGAAATATACCTATTATCATGCTAATCATGATAATCACGAATAAGCTCCAGTGTCAGAGTGGTACTCAACAGATACATATTGAATTTATGATTACATTTCCATAACATTATGATTATCTGGGAATGAAAATAACCAGTAGTCATGAAATATTTAGTTGTTGGCATGGCAAAGGTTTTTGTCGAACTATTACATTACTTGAATAGAGTGACTAAAGTCATAGCGTACTGTACACATGGTACATCCAATTTTAGCATTTAGGAAGGCGAGGGACATTCGCGCGAATTTCAAAACTGATTTCATACAATTTCAAATGACGAACCTCAGGAATAACTTATAAGTGATTTTCAAAATGTCAATTTTATATTTTATAATCTGCCCTAATTTTTGGAATCCTTGTTTGAATTCTTAGCGTTCCCCAAATTTTGGGGAGGATGGACAACTGCCCCCCCCCCCCCTCGTGTCTCTCACTCCGGTATGCCTGGGTTTTCCAGGAGTTAGGTCTATTTGATGGATAAACATTAACGATTAACAATAATAGAAATATCAACTCAGAAAGATTTTCAGTCACAAATGAAGTCAATGACTCTCTGCGATACATGATCAATGGTATACTATACTTCATCATTCATTGTCCATGCTGTTCGTAACTAAACTTCATAATGATTTAGTACAAGGACATTAATCTAGCATTAAATCTAGATCTAACATGGACAATCAAACACAGGTCAGTCACAACTTCAAAGCGGAACACCCAATGTGATTTTGTCTCCACATCATGTACTGGTGTCTGTCCTAGTGTAAAAATACACATGACAAAAAGACTTAAAAAGACAATAAAGACAGAAGAAAACACAGATAGACAACAATGACACTAAATCACAACAACAGTTAAACAACTGCACAGGGATGGGGGATGACATTGACAAGAGCAGAGCGTTTGATCCTGCGCAAGGACCAGATGGGATGTGATCAAGAGAACACAGCGAACACTGTCACATGCCTTGGCGGGGTCAATGCAATATATTGATATGAATATATATGACATACATCAGTACATACATATTGTGTATCTGTATACAGGTTAAAGCATATAGATCTGGTATATCATATCATCATGATTGATTGAAAGTGACAACGATACACATACCTTCGAAATCATTTATATAATCAGTGAAGATATTCCTATTAAAATTTTACTTATCACAGTTTTTACCAATACAAAATCGCTCTAGTATAACCAATCAAATCATTTTGTTATACGTCAGTCATAAGAAATAAGAAAGCTATTCATCCAACTGTAATATATCCATGATAATGAATTCTTCAAATCCATACAGCGGTCCTACATCTTACATTTTGACATTCCAATGATTTTACTGAAGCAAATTTAGCAAAACACTCTGAGCTGAGTCCTGACTCCTCTGGGCTGAATAAAGAAGGTTCTGAACCCATGACCCCACTAAATAACCCATCAAACACCTTACTTATTGGGTTTATTACAGTAATGGAACCTTAATATAGCGTTTAATGAGTTCCATCCGCCTCTCTCTATACAAGTTCTCCTGCAGTCCAGCTGACCTGTCAAGGTCAGTTAAGGGGAGGTCTATATGCTGTTTACGTCCATAAATCATACACCGAGAAACCTTCAAGGGCGAACAGCATGCAAAGAGGGTTTTCCTGGCACCCTCCTTTGAAAGATCCTTGACATACCCCATTAATCAATGCCCTGGGGTAGTATACAGTTGCTTTAGCAGTTTAGGGTTCTAACCTCTAGTAAAGCATGTTGGATAGGTAGGACTGCAAAAGATGTAGGAGCAGTGAGGTAGAGTCCTGAGCAGCTGAGCAATGAGTAGTAGGGTAGTAAGCAGTAGAATTGAGAATAGTTACCAGTAGCGAGTAGTGCAAAGGGGACACAACTTCACCATGTTCAAGAGTTCAGGGGTTTTTAGCAGTTTAGCATGTCCAGAGGATGTCCACATGAGAGCAGAAAAGATTGATGGATAGATTATTGCAATAACTTATGCACATGGTGGACACAGGAGTAGAACAAAGCAATGAGGCGAAGGATGATTGAAGCTGAAGTCCACCAACCAAACAAAAGCTGGTGTCGAAACTAGGATCCACCATTTGGACACCCAGAGTGACCCCTATCAACTGAACTAATCCTTCACTTCCAGGTCTTAGTTTGCATGAGCTAGCATACCTAAGGCATTGCAATGTACAGAGCAAGCCAGCAAAGCCCAGCTGTTCCTAAAAGCCATACCCAAACAACATTAGCCCTACCTCCACACATAAACACCTTTGTTTTAACACTCTTTTCTTTCACAGCAATGTACAATGTGATAAACATGTCAGGACTGCCACGCTTACCTCATTCCTTTGATAAAATAATCAGAATGACAGCTTAATTGACAAGCTATTTGTTATATGATTACTGTTACCGTATTTATCATGTTTATTTTGTCATATTGAGATGATGTATAATAGATGGTTAATGTAGGGGAGGAGAATGATTTTGTAGATTAGTTGCAACTGCAACACACTGGACTGCCAATCGCTGGATACGGAGTTCAAGATTCACTCCGTGCAGTGCTCTGGCCAGGTTATGTTGGACAGCAGTTTCAATCATCCTTCGTCTCATTGCTGTGTCCTCTTTCTGTCCTAATTAGTCCACCAACAGTACCAAGTGCATAAATACAGGATGTAAACCTGTAAAGCCCAAATCATCCATCTCTTCTCGATGGTTAATAGGGTGGCCCTTAAAAGCATAGTAAAAAATAAAAGTTTGAAATATTGATGGGCCACCCTCTAAAATGATGCCTATTATGGAACAAGAATCCATGGATTCAAAGGCTAGTCGATTCAGTATTAGGCCTATATTTATAGAACAGTGATTAACCGGGATAGCGATATGCCTCTATTACATCTGTCTTGCAGATATGGTTATCATAGTTTTGAACTATGAGAATTTTGCAAAAAAATGTCAGTGAGGAGTAATTGCCCTGATCTCAAATTTTTATCAAGAAATGTGTCTGAAATGAAATTCCTTATTTTAATATTGTTCAATGAAACTCAACAGATTGTGATGCTGCAGTCTATCATGCATTACTTATCATATAAACTATCACTAAGCAGACCAGTTGCAGTGAGCTGTGTTCATTTACAACTGCACATTTTTGTTGATCTGCGGTGAGGTTTTTAAAATTGTTTTATTAGTTGTGTCTGATAAATGTGATGTGCTTATGTGTGAAATTGCTTAACAACAGCACTGTGGCTGCAATACCAATGAAACAGAGTTCAGGCCTGTTTGTTTATAGGCCTACACATAAACAAGCTATTGTTGTGATGTGGTACAACAGGAAATCAAAATATTGGATACCAGAAATTCCAAACAGTTCCAATCCAACATGAAAGTAAGGTTGTAAAATTAAGACCACACTGCCAAATTGGTAAAAGTATAATTATTTACACAGTTACGTCTTGATAAATCAAAATATAGCACTTATTGCATAAATTGTGCTCTATTGGGCTGTAATTTATTTGATAGAAGACAAAATAAATCAAAGAAGACATGTAACTTATGATGTAAGTGCAATTGAATTGATATTCCTTCTATAATCTGCTCAATTGGATATCACATCACTGAACACTTTTTAAATTATTTACTCTCATTCACACTGTGGTGTAATTTACAATATAACACATAAAATAATAATTACAATTAACTAAAAGCATTGTTTTATACTTTCAAGAAAATTTGATATTCTGCAATTGCAATAACTTGATTTTTTGTTTGACACAGATCGATGAATAATTGCAATCATTAGACACTACCTGCCAACTCAAGTCAATTGCCATTAATTGATATTACCTTTGACAGTGACTGAGCTCCATGACTAATTGCAATCATCAGACACTACCTGCCAACTCAACCCAATTGAGTTGATATTTTCTTTGACACTGCTCAACGAGTAATTGCAATCATTAGACACTAGCTGTCAACTCTGAATGTGTCACTGCTTAGTAAATAGTATATAAAGACCAGCTTTGGTGCATCAGTTCAGTGTACAACAAGACATGCTTCAAGAAGAACATGCCAAAGAGGAAGAGAAAAAAAGAGGATAATGGCTTTTCAGTACATCTTAAGAATCAAGGTAAATGTAGCTTATGTTATGATTTCTTGTTTTGCCTGGTCATCTTGTGCTGGTTGTTGTTTCAAGCTATGTCCATTAGCAACTTCCCATAGAAGCCTAGACTGCATATCAGGGTCAGAGACATTATTTAAAGTTAGGCTTACCTAGTACTTATCATGTAGTTTTTGCAGTAATATCATGTAGAGCCTGGAGCCAAGTCAGTCATGCATTTGTGACTAACATACCTGACTTTAACTTATTCAACTTAGCCAAGTTTTGTGACTTCAACTAAGCTGACCATTTTCGACTAACTTATGTGACTTAGTTGATCATTTTCGACTACAATCAGGCAGTCAGAGCTGAGACTGTGTAAATTATGCAAATTAATAGGCCTATCACTGTTTTTTTTTTGTTGCTCCACAGAAAGTACATGTCAGCTGCAGTTCAGATAGTTCAAGGCTTTCTTTTGAAACTACAATGCTGAATGATAGGCCTAAATTGACGCTACCAATCAATCAGAAGTGTCAGTTCAATGCCAATCAGGCAATTGATAAGCACTGTAGCACCTGGAACGTCATACGTCCGGCTAGCGGGATCCCAACAGTACCATTGGGTCCACCGCTTGCTCGAGCGTTGCGCCACGCATGCATGGGGAAAAGTGCACAGGATTGTTTTGAGCTGTATCAATCGTAAATTTGATTGTGGACGATTCATTTCAGTGATATCTCGGACGCAGGATGATTCTAAGGTAGTTCTTGGCCCACAGACGAATCCTGAAGCAAATCTGCCTTACGGTATTTTGAATTTCCGATTTTCGCGGGCTTTTTTGTCATCTCTCTAAGGGCTAGTCATCGACTAGCCAAAAAATCATGCGTGCAAATTTTCAGGCAAATCGGTTAATATTTAGAGGTGGCCCATCGCCCCTGAAGTTTTTATGTTTCTGACGTAATTCTCTACATTTGTCAACTCGCGGTTCTCTATTATTTGGTCAATTCAAATGGTAAAACAATACAAATGGCATGGTTGAACTGGTCTTGATTAGAGCTTCATTTTGAGTACCAACTTGGATTGTCTGTGATGATTTTATATTCGGAAGGTTCAACTGAAAATTTGCTGAAAACCTCACGTTTGCTTGATTTTTCTTTAACATCAGATGATTGGTTCTTTGGGCAGATGATAATTAACGAAGTGTTACTGAGGAGCAAGAGAGCAAATACAGTGATTTTTAGCCTTGAATTAAAATACTTTAGTAACATAATGATTAGGTCTTTATATCCGACATTTATGTGGCTGGTTGGCTAATTACTATGACAGGATAAGTATGAACAGCATGATTGAAACTCCTGTGAAATTGAATATGGGTTCAATCGACTGCCAATTTTAGATCAAACCCAGTGTTTGGAAGCCCAGAGGACTCCTAACTGAGCTAACAACACTCCCCCAATGCATTCTGAGGGAATTATATCAAAATCACTCTTCGACATTTTTGCTGCAACGACGTCATTAATTCTAAAAATTTGCCTTTTTGTATATCATGTGAATAATTCAGAATATCTTGAAAATATTCGGCAGACCTGAAAAAAAACCTGCATGCCACTCACTGTTCCAGCTGTTTTTATGGTACAACTTGACATGGGACTTTCAAGTTAGGCGTAATGAACTAGCAGATTCGAATCAGTACCAAATTTGTGAAATAACTAGAGGCCAGTGGAGATTGAATGGATCGTCCAAGGCTGTCCCACAGGGACTTAATGACCGCCTGGTAACATAATGCAAGAGTGCAAGAGACAAAAAAGTTGTTTAGAGATTTTGACTAGGCAATACTTGACTAAGTTCCCTTAGTAATGGAATAATGAAGTTCTGGCATCACAAATGGGGCTCAGTTGTTGGCTGGGGGGGGGGGGGGGGGGGGGGGGTTGCAACAGCAGTCTGCCAGTAGGCTATCTAGAGAACTGTTACATGAGGTAAGTCATGATATTATGTAGATAGCCCCCTGTCTATGGGTGTACATGGCCAACATTCCTCTAGATCTTAATAAATTATGAGCAAAAAAAAGAATCTTATTATAGTATTCTTAATGAGTAAAATTTTATTTCATCCATTGATTGTTACTGTCAGATAAATCACATTACATGGGCATATCAATGGTCAGCACAATGTAGGCCCACCTGAAGGCAGGGAATGGGAGGAATTGCTAAGTGCAATCAGCTTTGACACCTTCCTTTGACAGTTCACCCCAAAGGGCTCTGTTGTTTTTCAACGGCAATTAGGGGAATCGGGGTGAAACAAAGCTTCATACATTCCAGAATTGCCATTAGCAATATTAGACAGCTTGTATGATTAAGCATAGGCTACAGATGATTACTGTATTGATACCCATTGCATGACGATCGTTGCGGACGACACGCAAATGCGCACGACAATATTATGTGGACGCAATGTCATGCATGCTGACAGGTCGATCGCAATGACCGCGCGTATAGTATACGGCGGTCAAATATATAACAAGATATGTCATAAGTCTGATACAGAATTGACCCTCCTGGCCCCAACTGTCCTGTTGGAAAATCATAGAATTTTGATGAAAGAATATAGGAAAATTAGATCTTGCTGTTGTCTTTTTGTCAAAAATAACACATTGAAAATTTACACATTGACTCCTTATGTACATCTTTCAAAATTATGACGGCCTTCGTGAAATTATTCCTACCCAAGACCACGAAAGGTTTTTTTCATTATTTTCCTTAAAATAAGATCAGAACAATCAGCTGCCCTCATTGATAGTCCATTTTATAAGGTCTGGTTAAGAGTTATTGCCTCCAGATTGAATTCGGAGACATCATATATCCAAACAAACAATTTTTAAAATAACTCATGACGTATGGCTCTCGGGGTTTATGAAGAATTATCATAGACAATCCAAGTTGGTATTCAAAATGAAGCTCTCATTCAGCCCTGTTCAAAAAATCTAATTATATTGTTGTATGATCTAAAATGGCTTAATTATACAATACCGCGGATCGGCAAACATACGAAATTATGACTGAAATGCAAGAATTTCAAGGCTCGTGGGCCACCTCTTTGAATGAAATTTTGCACGAGCTGTTTTTACCATAAAAGGCATCATTTGAGGGGGTGGCCCATATAAATTTCAAACTTTTTTTTTTAAGGGCCACCCTAATGGTTAATGATAAATTTTCTAGTGGCACAGCCCTAGCAAGTGTGCCATATATACATGATATCTACCATTAGATGACTGGACTTCAGAAAAGTTGTGGACTATAATTTTCTGCTAAAGCAGCCATTGTACAACTAAAATATCTCATGGTATTAAGATTAATAAGGTCAGTACGGTAACGGAATCAACACAATAAATGTGTAAATTAAAATGTCTCATGTCGCTAATCGGGGAAGTACGGTAACAGAATCAATACGACAAATTGGCAATAACTTATGCTCGCTTATCGCCATCATGAAAACATTCACACAATATTTTCTGTCTTTTTTTTTTTCAGCAAGCCATTACCAGACTATTTGATAGACTATTTGGCTAGTCGTTGACTGGTGACATGAACATTATGGTGACTGTAATCACTGAGCTATAATCTAGATCTTAATTTCAGGATAACTAGGAAGGAAAAAGGTCATAATATAACCATCATCCCATGATGATTCTATGAAAAACATTACTTAATATTGTTTAAGGATATTGAATTCAATTTGAAACAAATTCTGCAGTATAGATTGTGTCAATTTAATCAGAAAATGTAGATTAGTCAACTACACCGTTTGTATCAAATTCCAATGGTTAACCAATATTGTGTTCCATAGAGCACATTGGACTGTAAACATTGAACTGGAAACAAGTCATCAGACTTTATCCTTATTTCTTGTTCACATCTATTGCAATTGTCAACATATGTATGTTATTCATATATATGAAATCATCCTTAGATTTCTCACAGGTGGGATGGATGATTGGTGCTTTACGTCCTGTATTAATGCACTTGGTGGGCTAATAAGGACAGGAGGAGGACACAGCAATGAGCAGATGGGTGATTGAAACAGCTGCCCAACATAGGTCCAGGCGACCCGGCCAGAGGATGGATGGATGATGGGGGCGTTATGTCCTGTACTTATGCACTTAGTAGCTAATTAGGACAGGAGGAGGACACGGTGATATGGCTAAGGATGATTGAAACGGCCATCCAACATAAGTCCAGGTGACCTCGCCAGAGGGGGAATCGAACCAGGGACCCTTTGATCAGTAGCCCAGCATGCTACCAACTGAGCTAATCCTCCCTCCTTCCTCACTGTGGAAGATGATACTTGATGTCTTTTATTGTTTCTATCAAACATTATGTTCATAAACAGTTGGAAATGGACGCTCAGCGCTCAGCTGCTTTTCCCCATTTTTAAGCCCTATCTTCTCACACTGGCACATTCAACATTGGATCATCACACAGGAATTATTACAATCTACATGGCACAGAATGCCACACATACATCATGACACTTTTTTCCCCACAACAAACATCAAGCATAAGCAAATATATCATGTATATATCATCAGTAGGATGTATTGCATCAAAATGACACAATATCAACATGATACAAACATTGCCTGAACATAACTCCTACATTGTGGAAGCATGAATAACCTAACCACAACAAAAAAAGTTGGCTAACTAATTAACCAACATGCCGTACTCTCTCGAATAGGACCCTTGCAAACTTAGCATGCTTAGTATACATAGCACACCAAAATTATTAATGTACTTCAAACATTGAAGAAGCTCCCGAGAAGAATGGGACTTTAAGTCCTGTATTTAACCCTTACTGGACTGGGCTGTTCAAACTAAACAATCTCCCAGGACGATTGTGACGTCACAAGCTGTTGTTTAGGGACATAAATGGTCCCTCAGGCAGCTAGCTAGGGATGCCATAAATGTCCTTTCAGTCCAGTAAGGGTTAAGCATTATGTTAGGCTAATTAGGACATAAAAGTACACTGCAATGAGGCCAAGGATGATTGAAACTGCCATCCAACATTAGGCGACTACTCCAAACCTGGTGATTGGAATTATAGATTTATTCAATGGATGGATTATTGGGGCTTTACGTCCTGTATTTAAGCACTATGGTAGGCTAAATAGGACATAAAAGGACACTGCAATGAGGCAAAGGTTGATTGAAACAGCCATCCAACATTGAACAGAGGTCCAGGTGACCCGGCAAGAGCTGGATTCGAACCCTGGACCCAGCGATTGGAAGCCTTCACAGATTCCTTCCAACTGACCTAACTGCCATTAGCTATTTGAGATTAGTTTTGCAACATGTTAATCAAATTGATACGGTAAGACAGCCTCATCACTGCTCACAGCTCACACTGAGCATCAGGAGCATTGGGAAACATGTGAAATGTGAATGTTGACACTTGCATCCTTTCTGTGCCATATGGTTAGTACATTTTGCTTTGTGTGTGTTACATACAATTGATGATTCACAAAGACACAAACCATGCCCATGATGTCTGCTTCCTGAACTACCAGAGAGCAGAAATCAGGAAATACACTGCTGGAACTTTCTGGCAACAGCTTTTTGTTCAGCCGCTCAGCTGTTGTTTTTTTTTGCAGTACACTTCAGCACTGACAATTGTGAATTAATTATTGTTCGCATAAAACAACTTCAAGAAACAGCAGCAGAGCTATTTCAGGAAATTTTCTATATTCAGATCAAACAAATGATTTCAGGAATTTAATGAAGTCTGCAACACCTCAAAAATAACATTAAGAAAGCGATTTCAAAATAGTTCATTGATTCCCATCTGAAAAGTTAATTTATTGATTTTTATCTGAGAAGTTAGAATCTGATGAACTGATGAAGAGAAACACATGTTAGCAGATAGCGTGGTAACAAATTCAGTTTGAAGATTAATAAAGGACCAGGTTAATGTCTTCACAACGACTTCATGATCAGGCTTTCTGACAATGCAGAGTTTGATCACTTTGATAGATGGAATACGATGGATGATTAGGGCTTTACATCCAATATTTATGCACTAGGAGGGGTAATCAGGACAGGAGGGGGACATAGGAGAAGGATGATTGACACTGCTGTCCAACATAGGTCCTGGTGACTCAGCCAGAGCAGGAATCGAACCCTGGTCCCGGTACCTCAGCTATTAGAAACCTAGCAGCCTACAACAGAGCAAACCTCAGAAGATTTTTAAATAATAGCTGTAAGTGTGGCTGGAAGCTATACATACAGCTAAAGGTAAAGAGGAAGGATGCTACTGAGCCCCAACAGATGTTGTCTATGTCTAACCAAAACAAAACACACAAAGGCAAAAGGTGCACAAGGTGCCAAGGGAAAAAGACAAAAAAGAATATTCTAGGAAAGTGTGACCAAGGTCGATGGAATTCTGCCTTACAGCCCAAGTAAACCATGTAACCAGATTCTAGATATTGTGATGCAATAATCATTATAATATTGAGGATCTAGTCAACCCATTTGCTCAAAATACAAAGTCGACAGACTAACGAAGCGCAAGATGCAAATCTAGGATACTTTATTTCATCATAATATTATGCAAATTTACGGTCGTACCATTGAAATGCTTAGTTTAATGCTATTCGAGCGGCGAAGCTCGATGTTAATTTTTTATTATCAATACTTGTTTCGCTATATTTCTTTTAAGTTGTAGTGTTATGTGGACATCAAATTGCCACTCTTCCTTTGTTGCAGATTCTTTTCACGAACAATGTAAGTTATAACCCAATAACCTCCAGTGGAGAACAGATTCAGAGCATACATACTGATACAAGACAGACTAACAATAGATGATCCACAAAAACAACCACCCAGCTTGACTCCATTGTCTAGCTTAGAGTTAGAAGCTTCAGATCCACTAATACATCACTACTAGCAGGCATACAGAGTACTACAGTTCAACAATTTTGTCTGAGGCTCCCAGAAAATCAGTGGACGGAGTTACATGTAGCTCAGCTAGACGGATGATTAGGGCTCCACGTCCTGTATTTACGTACTTGTTAGGCTAATTAGGACAGGAGGAGGACACAGCAATGAAGCTAGGATGATTGAAACAGCTGTCCAACATAGGCCCAGGTGACCCGGTAAGCACTGAATTCGACCAGGGATCCAGCAATTAACAGGATAGCACGCCATTAGCGTTTAACACCCTCCCCCAGTCGCATTCCGTGCTTGAATTTGTTAGGTCCATGGATCAAGTTTTGAGTCTTTGTCTGGTTGGTCATCTGGACCTATGATGGATGGTAGTTTCAATCATCCTTCGCCTCATTGCTGTGTCCCTTCCTGTCCTACTTAGCCTGCCAAGAGCATAATTCATACAGGATGTAAGCCACAATTGTTGAACCATAAAATATATCTTCAAGAAAGTCATTGTCCACAAATATCAGAAAGACTCCGAAAGACAGCAAGAGATTCTACAGTTCTAAAGCTGTGGTCAAGTATCAAAAGGTTGCAGAAGGTCATCATTTTCTGGGCCATTTCTGCAGACAATGGTATTCACCCATTTACCCCTATACTATAGGTCCACATGCTATATCTGTATGTATACTAATATAAGCCAGTACTTGAGTCCAGAACAACAAGAATGCTAAACATAAATACATGAACTTGGCATTCGCAGCTGTATTGTACATGTGCTGATTCAGAGCCAAGATTTTGGATCATACACAACAAACCTGCAGAAAGTATACCTCCCTGGAGCATACCCGGTGCAATGCAACCACAGAGATTTATATATGGAAGACTCGCAGAACTTCCGCAGAGTAGGAATTCATACTCCCCAAACTTGTGAAATGGGTTAATAAGCATGATAAGCAATAAGGGTTTATGTGATAACCAGTTGTTTTGAATAGTTTTACTACTCAATAAACCCTAAATTAGAATTAGGGATGCACCAATAGCATCTTTTCACTTTTGATCAGATACTGATGAAGGTATTTAGTTGCCGATACCACCAACAACAGATACCTGATACCAATCCGATACCGATACCATTGATTACAGATGGAGCAGCGCCTCAGACCAGATATGATACTGTTTTTTGGGTACTGGATTCGGAACATCCCTAATTAGTTGTTTGTATCAGTCTATGAGATCTAGTCAATATCATTCGTCCAAATGTTAAACACAGACGCGACTGAATAGATGGATGATTGTGGCTTTTACTTCCTGTTCTTATGCACTCAGTAGGCTAATAAGGTCAGTAGGAGGGCACTGCAGTCAAAAATTTCAAGAGAAGAACCATAGATCATCCAGAAGCAACACAGTGTACCAGATCTGGTACAAACCAGACAACCCAGAGCCCAAGAAAGCAAGTGCATCCGAGTTGGATCTAAGTTGGCAAGCATCTGAAGCGCTGAGTTAAGAGCGAGATATCATGTAACACACATTGCGAAGTTAGCACTGAAATACTACGGGGTAGTCCGGGGTACAGTGAACATGGTGAATGTTGACTGACTGGCAGGGTACAGGCAAGGTATAGCCTCTTTGGTACAGGGTAGTCGGGGCTACAGACTACTGCTGACAGGACCATGTTTACCACTGACTGGGAGGTTACACACAAGCAGACTAATCAGAGACTATAGTGACTGTACAGATCTCCTATGTTACAAGACTTGCCAGTAGCCTCTAGCATGATGATGTTGATGAGAAGAAAGATAATCTATTAACAGATTAACAAATTCATGTATTTTTGTTTTTTTCATTTACCGACCAACCCTAGTAAAGTCACTGAACTCCAGAACATGCCACAACTGATTAGAGGATGGATGATTGAGGTTTTGTCCTGTTTTTATTATTTATGCACTTGGTGGGCTAATTAGGACAGGAGGAGGACACAGCAATGAGGCGAAGGATGATCAACTTAAAATGAGCAGTCCAACATAGCCTACATAGGTCCACACGACAAGTAGTTGTTGGAATTGCACTCAAGACTGCATTTGAAAGCCGAAGCCCTGAGTGCTACGAAAGGGGTGTCAGACCTAACCCCGCTCTGCCAACCAACGAGCACTGAAAGAGCTCAAATTGTAATAAATCATAACAGAAATAATAACCCTTTCGGAAAACCTCCAAGTCTACCAGTTAACTTACCACCAATTACCACCCACCGGTTTCCAATGGAGTTATCACCACTTAAATCTTACAGGTATCTCTTAACATGCTTAAGACATCTCCAAGGTATCTTGAAGATGTTTTATAGCTGTTTGGTAGTTAGTAGTAAACTTAGTAACTGTTTAGCATGTTTAGTGTTATGTCCATCTGCCCTGGGGTATCACTGGGGTATTTTGAGGAAAGGCAGAGTAACATGTAAGTTAGGGGGTACTTTTTACAGATCACATGCCCTGACCCTAAAACCTGACCCCATCCTCCCTGGACCTCCCAAACATACATACCATACGCTATATGCATCTTCAGCCTAGTTTCCGGATACTTTATGAGATGCTTTCACCGTATCTTGTTGGTTAATTCAGCCCACTTGGTAAGACCTTTTCAAACATGTCAACACATTGCAATTGGCGAAAAGTCCATTCAAGTGCTGTTTATGCCGATTGCAGAATGAGGTGATACACTGACAATCGCTTGGTCCAGGGATCGAATCGTGCTCTTGCTGGGTCACCTGGGCCTATGTTGGATGGTAGTTTCAATCATCCTTCAACTCATTGCTGTGTCCCCCTTTGTCCTCCTCCTGTCCTAGTTAGCCTAATTAGCCTAATTAGTGAATACAGGACGTAAAGCCCCAATCATCCATCTATCCCTCCTGCTGTCCTGATTAGCACCAAGTGCATAAACAAAGGACCTAAAGTCCCAATCATCCATCCATCCTCAACCAAACAAGTACGGTAAATTATCAAGGGTGTCTCCTGACAGTATCTGCTTTGGACTGCTTATGGCAACTCTCTACAGGGATTTAAACAATTGAAGCTTAACCAAATATTATTGTAACTCTTGACAGTAAGCAGCAGAAGCTATTCCGCCTATTCGGTCTAGTTGATACAAAAACATGCATAGCTCTTGGAGAATCCCGATAACACATTAGATATCTTGAGACAATCTGACTGCTGAGCAAACTATAGACCATAGATCATGTGGTATTTCCCTAATTCAATTCTCTCTCTTGTTAAAACATGTAAATGTTTTGAAGCTTTTCTAGCATGATAACTGGGTTAAACATGTGATTGTGATTATGATATTGAACAACAGGCAAGGGACTTTGTGCTTCCTCTGCAATGAAGTTCCTAAAGCAGTACGCAAATACAGGAAATTTCGATAACATGTTTAATTATAGCATCAATTATAATCATCACAATATGACCAAAAGTTAACCATGTTTTTAAAATCTGACATATTTCCTGAACAGTCCTAGAAAAGAAGCTCTGGATGGGGTTTTGTGTCAAGAGCCTCGAAAGACCTGTCTTCACGTTCTTTGACAAAATATCCAATCAACATAATCAAGCAACCTGTCTATCTACATAGCACATACCCACCTATCTATCTATGATGTATTTCTATATCCATCAATATAAAAATCTACAATCCAGCCAGCTAATAATCATTGATTGATCTTAAAAACCTATCACATCATTGCTCCTTATACTCATATTTTATCCTTTTTTAAGATTTTTAGATGTTTTATTCTGAAAGTTGTTAACAGCTGAGCTGAAGTGCACTGTGAATTTACTCAATGCTAACAAAGCCTAACATGATCGAACATAGCCGAGTTCAGTGAACTTTAGTTGCTTGGACAATCACAGTATACATGACATATACATGATATACACAGAATTGAAGTTTATTTGCTAAGCATGCTTAACATAGGAGCTACCACTTATATATATATATATGTTCTGTAATATTATTTGCATAGATAAGAAATGTTAAGATAGTTTATCAAACAAATAAAGACATCCAAGAATCTAAAATATGTATCGCCAAACTGTGTATGAAGATTGCATTGAAATATCGCAATCCATAACTTAATTCAGACAAGGCAATCAGATATCACAATACATAACTTTATTTAAAGAAGGCAATGAAATATTGCAATGCATAACTTTCTTTAAAGAAGCCAGTGAAAGAGCCCAATACAAAGCTTTGGTCAAACGTGGCGGTGAGATAGCACAAAACATAACTTCAAGTAAACATATTAAAGAAGGCAATGAAACACCACAATGTTTAAAGAAGTGCGTGAAATATTAATTGCAATGCATAACTTTGTTCAAGGATGGGGGTAAAATATTGCAATAAACAACTTTGTTTAAGGAAGGGGTGAAATATTTCAATAAACAACTTTAAGGAAGGGGGTGAAATATTGCAATAAACAACTTTGTTTAAGGGTGAAATATTGCAATACATAACTTTGTTTAAGGAAGGGGTGAAATATTGCAATAAACAACTTTCTTTAAGGGTGAACTAGAATGAGCGCTCGGAGATCGCATACCTCAGCCTGCCTTCAAATTAAGACTGAAGCTAAACACAAAGTTTCTGATTCATGATATCCGTTATCAATTAAAAAAAAAAAAATTATAGTATAAGTTTCTAAAGGGTTACCATATCAGATAAACAGTTTTTCAAAGGGCCCATTGGAGCTATTAATGAATACGGCAGTCAATCGATGAATCTATCTATCTATCTATGTCTATCTATCTATCTATCTATTCATCTAACCATCTTTCTATCTTTTTATGTCTCTATCCATCTGTCTGGTTTTCAAAATATTGTTTAAAGAATTATTTGTCCATTTTTCCAGCAAAGTATGATGAAGTAAAATGACCTTCAATTGATAGTATAGTTTTTAAGCATCAGCTACAACAGTAGCTGATCGCTTATTACAATCGTCCGTTTCCATGCCGGCAGGCAGTTTTTCCTATCGCCGATGATTTCTCTGTCAATCTACCCAGTAAACCAACCAAACTCCTCCCGAGTCTTTATTAGCACCTGACCACAAGACAGGGTTCTATTTCGGACATACCGATTGCCTATTTCTTCTGATTCAAGCCATTTTATTTCTCTCTCCATCCTGCACAACCTTCCGCGTCCGCCATTCTTTCTAATCTGGACGTCGGCTAACTCCGGCTATTGACGGAAACACCGAAGTATCAAATGCTCTTTTTTTTTCGTTCTCATTTACGGAGTTAAATATTCCCCAGTGACACCGCAACTTTATATTACTACCAAAAACCATTTACACTCCTGTTTACACAATTTGCAGTCATTTATTAAAAAAATAATTACAAACTTGATCAGCCAATCAGATCACGGCATTTTTCTGGGATTCCAATATGGAGGACGAGAGGAACAACAATTCATGTTTGCTGATGAAAATCAGCCGCACAGATCATATACGGCCTTACAGATGACTGTCAGGTATTTAAACTGATCAAGTTAGGCGTTATTGTCATTTTGCTATAGAAAAACTTTTGTCAAAGCAACTTTGGGTGTTCTCTGCCGTAATGCACTCTAATATCGCCCATTCAAGCGAGCGTCATTGCGTGTCAAAAAGCAGGGTGCAACTGACTTTTTTGTGTTAAGTTATTTACAGAAGCAGTCTGACAATGCTAATTGCAATTCTGGAGTTTATTGAACTTTGTTTTACCCTCAGTTCCCCTAATTGCCATTGTAGAATGGTAGATGGAGTGAAGTGTAAAAGACAAAGGCAAGTGTCAAAGCTGATTGCTCTTTGCTATGCAGCAGGTACTTTACATTGCATTTATATGCATTAATACCACAATGCAGCAATATGAATTGACTGAATAAACAAAGCTATTACTTTTGCTTTATTCATACATCTGTCAGTCTGTTGACCAACTTGAATTGCATTTGAGTATCTGACACCTGCTCAATTAATACCTGGCCTCTGCTTTGAACTTGAAGAAGAACTCTTTATTTCTCCAGCCTATGTCAATATGCTAGGCAGATTTGGTGACAGTCCATAAAATTGAAATTCCTGAGTATCCTGCCACAATTGATATAGATACATACTCCTATCATTTTATTTAACAAATCAGTTCATTTACATTTTAAGCAATGTTTATTTCTACAGCTGATGCTTTACATGCTTTGCATGGTATTTTTATGCAATTGATATGTCTGTTTAAAAATGAAAAAGATCTGGATAAGCAGCCATGAAGTGCATTTGATGATGATTACCCTGACCAATGGCAATCAAGAAGCAATAACAATCTGTAGAATTCTATAATTAACTAGATTCAGTCAAGATTCACAATTGCTAAACAGGCTGTAGAATATATGCACTCTCTTGGACTGCAAGTGCAAAACTGACTTGTATACTATTACAGCTGCATGCAGCTCGGTAGAGGCCTAATTTCGAATTTCTTTAACTGTAGCCCCAAAAATTCTTCAATATTCACCAAAATTTAATCAGGTATTGTCTAGCACAAATGAAGACATCGTGCCACAGGAAATCTAAATCCATTGAGAATTGTTTTCAGAAGTCGATTAACAAACACACAAACCCACAAGCAGAGATCCCAGAAAATGCCTACCCCTACAATACTCAGCCTGCAGGCTGAGTAATAAATATTGCAATGCATATATAACTTTGTTTAAGGAAGGAGGTGAAATATTGCAATGCATAACTTTGTTTAAGGAAGGAGGTGAAATATTGCAAGCCAAAACTTTGTTTAAAGAAGGGGGTGAAATATTGCAATACATAACTTTGTTTTAGGAAGCCAGTGAAATCATGCCATGTGTATGATACATAACTTAGTTTAAGGAAGCCATCAAAATCTTGCAATGCATAACTTTATTTAAGGAAGCCAGCAATGTCTCGCAATACATAACTTTGTTTAAGGCAGCCATGTAGAACTTTGTGATTTGACTAGAGCAGAATTTAGCACCAAAATAATATATATTAAGAATTGTCTATGTTGTCCACCACTCTATTTTCAGAAAACTTTGGCTGTATATATATACAGTATTTAGAAGTAAATATCAACATTTATCATTCTTTATTTGTCATTATTGTTTATAAAATGGCACACTTCATTATTACTAGTGATGTACGGATAGTGAAAATAGCCGGATACCGGATAATCCGGCAACACCAACTGCCGGATACCGGATAGCAACCGGATAGTTGGAACCGGATAGTAAACATGCGAAAAAGGAAGTTTTTCGGCATTTGTGGTTGATAATGAATATTTTTTATGAGAGCTGAGACATATCGGTCCAGCAGGAGGACTATTACTCTGATGGAATGTTTTTCGTTTTGTTCGGTAACTGAATTCTGATTTTGAAGATGGTGAAATAATGTTGTTGACTCTGTTGTGGTAACGTTCCTTTGGTTATTATCAAAATTTTAGCCTTTCATTAAGTCTTGAACATGCCAGATATCCGGTTCTGATATCCGGTTCTCATACCCTCATTTTGCCGGATACCGGATATCCTGCAAATTCCACTATCCGGCCGGATACCGGATACTGTGCCGGATATCCGTGCATCCCTAATTATTACCCTCAGTTGCGCAAAACCATCATCACACTGTTAGCGACTTTCTGTATATTGTGAGTTTCGCCCCACTGAATAATTAATAAGCCAGCTCACCCGAAAAAGTCCCTGCCTTACATTTTGTGTATATATTAACCCCTTTCAATGTTTTTGCGGCCAAAATATACATTGTACACCAAACATCAAGTCGAAAGTACCATATCTGTTAGAATAATCACAGGATTTAATTTTCAAATTTTTTTCGAGGATTTGAGTAAAATGGATAGCTTTTCTGATGACAGCAGAATCACAGATCTGAAGATGGATAATCAGGGCTTTACGTCCTGCACGAGTATCTATGCACTTTGGAATAATTCGTGATAAGGCACAAGGAGGACATAGTAATGATGCAAAAGTGATCCAACATTCTGTGGTTATCTGGCTATCTATCCACCGTTCTTCATGTTCTTTGTGTTTTACGAGCAATTTTCCTATTGTACGGATTTAAGGAACCATTGTTCATCTTTAAACAACCATGCTCAGGCATAATTGTTGAGCAGTCATAGGTAGGCCTAATATAAAGACTACATTAACGTCAGCCAAAGGAGTATCCTCGCAAACTGGAAACCAGATGTACTGTATGAAAACTATACATGGTATATATTCATGATATTTTCGCAGTTCAATATTGACACCGATATACGAAAGTGTGTGGCACCAAACAATCATGGTGGTCAATTATCACAATAGTTGCAGATTGTCGCACCATAGTAAATGCTATATGCTGCGATACTTATACATTGTTATATATCAGTACATGTATGCAAGCAAATGGTTTATTTAGGTCTGGAAGTCTATTTGTACCAATACAAAGCAAAAGTAGCACTGGCTATCAGTCCTATTAAGTAGTCATATTCATCATCATACATCATATATACATTTATGTTAGGAATGCATCCATAGTTGTCTGCAGATGTACCATAATATGTGCATCAGTACATTGCATGGTAGTTATTTTGAACAAATTGCATAGCAAAACTAGGGAAGTCCACCACGATATGTCGATATCATGGAAAATATATACGTCGGCTGCCATCAAAAATTAATATGTATATCGTAGACATGCAATGTTACTAAATAAAGGCTTATTTAAGAGAATTTCCATAAAATACCAGTAAATATAATACGCAATTTAGGATTATAGCAGATATCATGATAAAATTGATTTACCCGTTAATTATCTGAAACCATAAATACGGCCATAAAGTGTATTTCTTCCACGATACGTCGACAATCACTATGAGCATGATAAACAATAAATAGATTTTATGATGATTTTATAAATGCAAAAATGACATTATTTATACTTATGGCAATCACCCAAGACCAGAGGTAGATGGAAGATTGGGGTTTTACGTCCTGTATTAATACACTTGGTAGGCTAATTATTAGGACAGGAGGAGGACACAGTAATGAGGCTCAGACGCGTGAAACTGCCATCCAACATAGGCTACAACAATCCAACGCATTTCCCTTCTAACTTCTCATATCAGCCAATTTTCCATGTTTTCTAATTTTCCATGTTTTCTATGTCATTTCGAAAATATGTCACTTCAAAGTTTGATTGTTTAACACTAAGTTGCAAGTCCTCTGAACAAGCAGGTCCTCTATATACCCTCAGTATGGGCCTATGGGGTACTGATACCATGTATACATTACTGCCATTCCCGTTTAAGCTTCGCTCTCCAAACAGTTATAAAGTTTTAGTTAAACTTTTATGGGAGTCAATTGGAAGATGGCAAGTGATTAACCCACTGTCCTCACATCGTTCTAAATGTCTGTCCCATACAAAATGTTGTAACTTTAGCACAGGTTTTACCCCTGAAACATCTAAATAGTTTTACTTCTACTCCAGTCAGGTTATGAACTAACACTTAGTAATGTCTTTTAAATCACTTCCAACCTTTCCACCAAACGTTCAGAAAGTTATATCAAAACATTTGAAAAGTTTGAAGAGCGAAGCTTAAACGAGAATGGCAGTAAACTGAGATTCTAGAGGAATTAGTCCATAATCCCATTAGCCAAAAATCTCCCTCCACAAAACCACCAACGATTCCCCATTAACAGATTACTGTGACCATCAGCTTAATTGCAGTGCACCGTAACATGTAAAGATATATCACTGCAGTCCATTGAAGGACTTCTATAGTCTATTCTCCATACTTACCACCCATTGTCAGGTCTGGAAGTGATTGGTTTTTACGTCAAACTCTTGACTGAAAATCCGAACTGTCCAATTCAGTATGTTCAGTCTCTAGTCATTATAGATAGATCATAGGAGTGGATAACACAGCAGTATTGATAATTTGGGCTTTGTGTCCTGTATTTATACAATTTGGTAGACTATTTCTGACAGGAGAAGGACACAGCAAGGAGGTGAAGGACGATAGAAACTGCTGTCCAACCATGGTTGGAAAAAGCAAGGAATTCAAGCACGTCATTGCCTGGAAATCTCCAAATCTCACTGCAAATTTTTGGACAGTGCTGGAATGAGAGTCCTCTACGGCTGAAGACATCGGAGTCATCAGTGCATGGTATTTTCCAAGACTGGTAAATTTGATATTTCCTACAGTGGTTTCAGTCTGCAAGATCTAGTCATAGAAGTGTTTCCAGAAAAATCCTGACATAAACAATGATAACACAAAATAAACAATCTGAATCTAAAGAGCTCAGACTATAAAGTTGAATCAACCATATACTACTGGGACCATCTGCTAGTCAAGTTGTTTTTGACATAGCATCAGGTCTTAGCACTGCTTCAGGCAAGTTTTTGCAGAGCAGAATAGCAATAGCATCCCTGGGCAAAGAGCATTTGCTAAGCATTGCTAAGGTAAACTGCAGGAAATGCTGTACCCCAATATAAGTATACAGAAATCCCCTCTCCTTCAGCGTAAACAAGTCGAAAGTAAGACAGAGTGATCTTCGCGAATAGTAATTGTTGCATCAACTGCCGATAATAAAGGGGAAATTAAATCGGAGAGAGAGAAGTACGCCAAGAATAACATTTTGGCACAATCTCTTGAAATATTTTTTAAACATTTGACAGATTTTTTTAAAATCGATAATGACAATTACCTTTTCTCTTGCTTTATCATGTTTATTTTGACTGTTTCAACTAGATTACTGATCAAGTCTCCTGGTCTACATTATACATGTTATACATGTTATATGTACTTAGTCATCTGGTGACACTAGTGACCAAAAACCCACTCGTACATGAAAATAAGCTACTTCTCCAACCAACAATCGCAAGACGCCTCATCAGCCGTAAAAACATCAGCAACAGAAACGGAAGCAGAGTACCAGCAACAGCTAGCACACCTTTGCCATGGCAATAAACAAGTTTCAGCAGATTTTTATACAATTTTTATCTGAGAAACTTGGAGAAACACATTGCAGGAGCATCCTGGAGGGGTTAGGTCTATTTTTAATTACTTTTTATGACTCAATTTTTGGCACCCCGTTAAGCAACATGTTCAGCTGCTGCTGTACCCTTCCCTGAACACAGAAAACGCTGAAGGGTGTTGTTGATTCGGAAGCTTTCCCTGTTTTTATCCAACACCAAACCAGACCAGCAGACCCCAGACCATGCAGACAGAACATTTGCGAACAGTTCTTCCAACAGCTGCAAAGCAATTTGAAGCAAATAAAATACATGAGCAATTTCATCTGCTAAGTTCTCATTAACGCCACTTATTCAATCTGTTTACAGCTGCAACTTAGGCCTACAGTATAGAGTCTGGGAAATTACTGCCATACGAGGACAAAAAAAATTGCAATTCCAGCTAAGCTCAGGCCCTGACAGGATGATTGAGTGTGTGGAGATGATCAGTTGGGTATCAGAAGAAAAGTCTTATTTCTGTGCAGCCATCCTTATCACACAGCAGCATGACAGTAGCGGGACTTATTCTGTCCAATTTCACGAAATACTACAAAGTCATCAGCTGATGACGTTCCCTAATTTCTCTGGAGCCTTCCCTTTTTTCCTCATTATGTAAGGGATCCGATACTCCGATAGGTCTTCCAAAATTTATGGAGTTAGTTGATACTGTGATACAACTTTATGCCAAGTTTGGAAGTGATAGTAGCAGCAGTTATTTTTAAATAGCCTGTCAAAGATGGTTTCGAGCACTGGCAAATCATGGTTGGGCCATGACACTTTGAGAGGGTCATGGGAGGGTGATGACAGTGCTAGGGAGAGTGTTATGTGGGGCTGAAGACATTGATTGTCTTGACCAGACGGTAATTTCCTTGACTGATTAAGATTACTTGATGAGGACAAAAAGTGAAGAAAATGTCCAAGTCCAATATCATCCCACTCCAAAAACCCTGAACACTGCTTTCTACAATAAACATGACCAGCACAGTAGCGACTAGTAATAGACACTACAGTACAACGTACATGTGCATCCTCTGATCCTAGTAACTGTGCCTTTGGAATGAGTTTGGAGGATGACTACAGCTGTGGACACCCTCTGAATGTGTGAAAACAACTTGGGTAGTCCAAACATCCTCTAGCCTTCCTACTAATACATCAACCACTGGCAAGGCTCCCAGCCCACTGACTATACCACTTAAGCTTAAATAGATCACTGAAACTGATCACTCAAGGGACGGAATGATCACCGAAACAGCTGAGCAGTGAGCAGCAATTGCAATTTGCTTTTATTCAATAAGCGTGGTTAGGTAGGACTGAAGTTAGAACTTAGAACTATTCTTCGAAATTTTAGGAAGTCGGAACTGTACTATGAATTTTGCTGAACTTGCCCTACTGTCTAAGGGGTTGGCACTTCGGAGTCTGTCAGAGTTATAATTTATAAATATTCATCTAAGTACCCAACCCTCTCCTGCTCTAGTGTAGAACGTGTAAAATGTACACCTGAGAGTCCTAATATTAGATTTTAGTAGCATAATATGTCAATGTTGTTATGATGATCTTCAGGGCTACCTGTGAGTACCAACTCTCCCTTCCTCTGAATACCGGACACATTCAAAATCGTTGGAAAACATTGCAAGGACCTAACAGTCAATCAAAGCTTCATACACGTTACGCAAGTATTATGCTGATGCATCAACTCATGTGAGTCCCAAACTTACACCTGCAGTATATTAATAAGATTTTAGTAGCATAACAAGTCAATGTTGTTATGATGATCTGTCAATCCTCCATGCTCCTGTGGCAGAAACCTAAAACATCCAGAATTGTAGCAGAACTTCTGCTGGAATCTACTACCCACATGCACATGATGCATGATATGTAGTTGTATAAATACGCAGAAGTCCTGAGACTACAACTGCACTATACAGCTATACTGCAATATTTATAGGATTTTAGTAGCATAATAACTCAATGACGTTGTGATGATCTGCTACACCTGTTGTCAACACCTTAGTATCAGTACAGGTTATGTCTAACCGCCTCTCGCTCCTGTGGCAGAGTACTTAAGACATCCAGAATCACTGGAATTTACGGCAAGAATCTACAAATCATACTCCTATGGGCAGGAACAGAAATGGTAATCAGCCCGGCAGTGCCCTAAAAATACAACTGCTGGCTACATAAACCGGGGGGGGGGGGATCCAGAAAATTTTGGCGGGGGGGTCTACCTAGCGGATCATCACACCAAGGAACGCAAGTCTTCGATGCAACGCGATGCATCTCCCCATGCATCTGTCCCTGACATAAATCAATTGACCGCTATGAATAATGACAAATATCTGGTACTTTATAGGAATTTAGTAGCATAATTATAAGTCAATGTTAACCTGTTACAATGATCTGCTAGACTAACTATCAGTACCTTAAACCGCCTCTAGCTCAGGACTGCGGTGGTATTTTCTAAAATATCCGAAGTCATTACAGAATACTGGGCACTAGAATCTAACATCACTGAACATAGCAGGAGTTCAGCATGTTCAGCGCCTTCAGTTATTCTTGGAAGATGTTACATTTCTGTGTTTTGGTGCAAATTCTTTCTGTCACTTCAGATAATTTCCACCTGTTTTGTTACGGCTTTCCTTTCAAGTTTTTTCTTATTCTTACTTTCTCTTCAGCTTTTTGCTGTTGGTTGTCAATCTGAATCTTTTGCATTAATGTCAGTATTAATACGATTTTGTTAGTGCAAATTTACTCCAGACTTTCTACACAGTTCTAGGTGTGAATGTTATTTATTCGAACTGATTTACTCCCAGTGACGACTGCGAAGCAAGATGTAGGCCTACCAATTTTTTTACCACAATTCATGTTCCTGAAGACCAATACCTGGCAAGTTCATATGGTTCAGTAAGGAAGCCTGTTTTTAATGTCATCAAAGTTTCAAGGAAGTTCAAAATAAAAATTTAATGTTTTTCACTTTTTATGTGTTATCGGTGATAATAGGTTATCATTCAAGCACTCTCTTACACTCCATAATATGTATTCCTAGTACATATAAATCATCTTCTGTTAACTTTTCATTTTGAGTAGATTACAGACCGCTAAGAAGAGCCTTAGACCACAATGTAAGACGAGCAATAACGAGGGGGCGTTTGAGGAAGATTAAAAAAATTATATAGGTTCCGAAAAATCTGAAGAGGGAATTAACCGAAGTATGATCATACAGTAAATGCGACAACGGACAGAGGAAACTTATATCTACATGATCCAGGAAGTAAGTGATTAATTTAAGATCCAGAAAATAGTTTGAAAATGACACAAATTAATGCCTTGACCATAATCAGTAACAATAAATACCTTATAACTGCGTCACTCAGCCCAAAATTGTCATAAACAATGATAAATGAACTGGCAAACAAATTGTGTTTTGATTTGCTCCACATTTAACCAATAGTGTCAGTTTCAGATTAGTATCGGATATATCATATATCGGAGGTATCGGCAACAAAATACAGTGTCGATATCGGATCGGAAAGGAGAAAGTGGTATCAGCGCTTTCTCCAATAAATGTCAAAGTGTTTCTATTTAGCACTCAATTTCCTTTTAATAAATTATGTCTCTACAACACACTTGAGACATTCACCACAAGGTAATCATGGTAATGTCAATATGATTAGACTTTCTATGATCATGAAGATCACTAAGATATAACATGACCTTGGGTTGTTTGGAGAAGGTATTGCAGCAATCTCAAACATGCTGGCTCACTGTTGGTTCCTCCAGTTCATTGGAATCATTGGTAGCACAGATGCTGGTAACCTTTCAAAAGCAAAGATTGTCTATTGTCTATTTCACCCTTCACACCTACACAGTAGTGCAAGCCTGCAATAGCATTGCATTCAACAGCATGGCTTCAAAGCATGGCTTCTTCTATCCTCTAAGCATGGCTTCTGTTCTATGCACTAAAGCATGGCTCTTGGGTACTGCCGAGTGGTACTGACTCTCTCCACAAGTTCACGTTTAATAGGCCTACATAGCCTAGAAGTCAAGGTCGCTCACAGTGTCTGTTACAAGCATTGCCTCATTCCATTGCTCTCTTGCATTAGCAAGAGATACTAAATTGCTCATGATTATGTGAGAACTGGATGGATGGATGAAGGGGCTTTACGTCCTGTATTTATTCACTTAGCAGCCAATTAGGACAGGAGGAGGACATGGTGATAGGGCAAAGTATGCTTGAAACAGCCGTCCAACATAGGCCCAGGTAACCCGGCAAGAGCTGGATTCGAACCCTGGACCCAGCGCTTGGCCAGCATGCTACCACTATACCCCCTAATGGCCTAATATGGAGAGAAGAGCTTCATGAGAATCCATAGAGCTATCGATACTATTTTCAGTGCCGAAACTATTTATTCAGAGGAAAAACACAATAACAAATTTATAAGCGATAAGAGCAGGGATGCGCATGAGCATGAGAGCTCAAATCTACAAGGCACAAGAACTCAAGACTCAAAAGACTTATTTTATTTCTTTTCTGAACAAGCCCGAGAATGCCACCTGAATGTTTTCACAAAGTCATCCACCAAAAAGACGACCTAATCGAATTCCACTTCAAAACTGACAACATGCCAGAGCCAAATTGCCCAAAACGAGGATCTAATTGCCAATTTGCTAATTTGTCTGGTATTTGAGGAATCGAAACAATTTCGCTCCCCAAGGAATTCAGAAAACAAACTCAAGGGTTAAAAACTTTAAGGGTGTGTCTGGCTAAATTTACCTGAACTATGGCAGAGTCAGGCAGACAGTTGAGCCAAAATAGACTGATCTACAACAAAATTCCTATCACCAAAGACCATGAAGACTAGAAGTTACATTGAGTTAGGCTAGACATAATTGATCTTTAGCTTCTCGGATCTTCTTGAGGTACCTTTTTCTAGGGTTGGTCGTTAGGACGAAGAAACCAGAAAAAAAAAAATTTTATAATGTCAATTTTAAAACAAAAATTGTGGAGGAGACCAATTTTTTTTTTCTTCATTGGCAGAAAATCTTTTGGGTCTGTCGATCTGAGAAGCTAAAATTCAATTATGTCTGGCCTTAGCTAGCCATGTAAAATGCCAACACGGCAACATGAATTACTGCAACAGACTGAAACTGAGTGATAGTAACATTAAACCAAAGATATTACAGATAGGAAAGACTTCATGGAATTTGCACTGCATGTTCATGTATCTATGCATGTAATTTAGCAGAGTATAGAACTTATAGAACTTAGAAGCGAATATTAATTTTCTGAATTAACCGAGAGATCTGTCATTCAATCTATCTATCTACTGATCTATATGCTGATCAATGCTGATGTCTGTATCTACACAATCTATCTATTAACCCATCTGTCTATCTTTTTACCATCTATCCATCTGTATATTTATCTATCAAACACTATCAACCAGTCAACAATGAATTGATCAGTTACATCTATGTAATCTTATGTAACAGTCAATAAATCAACATCAATCAACAGATCAATCAATCAATTAATCCATATATCTGTCAAATAATCAATTAGTCAATCAATCAATCAATATGTCAATCTAACTATCCGTCAATCTATCTATCTATCTATCTATCTGTCTATCTATCTATATACTACAGTTCTAGCTAACTTTCCAATAATATCAACTTCCAAGTAAGCATGTATATCTACATGATCTACTAATTGCTAATCTGTCTATCAATCTATATTTTTTCTTGGGTTGCTGTACTTTCAAGGAATATAATTCAATATATGAATATATAGCATGTAATAACTAAGTAGCACAAGCACACAGTTTCTATAGATCAGTACATCATGTACATGGGATACACACATTAAATGATATACGTCTAGTCCATCTTGAGTCTATTTGGGCCAAGTATTTCACATTCCTCACATGTCAAAGTAATGAGACAATATCGCTATACAAATCTGCGTGTTTCGTGATTTTTACAACATTTTTACACAGAATTTACACAAGGTATTTCTTCACAAAATTATTAATGCTTTAATAGCATGTGTAACTTGGCTCTCATTCATGCTACTTGAGTGCTTGGCATAATTCAACTTTTTATTTTTCATCTTTTTAAGGTTTCTTCTTTTATTTTGTTATAGATTTTTTTTAAAAGATTCACTCGTCCATCAACATAGTTTATTCTAGTGGTACTACAAATTGTGGTTCAATGGCATGAAGTCTTCCTTTTTGTTTTGTATTCCTTAATACTCAAGTTTTTTTAAAAATTTTATGTTCGCATGAGCTGCATCATGTAAAAGCAGTAAAACCATGAGATTTGCAACTGTTCATGAATTTAAATGAAGTCAAAATTGAACCATAGCGATGATGTCTCTTTTATCAATTCTTTTCAACAATCTGCAATTTTTTGATGGATTCATCAGAGGGACGGCTGGATTGATGATTGGGGCTTTACATTCTGTATTTTGATATCAACGATATCATAATAATTGTATCGTGATATATTGTGTCTTTTTTGTTAAAAACTACAAAATTCTGAATTTGCATCACTCTTGTCCGCCAATTCCAGGTGAATTTCTTGCTATTTTCTTCTGATTTATGGATTCTACGATACTCGCGATATATCGTATTTACGTGATATCAGCCTCACAAGATAAATTTGTGATATCAGAACCATTATCGTCCCATCCCTATACTAGGATGATTGAAACAATCAGAGTCAAGTTCAATAAGCCAATTCAACAATACAATGGCAAATACAGTCTTTATTTGTGTGGCATACCAAAACGGAACAGTAGAACCAGTACTGGTAGAACTTACATACACAACAGCAGTGAACAGTGACAACACATACTACCAGGAACAAACTCGAAGCAATTACGGACTAATTGTACAAACATCAACCATGCAAATTGTAAGCATAAGCGTCTGATAACACTAAGTAACTACCCACAAGTAATAAAATAACTTGAGTAGTTACTGCAAAGAAATGGTGAAGAAAGGACCGACAGATTTACGACTGTGACAAATAGAAGTCATAAAAGTGGATGTATTAGAGTCTACTTAGTCTACTATGCAAAATATTGATGAGAGAGCTCTACTTGAATTGTATGCAATTACGCAGACAGTTTCTTGGAGACATTCCTGCCTAATTGAACATGCTCATGGAGTCAGGAGATGAAGGATTCAGTAATATTCTATCCATCTATCCATCTGACTAGAATTCTGACTAGATGATAATTTAAATGCTCTAAATCAAGCTAGATGACTGTCCTACTTATCATGCTTAACCCTCAGTCAATCTACCCATCTGGGTTGACTATTCAACAACATGACCAAACTTTCTTTGAGCTTCTGTGATCCGAAAATATTTAGTGATTATCTTTGTATCAGCTTCTGCATGCTGTCTGTAATCGAAGGGGCTTATCTCAAACTATGTCAGCAATATTCACAATCGATTACCGATACAATACAATGTCAAATTGTCGAAGTAGTACATGGTAGTATTGTACATGTGCATGCATTCCAATTTGGAACTTAGATCTGCATCATCATAATTGAAAAGACATAATTGAAGTTCACAGAGTGTCTAGACCTGTAATTATCATTAATGACATCATCACAACTTTGATGTTGTTACATGTGGACCGCATGGATCAAGGGACTACCACATCGAATGTATTCTCCCGATTACCAGTCCAGCTTTTAATGTTTGTATATTACTATTACTAAGTCGTACCAATAATTGTCACATTGCACTTCAGCACAAGTTTGGGCCTCATCACATAGTCAAATACCATCGATTTGCACATGACTAAATGATGTTCGAAATTGTGAGAATACCATCATTTCTTGCGGATTTCATATCAATATGGTACATGATCTGGTGATGCAATTGACAGCGCCATATCTGCCTGATTTACTGCCTGAGCAGTGCCAGAATGCAGAATATTGATTAATTTATGTTACCTTGCTTCATTTTTTTAAGTGAAAATTTATAATAGTGACATTGACATGACATTTGATAATGTTTTTCAAAGATCAGTAACCAGTCAGCACTGATGAATTAAAAATTTTCCAGGGAAATTGTTGTACTTTTTTATTGTAAACACCTAATTAACAAGAGCAGTCAACTGGATGACTGGGGCTTTACGTCCTGTATTTATGCACTTGGTAGGTAAAGTTGGACAGGAGGAGGACACGGTACAGCAATGAGGCGAAAGATGATTGAAACAGCCGTCCAACATAGGCCCAGGTGACCTGGCAAGAGCTGGATTCGAACCTGGGACCCAGCGATTGACAGCCCAGCATGTTACCACTGAGCTAACCCTCCCCCAATGTTCAGTCAAGTCAAAGGGTAAAAGAAGCAAAACAGCTAGAAATTTGATCTTTACCTAAAGTTTAAACATTTATAACGAGAACACCACATGCATACTGTTCCGAGTCCCTAAGTCTCTCACCAACCATATACGGTAAGACACAACCTGGCTAGCATAACAAACACTGCACAACATGACAAACCAGGTGCCCTCCTCCCACAAATAGCCATCAACTTAGAGACATCTAACCTGCTCTTAATCTACATCTAGCTGTCCATCTAGCTGTCTATCTAGCTGTCTATCTGGCCATCTATCCAGCCCTCTATCCAGCCCTCTATCTAGCCATCTGTCCTCACTGGGTCTGGGAGTGACACAAATGGCCAATCATGGCCTTAATTTAATGATCATATATCCAACAACATCTAGCTTAGCATGCTTAGCTGCTAGCTTAGTAGTTTGTTACTGGATCAGAATCCAGATCATTCTGATCCAGAGGCTGCACTAGGCCTAGTCAGTCTAGACTCAGATCTCTCAGCACTTGATGATTTTTCTGTATTGTAGAATTAATAGACACAGATATAGGTGATTCGGAGAGATCACTGTTGATTATGTCGAGCAAAAGACTGGATTATTAAGCAATCATTACTGAGAAAGTAACTCTATTATAAATACACTCAACTGTTGACTAGCATCTGCGCGTAATAGTTTTGTACAGATTTTACATAATTATTTCACAAAGACATCCCACCAACTGTCTGTCTGTCTATCTATCTATCTATCTGTCTATTTAGTCTGTCTATCTGTCTATTTAGTCTATCTATCTATCTATCTATCTATCTATCTATCTATCTATCTATCTATCTATCTATCTATCTATCTATCTATAGTATCTATCTATCTATCTATCTATCTACCTCCATCTCTATCTATCTACCTATCTATCTACCTGTCTATCTAATTGTCTACTATCTCTATCTAGTATCTACGCATCTATCTATCCAACTTTCTGTTTATCTAAAATGTATCTATCTATTGATTCATCTATCAATCATTCAACTGGTTATTTTAAATACGAACAACAAATTCATGAGTGCAATAATTCAAAGTATACCATAAATCTATCATTCAAAGTCTAACCATTATGCTATAGCTTCAAAATTTATGGAGAGACCTAAAAAAGTATTTCTAACAGGACATCAGACAATTCTGCATACCAGGGATGACAGATAATTGGGGCACAAATTGACTGCAGACATGAAACTTCAACTGCCTTACTTTGGAGTATTTATATAGGGCAATCTGACTAGGCAACTTTTAATTCTTAAATTCAGTTCATTGTTTAATGCTTTTAATTACTATATCTGTAATTATCACGGAAGTATTTAGATGAAAAGGGACAACTCAGGGACTTTAATTGGAATTGGCTTCTTCTAAACTTTTTTGGGACACGGACTTCCTTAAGATTACCCAGCCTATAATCACTGATAATAGTGACAATTCCAATACACACTCACAACTTCACAATACACATGTAGGCCTATCAGTGATTCAGTGATGAATCTGATGATAGGCCTACATAAAACAAAAAATCTGGTCAATGAAAATTGAAATGAGGGGTGCTAAAGAAATTCTGAATAATTATTGAAAACTAATCAAGGGCTAATTAGTGACATCTTTGAAATGATCGAATTATTATAATTACAATTTTGTCTAGTTTAACAAGGAATTGGTAAAAAGCAAATAAAGTTGAATTTCATATACATTGCACCACGACATGTCTTGTCTACTTTTAAGATGATAAACACCTCCCTAATTATTATAGCAAACATGACTACCTGGAAAGCAGTAATCAATTCTTACTTTTTGGTCTTATAGTAATCTGTACTAATGAAGCATAGAGGAAAAGCTAAACCCCCTGTCATTTAGCTAGAAGAGGTGTGGATATGATTGACAGCTCTGACTTGTATTTGATGAAAAGGGGTACATACCAGAGAGGGTTATAAATAGCACCAAATATGTCATGATTGCAGTCAATACTAGACTGGAACTACTGGTAGCTAGTAGCCAAAAAGCAACAGGGATTCTGTAAACTAACTTTAGACTTCAATTTGATTTGGATGACTTTAAGATCCTATGTCTATGACTCACACAGGTAGAAGTGCACCCCTTTTATGGTGAACTAAAGTTGAAGTTAACCCCGTTTCCAAGTTAACCCCGACCTGTTTTTGAAAGGGGGAGGGTTCGTTCTGCTCTGTGCAACGTGGTTTGGGCAAAATTGGGGTGATTTTACCCCCAAAATAGTGTATTTTTCTCAGTCGGCATGGTGCCCAATTGATATCACAGACAATTCCAGAAGTGATTTTATTAGATCTAGATAACCACCACACATAAACGTATTTGTACACTATCAACATCAAAGATTATGTTGTATTTTTATCACAGAAAATGATGATAGTCAGTAGTTGCAGATAAATATCAGTGGCACATACCTTGTCTAAACACTTGAGTTCTTCAGTGGGATATACAGTCTTGGAGCACTTTGCACACTGTTTACTCATCTTGATATCCTAAACAGGATCCAAAAGTCCTCTCTGCCTTGATTGCACGTAATTCCACCCTCCAAAAGTATTAATATTTCCAATATGAACAGCAAGATATTGCACGAAAGCTCATCCCCAAAAATATGGAGTTTCGGCTACAAACCGTGAGATGGCGCATTCGTCATTTTTGCACACAGCACCAATTTGACTAATTGGCCACAGTCCAGGTCGGCTCAAAGTGAAAAGGTGTGATGAGTGCTACTCAAGTCAATTCGACCAATGGCCCAGAGACTCTTCCAAGCAGTAAAACCCCAGTTAAAGCCGGACAGAGCTATTTATATAAACACATCTTTATTAATGGCCCATTTTATTTAAATCAGAAATAAATTTTCAAATATTACACAGTATTAATTTTGATGCACTGATCAGATAATCAGACTCATAATCTTGATAACTAATCTACAGATGCAGGCATTGAAATTAATAACAATGCACCAAACTCAACATTTCACTGTGAGACAGCCATACTTCGGATATTTGATTTACATCACCTTCACTTCAGGTGAAAAGTTGCCTTTAATTATTTTGCCGTTACAATCAGGAGGGCTATAAAAATACTTCAAGGCAATGAAAAAATTTCACACAGAATTTGTGACAGAAACATTTCTCCCGAGACATGATGCTGAAAAGTGACCTCATAAAAAGTTTTGAGAATTCTGTTCCACATTCCAAAATTATCCACTTTTCCAGACAAGCAGGCAATCAACAGGAAATTCTTTGCTCATAGTTAGATGCCAGGTAAATTTTATCTGATACCTATTGGTAAAATTGCTTGCAGATCCCCAAGATTCAAGAACGGCTGAAAGCCAACAAAGAGCAACCTCAAGTCCAACCGCTCCGGAGTCTCCATCAAGGTATCAACAGACCTTTTCACCAATTTTTATTTTACTCAATTGAAAGAACAGGCACGCTTATTCAGCCGGCTATCCGACGGCCCATCACAGGTATTCATAAATAGCCTGCACTAATTTCCTCCTAACTGCTGCAATGACCGGGTCATCAGTTGGTCAACCTTTAAAGTTAACTCAATGGGCTGTACATCCCGTATTTATGCACTCAGTAGCCTACAAGGTCAAATATAACAAAGCAAGGTGTTGGACCATTTTAAAAAATGGCTGTCAAAGATCGGTTGAGTAAACTCAGAGCAGGCATCAAATTGGAACCCAGAAATTAAAGACGGTGTGCCACAAACTCTGCAAGCATCCCTGGCTTCGCCAAAACCTTGAAATATTCCATCTAAGTCCAAACGAGCCGATCTATAAGTTAACGCATCTCAATCCATTGAGCCTCTTTAGTAACGAAGATGAAAGTCATACAAAGTCTCCAAAATAACTCTGCTCCATGTAGCACCATGCGACAGGTGTTGCCACCTTGTGATTATTTCACAAACAAGCATTTGCACCACATTATATCAATCTTCTGTACCTTTAATTCAGGTAGAACAAAGTATGAATTTGTTTAGAGGTGTTTATTTAGTGATCAGAAAATGGAGCCAGCATTGGAAGCAATCCTCGGCCAGAGATCAGCACATTCACGAGCAACAGGACCCAAGATGGCAGAACCTGGAAAGAAAATTTGGAATTCTATACATTTCTCACCAACATTATTGGCAATTTATTGCACATTTCAAACGAAGTAAAGAAACAAAACTTTAAAGACTGGGCAGGCAAATATCAAATACAAACATATCATTGCCTTTGATTTGCAGAAAAATTGCATTACATGTTTATCGCACAAAATTTGTAAGTTCAGATTTTTGTAAGACCAAATTTTCAATTTTTCATGATCAACTCTTTAATAATTGAGGTTGGAATAAGGCCAATGCAAATTCCCGAGACAGGGCAGGCTCCTAACTGACAATTATTATGTCCACTCACGAACTACTTCTAACTTGGCATAGAAGTCATCAAGCAACTCAAAGGCTTTTTAAGCGCTAATTGAATTGCAAAATCCATTTCTCCACCTCAATAATTTTTTATAAATCCGGTCAATGGCAAAATTGCAAAGGTCTTTTTTTTTTAACATAAAAAATACAGAATCTATAGACTTATAAATATAACAAAAATTTTCGATAAATAATTATCCTTCATTATATCAACAGGTTTTTCAAGTTTCAGTCTTTTTATTGATATTACCATTTCCAAAATACAAGCCCTACCAAGGGTTGAAAATAGTGCCTTTGTTTAAGCAGCTGATCATGTTAATTTTTCTGATCACCATTCTTGTTAACAATTATTATATATACATTGAAAATCAGCCAGAACTACTTCTAAATTATAAATTCCAAAATAATTTGTGATACAGATCAGTGTTCCAACAAGGCCATCTGAGCATGGCGCCGCGCCATGCCCGACCCTCGTCCGCTATGCCCAAAAAAAATAAAATTCAAAATTTTTGGAAAAACGTTTATTTTATTTTTGAAAAGTGCCCTCATTTCTAGGAAAATTTTATGCCCGAATCAAATCCTAGCTGGAACACTGCCGATGCCACTTGTCACGATTTGTGATTCAACATACCTTTCATTTCTCCTTTATTATTTACTATCACCCCCGCATTGTCTTCAAAGTATATAAACACTCCATCCTTTCTTCTGATCGCTTTCCGTTGCCGCACCACCACTGCAGGCATTACTGAAAACAACATCCACAAAATTCATTAACTAGAAATCACTGGAACATAAAATACATATATTTCTAGGAAACCCAGTCTGGAAATCTAGGAATTGAACATGGGTCTCAGATGAGGAAGGCAGGTGTGTCAACCATTGGACCAGAGACTCATCTGTCACTACAGATGAAAACCAGCACTACAGTGTCATGAAACTGAAGTTAATAATCATAAAACAATTTCCGGGCAAAATCGAATGGGGATAGAATCCAGTTGTGAGAAAAGGAGATGTGTACAAAGTTACGCTTGTAAATTAAAACCTTCAACATTTTTTTAACTGGCACACTGCACCCAGGAACCTTATTCCTTGTGGGTTGATAAATATTACAACTGGGATTAGATATTTGACATTATTGTAGCTTGATACTAGATATTAGCAACGGATAATAGTGATGTCATGTTCTTAGCTTGATGATGTCATACACTGATAAGGCAACACTGCCACGACAGACAAACCGTAGGTCTATTTCATCACGCTTAAAGAGTGCAAAATGCAACAATAGTGCAATACAGTGAGGACCAGGCTTTGCAAAGATCGTCGGACCTGTCCGACTGTTTAATAAGCAGGTCCGACAACATCATCCTCATTGTCAGACCGAATGTCCGACACTCAGTTTACTGATATTGTCATCTTAAAAGACATTATTCCGCTCAAAATATCATAAAAATCACGAGCGCAACATTAACGGACCTTTGCCCGAGTTGCAGCCCACCGCGGTAAAATGCGGGCAGCCAGTCTAGGGTTTGCAAGTGAAATGCAGATTAGTGGGGGAGGTACCAGAGATGATGTACTGAATGAAGACTCATACGTGGGTGTATTTGGTATCAATTTAAAGCTCTTGACGAGTTGAACACAATTATGCTATCTGTGCTGTTGTAGTGCAACACTACAAGCCATAATAAACATTTGAAGACTGAGGAGTTGGAAATTTCTGAAGTTTTATGCCATGCCACAAAGCTCTGCACCCATGATTGGTCTGTGGACCTCTGGGACAGTAGTCCAATTATATGACAACTGTATAGCCTTGATTTTGCAAAGGAAAATTACTTATCACTAGTTTCCCAGTCCATAACTGGGGTGTTTATATATTAAATTAATTCAATTTAGGCCTATACATCTTTTTGTGCATTTACTAGGCCTAATTTAGACAATCTCCTGGTAATATTCTTTTTGAAAGCTCGACAATAAATAATTCTGTCGCTTTGTCTTAGTGCTGCAATGACGCATACATTTTTCGGTCTGACAAGGATCTTTTCGGTCTGACAACAGGTGCCTGTTTGTCAGACCGAATGTCTGACAGAGGCTTGAGGATCTTCGCAAAGCCTGGTGAGGACAGATGATTGGGGCTTGGCATCCTGTATTTATGCACTTGGTAGCTAATTAGGACAGGAGGTGGACACGGAAACGAGGCAAAGGGTGATTGAAACTGTCGTCCAACATAGGCCGAGGGCACAGTAGGTGACCAGGGAAGAGCTGGATTCGAACCCAGGACCCGGCGATTGGTAGCCCAGCAACATTAATGTAAGAATTCTGACAAACTTTCAAAGTCACCTTAGTCGCATTAACAAAGAAATTAAGGGCTTCTCCATCAAATGGGATGCGACAAAATAACTTGCAACATCATTGCAATAGAGCAAGACTCCAGCAACATTTTCAGGCCTTCCCATTAATATTTAAACGCCAACTCCAAACGATCTCTTACCCTTTTTCCTGAGTTCGGGCTTTCCTTTCTTTACTGTGGCTACAATGACATCTCCGCTTCCAGCAGCTGGTAATCTGTTAAGACGACCCTTGATACCACTGACAGCAATGACGTACAGGTTCTTTGCTCCTGAAATTGCAAACATCAAATTAATTTGATGTAATTTATTCAGTAAGCATATAAATACAATAAATATAAACAATTGTGCTGTTACAATACAAATACAGGCTCAGCAACAAGTAGTCAACAAGTAAATTGTCAAAATTGCGCAACCAGATTGGCACATAACATGATAACAGCAAAACTTGCGGCTTACGACAATGACAAGTTAAATCTCTAGATTAATTGTGATTTTTATGCGCACTTTTATGGATCCATTGCGTTACTATTTATCAGAATATACAGTGTCAACTTCATTAGACTCATTACACACATCTTGACATTTCTTTCAATATTTGACAGCCACACCAACCTGTATTGTCAGCACAGTTGATGACAGCTCCTACTGGCAGGGCCAGGGAGAGCCTGAATTTGCCTCCGGCAGAACCTCCACGACCTGAAATAAATCAAATATACCCCAATTACACACTATTCAATCTGGAATAACACTGCTAAATCAAACTGACATCGTGTTGCAGTCAACAGACTTCCCAGGTCAACTCGGGTTCATGTCTTACAAAAACAAGTCAATTTACGAAAAAGTTCACAACCGATCACAAAAATAATTGTTTCAATGAATAGACAATACTCTTAAGACTTTATTCGCAAAGCATCACGGCTGAATTCGTTGTAATAAGGCCGATGTAGATTGATTTGTAAAGTATTTCATTTCATCTCACCTCTCTTGGACATGTTGACGATAAAAAGGAAGTTGACAGATGCGCGTGCGCAGAGGAAGAGCACCTTGCGGATTGTACACGAACTAAAATTATTTTGACAAGTGTCACATTTTGACACTTTGGTGAAGTTTAAAGGGGTATTTTGACAATTATTTGTCTCTCCTAGACTTTAACAGCCCGCAAGATTGTGCAAAAGACATTTGAGAAGTTAAAAAACTTACTCTGAAGTCGCAGGCTGATTCAAGATCTGCAGTTGCACTAAAAAATGTGAAATCTGACAGATTGTTTGATGTGGACATGACAGATAGCTGTCAAAAACAAACACATTGACAAGTGACTGAAGTGTGGATTGTTCATAGTTTGTGACAGCTTCTCAGTCAAGATGATGGGCACAAAGGGTAGGTATCCTGAGTCAATTAAGCTTCAACCATCTACATCTACAATAGCTTACATTAGTTTTGTTGTATTAATTTGTAAACAATTACATAGGCCCATCTCTGACTCTAATTCTACTTATGCCGTTATGGTCTAGCTAAGCCTCAAAACTACAGACAGCTATTAAACCCCTTTTTGGGTTCAGTTATTTTCATGGGCCCAATGAATGTCAATGACATACTAAATTTTGATCATAAATCTTGATTCTTGAAATAAGTTTATAAAAATTTGTCTTTTCAGGAATGCGGGTGTCCATTGGAATGGTCTTGTTTATTCTCTTCGTAGTTGTCTATTTGGAATTGCGTCAAACCGTTCTGATGCCCGAAAGAATCAGCGTTGCAGACTTCATCAAGCCAACGCACAATGGCCTTCCTTTCAGACTAAAGGATTATAAGCCGCCGCCATTTTCGGAAAAAGACAGCTTTGCAGACGTCGTAGAAAAGTATGCAGATGATAAGAAACGTCTGTGCATCACAGTCATAAGTAAAAACTATGTTGAGATGGCGCTGAATTTCTTGAAATCGTCTGCGTCACATTTGGTGAACAGTGGCCATAATTTTCTTCTCGTAACTACCGACGATAAAGCTCACGATATGTTGTTGAAAGGAGGAGTTCCCAATTTCTTCTTTAACGAAACTACAGGCCTCGAATCGAACCAGACGGGGTTAACTCAAGGTCACGATTATGGATCAAAGCATTACTTCTTCCACAGCAATATGAAGACTTTAATCATGTTGAGAATACTGGAATTGGGGTATTCTGTGCTGATAAGTGACGCTGACGTCGTCGTTTTTAAAGACCCCTTTCCTTATTACAACTGCGAAACCTGTGATATCCACACCCAGCGAGATCGTGTCCAGTTTAACACGGGATTTACTTACGTCAAGCCGACCAACATCAGCAAGCTGTTGTATAAAACTGCGTGGGATTTGTACAATAAATATCACAAGTCCCATGATCAAATTTATATTAATATGGCTCTGCAGAATCTTAAGGGTCAGAATGTGACTCCCGAAATACAATATATGCCACCAAAGCAGTTCATGTGTGGTGTGAATTATTATGAGTATGGCAACAGAATGTTTATGGGCGCCCCCTGTAAGGAATGCGTCATGGTGCACAATAATTATATGGGAAGTTTATCCGGGAAAGTTTACCGATTCAAGGAAAATTTACAGTGGTACATTGATGATGGCGGGTACTACTCCAGTAAAACTCGTAAATACATCAGTTACGGTAATCCTTACTTTTTCGGCGACGATACCGTAGAACGAGAAAAGGTGGCGTTGTTTGCCGCTCTACAAATCGCCATAGCAACAAACAGGACTTTGATTTTACCCAAGTTCCATTGCTGCGATTGCAAAATGAAGAAATGCGAGAATACGTTAGTCCGCTGTTCTTTGCTGGACGTTCTACGTTTGACAACGTTTGATTCCGTTTACGCGGGCCAATACAGAGAGCACGTCTTCTTACGCAATCCTCTTGTTGCTCAAGAAGTGAAACATACTAGACCGAAGAATCTGGCTGTTCTCACGAAAATCGTGAAAGAAAAAGAAAGCAATATAACTGAAAGCCACACTTACACCCTCGTCTCGTTTTCCGATAAAATGACTGATTTCTCTTCTCTTATTAAATGGGTCTCGAGTTTTAACGACAAGATTGTTTACTTCCATTCTTTGTATGATGTAGCTCCCGCCGAAACACAAAAGAAAAATCCCGCTTACGAATGCGTTGATCGCCAACAGTGGGATCCTAATTATAAAGTTTAAAATATTTATTATCAACATCTATCAATTTGTACAGGATCTGTGTTTTAAAAAAACATCTAATGTCACGTACACATTTTATGTTTTTTTATTAATATCGCTAACAATATCCATTGTTTATGTAAATTTAGCATTGTTTAGTGGTGTTTTATCTTGTATATTTATATACTTATTTATTTGTAATTTGTTGATTGTCTGTTTGATGCAAACTGAGTTTGATGCACATTTGTGTGTATAACTGTATTTAAAATATATTTTCTTGTTTTTCTGGCAATCTGAGATTAAATCTTTGGCAGTTCAGTGTTAACAGGTAAACAGAAGATTCTAGGCAAGATTTTTCCGCTATTTCTCTACCTCCCATAACTTACATTTCAAGAACAATTTTTTTTTTGTGAATTGGACAAAATTATAAATTTGTCTTAGGCCAATTGTTAGGTCGTCATGTTTTCGGATTTGTCCCATAAGCTCTTGTAGACAATCTTATGATTCTTTTGTCTTTGTCTCAGCAGCTCAGTAAAGTTGACTGCATGTGTTTAAAATTGTTAGTGTTTTTTTTTAGCTGTCCTAGGACTATAACAATCTTATGCTGTCATAATATGGTGTGTTTGTCTTTGTAAACACAAAGCACAGGTCTTTCTTCTTTTATAATTATTTGTTCTGCATGTGCTATAAATATTTTTCTTATACTTGAGTTATTTGATTGTATTGAAAATGACATTAATATTTTTACATGACATCAAGTAAATATTCTGTGTTATATTAAATTTTATTAATTTCTTGTTCACTGTTCAGTGAAATGAAATTTGAAAGTTTCTGACCGCATTTAATTTTAAAATCAGAATTTTGAGTCTGCTTATATCTTTATATTTTCCGAAACAGTTTTAAAATGTATGTGAACAGACCAGTTGATTGAATTGAGCGTGTTGTAGTGATGCACGGATAGTGAAAATAGCCGGATACCGGATAATCCGGCAACACCAACTGCCGGATACCGGATAGCAACCGGATAGTTGGAACCGGATAGTAAACATGCAAAAAAGGAAGTTTTTCGGCATTTGTGGCTGATTATGAATATTTTTATGAGAGCTGAGACATATCGGTGCGGCAGGAGGACTGTTCCTCTGATGGAATGTTTTTCGTTTTGTTCTGTAACTGAATTCTGATTTTGAAATGGTGAAATAATGTTGTTGACTTTGGTTATTATCAAAATTTTAGCCTTTCATTTAGTTTTGAACTTGCCAGATATCTGCAAATCCCACTATCCGGCCGGATACCGGATACTGTGCCGGATATCCGTGCATCCCTAGCATGTTGAGTATGTAAAATGTGTCGGTCTATGCGTTCATGACATCAAGATGGTAATGAGTTTACATGATTGCTGTTAACAGGGGCGGATCCACAAATTTTGAAAGGGAGGGGGGCAGTCCAGCGGCAAGACCCGAAGGGCCGGAGCAAATTCAGCCGGGGATGTCTATGTCGAGAATGAATATCTTAGCTGAAATTGGGGGGGGTCCTGACCCCTAAGACCCCCCTTGGATCCGCCCCTGGGTAAATATTCTATATGACGTCATTTTAAATTTGATTGGATTGGATAGGGCGTTTACGGTGTAGATAATTTAATGAATTTTTTTGTTTTAGTGTGACCAAAACTGCCAAATATGTAGATTTATCATGTTCATTGTATAATATAAAAACTTTTAAAAACAATATAGTATAAATTAAAAGTGCATACATTATTAAGTATGCAATATAAGTATGGTAATATATATATCGTGTGGTGCTGTGATATCGGTTCCTGTTTATACATTTGTATTTTTGATACTCATAGTTCGTAAAGTTATTTGTGTGTGACAGTGTGTAATGCTAGCTAATGCTGTTTTAGTGTGACTCATTTACATTCCAAGTTTTTTACACAAAATAAAAATATCCTATGACAGGAAAGGTTTATTGGTTATTTGATCATGTTTTAAATACGTAAGTGTGAAACGGATCTGGGAAATCCCCATTTCTGGGCACTTTCATTTTTTGTTGTTTTATAGAAATAGCCAGTTCTCAATTAATTGTGGTCTTGGCCGCCTGACATAAATTTGGCTTCTTTACATTTTCATGGTTTGACATGCTCTTTCACAGATCTATCTGATGACATGGTATCTGAGTATTGTGGCCTTTTGGTTAGGGCATTGCATGAATTTCCTCTTTTGGAATAAACATTCTGATTATCTTTGAAATGCCTGCAACATGCAGTGGCTTGACAGATAGATAGATAGATATGGTAAGTGCAGCCCTCTAAGCCCAGTTCTGGGCGCTCACGAGGGTTGATTGATGAGATGAGAGAGAGAGCAGGATTCCTCAACATGTTACACATTTACCCCATGTGAGGGATCTTTTACTTTCCCAGCACAGACACTGATACAAGGTGCCGCCAATTTAACGTCTCATCCGAACGACATCCAGCTGGGATTTTGCTCATAAAGGTACATTGAAAATTTTGGGTTCCCCAACCGGGAGTCGAACCCATGCAGGCAAAGACCTTCAGCAGAACAGGTGGGAACCTTGGGGTGGCTTAAACTCCAGATACTGAAATTTCACCGGAACCTCTTTCTGGGTCTGAAATTTCACCGCGCCAGCAACATTTCCTTAAGTTCTGTGCGGAGTCGAACTTTGATTTTCAGGTGGAGTCGGAATCGGAGTCGGAGTCGAAAATTAAAGAGGTGACTCCTGACTCCTGGAAATAATTAATATAATTTGCAAAAACACAGTTACGAAAATGTGAAATGAAATTTATGTGAATTTCCATAAAACTTCCTAAGCAAGTATTTATGTACAAAATCCCATGAAAACTTTGTAGAATGACTTTTTCTTCTCTGTTAACCATGTAATATTTATGTGCAATAATGTCGATAAGCGGAGTCGGGAGTCGGAGTCGTAATTCAGGAGACCCAAGGAGTCGGAGTCGGAGTCATTTTTCAGAAAGCCAAAGGAGTCGGGAGTCGGAGTCGGTTCACTTATCACCCGACTCCAAAGCCCTGGTCAGGAGTGTCTCAGTGATTTCTCTTTGTTACCTTTGTTCTCTCAATTTTTAAACATCTGCTTCTCTGAAGCCCTTTAGCAGTGCATCAAAGGCACCTCACTGCCATGGTCCCTGTTTGTCCTACGAAGCCCAATCGAAACTACAGTCACATTATGACCTTTAGTAGATTGTACTGATTTCTGCGGCTTGATTGGTCGAAAAAAACAACGGAACCAACAACCGCCGATTGACAATTGCTTAGTGATGTCAACAGTACCTGCTTGTCCAGTGATATGTGGCCACAAACAAGTCAGATTAAGCCTAGTCAGTACATAACAGTGATGTAGCTAAGGCCGGGACATCCGAGGCCGAGACTGAGGCATGAGCCTCCGAGACCGAGGCCATCAAAATGTGGCTCAAGGACGAAGCTGCTCCCGAGGCCCATCACTGGCCCAAAGACACCCGAGACCAAGGCAAGGCCAGGGACTTGGCATCCGAGACCAAGCCAAGGCCATCAAAATATGGCCTGAGGATGAGGCCAGCCTCGAGACCTCCAACACTGGTACATAAATACCGGATGTTAAGCCCTGTCACCCTGTACATGCTTACAGCCTCATCATGCCCATGAATTTGGCAGGAGGCAAGATGCCAATGTTTCAATCAAATCATTGGTTTTGTTGCAGTAGTGTACACTCTCAGTCATGCACTGCAATGCAGGCACGAAATTCGTAGCGAGCCTTCCACAACGATACAGCTCAGGGTCCCCTACACCTTCGCCTTAGTATTTTATCATTAGCCATTACACAACGCACAAAACACAAACGAGTAAAGTTGATTTCCGATTTTTTCTTTTTTTATTAATGCCCACTTTTGGCATTACAATTCCTGCCAAAACATCAAATTTATCACAGTTGAAAATGAGAAGATGGAATAAACCTGACATATTGTTTCTGCAAGTCAACATGGTCAATCAAGTCATAAAACAAAATATATATAATTTATCAAACATAGTATCTAAAACATACTATTTTTTCCTTTTTCTTTTGGAATTTTTTTTGTTGGTATTTTGATTATTTTCGTATTATAACTTAGCAAATTATGTACATTCTGTACATGTACATAGTACAAGTGCATCGTGAAACATACAAAACTTATGCTCAATATACTAAATCTCCAAATATTATCAATATCATACAGAAACAATGAGCTGCTATTTTCTTGTGCTATAGTCAAAATTTCAAGATCAATACAGTGAAATGACATGAAATATAACATTGCTCTATTTTTTTCAAACATGGTATTGTAAAGACATATGTGGTGTAAAATTGCAAATGTCAAGCTGATATAACAGTTTTAATTCATGTACCAATCTGCTTCAATAGTATCAAGATAAAATTTTGATTAATTAAAGAGATTCATGCCAAAATCTCATCATTTGATGATCATGCTTAGCATATGAATTATATTCTCAATGATGTTGACTTTTTATCATTGATAATTATAATCAACCATTTTCAATAAGATGCTATCACAATTTCTTTTATGCCTAAAACAGCCTAAATGTTAATCTAAACAGGATATGCTTTGTCCAAGATCTTATAGACAAGACTTATACGAGTTTCTTAACATTTAACATTTATTTAATAGCTAATCAAATAGCTTCACACTGAACTGACTTCATAAGTCAATCAATCACGATGACATCCATTTCAATATTCAACTCTCGACAGAAAACCCTTCGAGTATCCTCCCACACTTAACATGCTTAACTTACTTTTAAAATGCTTCAATTAACAATTGCACATATTTTAATGTAGAGTACTTTCGCTCTATAGTAACATCCATTTTAAATGCACAACTTATAAATGCAAGTCTGAGCTTTCAAACACTTACAATCCACTAACACAATCTTCAACTTCAACAGATCTATTCACTATCAACAATAAGCAACTAACTTTCACTAATTAAACTTTGCAGACTAGTGTTTCTATCTTAAACATTCAATAAAAAGATGGTATCAAAAACGATCGTGCAAAATACAGTCACAAATTCAAAAACATTTAACTTCACTGAAGTTCAGGTGGTTCTTTCATAAGATCGATAACAACTACAATTTCCTAGAAATTATCATTCTGCGGAACAATATTATCATTCTGAGGAACTATTATCATCATTCCGCTATGCAAGATTATCATTCTGCTACTATCCTTGACAAAATTATCATTCTGCCATGCAAAAATTATCTTTTTGCTATTATCCCTGACAAAATTATCATTCTGCCAGTAAATAATTATCTTTCTGCTGAACAAAATTATCATTATGTTTAGTAAAATTATCACTTTACAAGCTCAATCTATTTTATATGCATTCTGTGCATATTATCATTCTGCTTTGTAGAATTGTAACTTTGCTAAACACAATTATCTTTCTGCCTAGCAGATACCAAATATTCAATGTATCACATTGGTTAGAATTTAAACACATTCAACTTCTTATCTTTTTTCCTTTAAAGTTTGAACACATAGAAAGAACTAACCAATATTTGGCACTGTTTGATGTTAACATAACATAATATCATTACTAAGATGATGATAAAAAGACGTTATAATGTTGGTCTTTGGATGATTATAACGCTTTTTTATCGTCACAAAAGTAAATTTGTTCATTTGGTATCGTTTTACTCTGCTGGTAACACTCAGTAGCCAATATCTATTGAATTTTGATCTTTGTGTCATCCAAAGCAGCTATTATTACGCTATGTCAGCCATAATATAGCTACCACTTGACAATATTGTACACATAACATTTCAGATGTAATTATGTCACACTATTACTTTCTGATAAAACGTCTTTCTTTTTGACGTCATGAGAGCGATTTATCCTAAAGAACATATTGCCAAGATTTTTTTGGTGCATCCTATAGGCCTAATCTGCTTTTATCTGCTACATGAGTTGTTTGTAGCTAGAATTTTTACACCATACATATATTTTACCAATCACTCTCTTAACATGACATTTAAACTACAATATATCTGGAAATTTAAGACTTTCAAATCGCATATTTACAAAATAATCCACATACAATAAACACCAGTATCGGACAACAAACAACTTATGAAATATGGCGAATCATATGTTAAAATGAAACCTTTGCATAGTACATCATACACTGTACACAATATATAAAATTAAATATCGATTAGCAGCACATTAATTTCCAGATATTTTGTATTTAAACATCATCATGTCAATTATGACATTTATCTATCAATATTCACATCAAACAAGTAATTAGAATTTCACATAGACATGGATTAACATACAGAATAACTAGAATACCAATGAAAATGAACACTGATTATATTTTTGTCTTTTTTAGCTTTGACATTTTTTCTTTAGTTTCACATGTTATACTTTTTTTATGCATTTGCCTATACTTATCAAGAGTATATGTACAATTCACTGTCGTTAGCTAATATCAACAAAAATGTCCTCAGTTTATATGACTACAACAACTTCAAGTCAATTCGCAGGAGAAACTTTGTACTTCGCTCGTTATCCTCAAGGTGTCAGCACTGCAGTTGTGATGCATTCTGGGAATGTCTGTACTGAGCACTGTGGCGACACCAAACAGTCATCTCCGTACCTCACCACCGAGGCCTTATATAACGTTTATCGCTGTGCACAGGGGATTATACGTACGGCACAGATTGCACGGTTAATAAGAGCTCGGTTTTGCGACGATACGATACTTATGATATACACTGTGATCCAGTTGATACAGTCTGTAGTACTATCGATAAGTCTCGTAATCTTCTAGCTGTGAATTTTCTGCGGGTGACAGTCTTTACACAACTTCGTTCTCGTGTATCAGAGACGCCTGTCTCTAGTCGGTGATGCTGTGCGATCTTTTGACTTTCGTTCCATGAACCTTAGAATCTGTCGTTCAGATTCGTAATTTCATGATCATTCTGATATCCTCGGACTTGGCCGGGCGTTCACGACGCTCTGGCCAACTTCTGAACGAGAATATCTTTCATTACTTTGGTCAGTTTCTCCAACTCCGCGACCTGTTGTTGTAGCTTTTCATTGGCGATTTCCAGCTGCTCCGCCTGCACTTCCATGTCTTGGAACTTCTGCTTACGGGTCTGACGACTGCGCCGAGACGCGATGTTATTCTTATTCCTCCTCTCGACGTACTTGGCCGCCTCTTTCTTGACGACCGGAGTAACGCCCGAGCAGGAGGGGGTAGGAGAATCGCTCGTCGAGGGACGCTCGATCTCCTCGTTCTCCACAGTGCTGTCGGCGGTAGCCACACGGGGGCGCTTGGCCGTGTAATCATCGTGATCAGGGTTGGAGTGAGTGGGAGACGATACTTCTTGTTCAGAGAACGCTTCTTCTGCTGTTCTCTTGATACTCTTAGTAGCGGTTTCGCTTACTATTTCTGGCTCCAGCTTTAGGGGATTAACCAGAATATTAATTTCGTCTAACACACTCGCATCCAACGTGATCATCTGACTATCATCGTCCAGGCCTCCGGGCACACCCTGGTGGAGAAGAGAAGAAGCTTGTTCAAGCAATTGAATAGAACAGTCAACATTCAGACCGATAATACTATACTATAAAGAGAGCATAACTGTATTCTAACTCCAAATTATGAATAGAATTCTTCACAGCATAACTTCACTATACAGTTTAAATATCAAATTTTTTCAAAATCGAAGCCTATTTTGGAAGTTAAGTATGTGTTGAGAAATCATTCAAATGCTTCCAAAATCATTCAAATGCTTCCAAAATTATTCAAATTCTTCCAAAATCATTCAAATTCTTCCAACTGAGAATTTTTTACACTCTTTGAAACCAAGCTATGAACATACATTAACACAAACTTAATTTATCAGAAATTACAATAACCGAAGTCTTTTAAACATAATTTTAAGACAGTTCTTTTGATTTTGAAAAACACTTACACCGAGCATTGAGGAGAGATCAGTAAAGACCTCCATGTCGAGGAGGCTCGAACCGTCGTCCGCCATCATTCCGGAAAGGGGCCCTGCGAGGGGGTCGCTCACGGTTCCGACAGCAGGAGACTTTGGTCCGAGGTCCTCTTCTCCCATCGCGAAGACGTCCAGATCTAAGGCGTTCTTCTCGAAGGAGGACTCTAGCGAGGACAAGAGGTCAATGTCAAATCCTGACAGGTCAAGGTCGTCTTCAATTGAAGCTGACGAGAGACGCGCCTCGCCAGCCGAGCCTAAAATTAAAGAAAACAAAAAGAGCCTATTAAAATAACGTCAATATCAAGTCTGGACAAATCTAAATTAAGAAATAAGAAGTTTACATTCTTTGTGAATTGAAAGAGTGCTTAAACAAATATTTCGCTAGATCGAGTAAATGAGAATATAAAGTTAAACTAATATTTTCTCAGTAGAAAAGTTAAATACTAAAAGCAAAGCTACTATCAACAAAATTTAAGTAAGCAACCAAACATACAACGAATAGATCATTGCTGATGTGAGGTTAAAATTTAAGTGAAAGTTTCTCATTATCATATGAAATCAGCTATATGCAACATGTTTAATTCACATTGTTTAAGGTATCTATCGCTTATATATTGTTATAGCTGTATTTAATTGAAGTATGTTCTTATATACATGATATAGGCTACTAACTACTGAGAGTTCGAAGTAAAATGAGCTTAGAGTGCTTAAAATATGATCCAAGTTATCAAATATGTTAAGTTTTTGATTGTTTTACAAATATGCTAGTAGTTTATGATAGTATCTGTCTCGATCATCAATGAATGAAGCTTAAGTCTTATTTATAAATTCCATGAAATATTACAAGTTCTTTTTAGTACCTTCCACAAATTGTTATATTTCAAATTGATTAATGTTAAGTCTATGTGTTGTCAATTAATCAATACATCTGATCAATAAATCTGATATTAACTTATTATGTAATTAAGTTCCATGTGATAATGTTAAGTGAAGTAGCCATGATAGGCCACGATCTAGGAATCCCAGCTGGTGGTGCAATAGTTAGGAAGCTATTTTTAGAACAATTCATAAAATACTATTAAGCAGTGATTGAAGTCATTCTAAATTTTAAATAATTTTAAGTTCATTATGGTTAAGTTAATTTTTTTCGAGGCTATGCATTTAATGATTGAAACTGAATTATTTTTTCAAATGTAGGAAGTTATATAGAGGTATTAAATTATCTAATTAACTAATTAATTCAATTAATTAATTGACTGAATCTCAGGATTGTAGAAGTTAATTTCATCTAATAATTTTGCAAAGTCCAGAATTATATTTTCAATCCATAATATTTTATTTTAAATTAATGATATTGTAAGTATCTTTTTGTAGTATTTTGTAGATACTATTTTTTGTTTTTATCTTAATTGTTAAAATTATTAAAGTAAGCCAAAATGATCCAAAAAATCTGCTTCACCTTAAGTTGGCAAAAAACAGTGAGTGACTACAATTGTTCGAGAATTTTTGTACACACTGTTATTATATTTTCTGCGTTTGAATGAACCGTTTGTAAGTCTTCCAACACGCTTGCAGAGTGAAGCCTTCATGATAGAATATGATAAAGTAGAATAAGTCGATGTTGTTCCTGTCAGATTCTGGAGGCGACTGGCACTACGTTTGTGTGTTGTAGTATTTCAGGCCAGCCAGCTCAGCCAGGCCAGGTTGGCTCCACTTCCATATAAGGCAATGCCCATATAAGGAAATGTGGGTCAGGCTTGCAAACTGTGGTGCAATATCAGCAAGTTCAGCCATGTTTTAGTTTGCTTGGGTATGGCTCTCCCAAGCAGACTTGGGAGAATGAGTAATTATTTTTAGCAGTGATGAAATACACCCTCAACAGATCTATAGATAGCAAACTATAGAGATTTTATAGAAAGATGTCCGAAAAGAAATTATGACATTAGTTTCACTTTGACACAAATACTTTCACTAGATAACATACACCTACAGAGAGAGGAAGTCTGATTAACGGTCATTAGATTTTTAGTCTGACAAACACTCCCTTACTTGATAGCAAAGAGATTTGAAGTCGCGAAAAAATGTCGATTTGAAGATGTCAAACTATTTTTAGCAATGATGAAACAACACTCCCTAACAAGATAACCATAGAGCAACATAGAGAGAGCACTTGTTGAATCAGTCATCGAGGAACCTACTAGATCAGCAAATCTATATTTTCTGGACTATTCTTCGGCCCAAGCAAGCCTGGGCATGATCAGTACATACAATATGTATATCTGCAACAGTTTGCAACTTTCAATGACTAATACTGTCAGTCATATGTAAGCCTACTTCTGAAACATACTTGTAAACTGACAGGCAATCAATTATCCATCAAATATTTATGATAACTCTGACACCTCTTTATATTAAATCAGGGGTGGATCCAGAATTTTTAAAGGGGAGGGGCTAGATTTGGGAATGGCAATTTATGACAATTCTGACACCTTTTTATATTAAATCAGGGGCGGATCCAGGATTTTTTAAAGGGGGAGGGGCCAGAGGGGGAAATTGTGATTTATGACAATTCTGACACCTCCTAAATCAGGGGCGGATCCAGGATTTTTTGAAAGGGGAGGTTGGGGGGGGGGATGGTGATTTATGACAATTCTGACACCTCTTTATATTAAATCAGGGGCGGATCCAGGATTTTTATAGGGGAGGGGTTTGAATGGAGAATGATGATTCAGGAGCGGATGCAGGATTGTATGAAAGGGGGAGGGGCTTGGGGGGAGTGGTAATTTACATAACAACCCATTGTTACATAGCACAGTTTTGTCCGAAAAAAATATAACGGGACACAACCCCCGGACCCACCCCCCGCCCCTCCCTAGCTCTACCTCTGAATAACCTCCTTCTGGCACAACTCAAATATAATATTACTTTAATCTCTGATGAGACGATAATCACCAACGTTTTTATCTTTCGCTAGAGATTTAATCATGAATCGATGATAACGATTATCACACTAAGCATGTAAAAGATATGTTAATTGATTTCGCAATAATACATTGTTCAAAGTTTAAATTTTAAAACCTAAATATAGATTCCGATTACTTATCAGTCCTAACATTATCCCCTATTTATAATTTCGATTATCATTTCAATTCCTACGCAAGAAGTAATTGACCTATCAGCCTCCATTCTTTTCTTTTATCCGCGTTTATATTTATCTCACATTACCGCTTATGCCATTGTACACATTCAGATACATTGCAAGGTATAGATCGTATACATTAGCCTCCATGGCAAAAAGAGCGTCCTTCAATTGATCATTATCATTACCTAAATTTCATAACTTGCGCACGTAATTGCATAATTACACTTTGCACCCTTCTCAGAGCTAAAATACCAAGGCTCAAACTCAACAAATACCCATCCTTCATCAGATATTACTACATAATTATCTAAAATTCCTTTTCCACCAACGAATCACTTTTCTGTCTGCCTAAAATAGGCGCAAAAGCAGTCGCAAAGCCCCCAAAGAGTCCTCTAGTCTCTGTTAGGCCGCACATAATTGCTCTTTAGCTTCTCGGATCTTCTCAAAGCACTTTTTCTAGGGTTGGTCGGTAGGCAAAAAAAAAGGATGAAAAAAAAAATTTTTATAATATCAAAAAAATTTTTTTTTTTTCATTGGCAGAAAATCAGAAAGTCTATTATTGTGTCGGTGGGTCCGCGAAGCTAAGAATCAATTATGTGTGGCCTTAGCTCCAGCCAGTCTGGTTCCTTAGCTTTTAGCATTTGTTGCAGCGTTTAGATAATCAGATATACACGAGCTTGGAAGATTTTGGGGAATTCCCCATTTCTATGAGGCTACCATTACACTGTAGTGAATCTACTGATGGTGCAATGTCAGTCGAAAAGATTGTTGTTGTTTTACAGCTGATGGTTATAAGTGGTTATCAAATTATTGTTGTTTAAACTTTTAATCTCACCATGTTGACAAGATGACACTGATTTTTATTTCATTTTAAAGCTTTTAAAAGCACCACAGTAATACCCTACCTGAACCACTGTATATTACAATTATACATGTTGTGGCATTGTCTTGGTCAGAACATACTTTTTAGGCTGACTTCCTTATCAGAGGCTTACTTCGTTTACTTTATTAAACAATTTCTTGACATTTCAATGCACATAATTATACACTTTCACCATGCTTATGGTAAAAGTTTTGTACCCATGTTTCATACTGAGCACTGAGTGCTGATACATGTATGGGAATTTTGCAATTTGCATGAAATTTACTGAGTACAGTAGTGACGAGACGAGAGCACTGACGAGTGACGACTCATTATCACTATTTCGAAGAATTTCAAATTTTCCTACTTTTTCATAAATAATTAAATTATATTCTACCATGTCAGCAATGCACTCTAAACATCAAATTTTTAACTGTCTATGACATAGTGATAGTCTATACATTACACACAGCCAATAAATGTATACACAAAATTCAATACTTGGAAAACCATTTCCAAATTAGACCTAATATTGTGCAATCTCGGGTGGGCCAAATAGCACAGATACTTGGCAGGCTCCAGTGTATGTATAAAGCTGCATATGATCAGTCTATGTAATTCATGCTCTCGTTTTCACAGTTTAGGGGAATTTTCTAGTCAGCACATTTCTGTTTGACTTGTGAATATCACTGTGTTTACCTTAAATATATATCTGACATAAGGTTTGTTTATGTTATTGGGGGACTAAGGGTATCTACCAGGATGACTAAATAAAAGTGATTTTTACTTTGACTTTGACCTATTGAGAAGTGAGCCAAACAGTATTTTTTGGAAAATATTCCAACTTTCGACTATTTCGTCATTAAAGCAATTTAAAAGGTAATCAAATTATTTTGCTAGAATACGCTTTTTTTCACTAACAGATTAGAGGCCTTTTCGGCGGCTTTTCCCGGACACTGAATAGGACATTGTTTACAAAATTTGTATTTGACCATTGTACATTATTGAATAGAAATTCAATTCTCAATGACTCTTCTGTTTACGGCAATAACTTGCCTTAAGCTGTCAGTCTCAGTCTCATGGACATGGAGAGACGGATGAGTGGGGCTCTACATCTAGTATTTATGCATTTGGTGGGCTAATCAGGAGAGGAAGAAGACACAGTAATGAACTGTCTTCTTCTTCTCCTTCTTCTTGCATCACAAGGATGCTTAGTCCAGTGTCCAGTGGTTCAGATGACCCTGTAATAGGCGCAATTGAATCCAGGACCCACCTATTGGAAGCCTAGGGTGATACCAACTGAGCTAACCCTCCTCCCCATTAGCAGCAAATTGATCGCACTACTTCGCTCTACTTCCATGTATACTTTTTTTTTTACTTGGCATACCGTAAGTGTTGTTTTGTTCACAGGAAAAATACTTGGAAACATTCCAAATAGAACACAAGAGATAACGAACTCCAAACGCTCGAATATATATATATTGACTATTGACAGTACTGTTGTTGGGGATACAATCATTGAACAGAGAGTCTCATTCTGTCAATATTGTGTGTATCACTTTGTGTATTGGCTTCAATGGCTTGAATCATATGTGAATGGTTGCTATCCTGCTATCACACAGGACAGGTGAAAAAATAAATCTGTAAGAATAGTTACTCTACACTGTATGCAAGAGACTGGCAAGTTCCTATCATTTATCCCGAGTGCAGCCCTCATGACAGGGTACTTTCATGTATTACCACTTAACAATTGCTGAACAATACTTTGCTTCCATTATTCTTGTGTATGGTGTGTAGGTTGGTGATTTTAATATTGATTAGAATATAAATTGACTTCATCTGTTCAGAGTTAGATTACATAAGATAGATAGCACTAGATACTATGTTTAGCAGCATATATATATGCACGAAATGCAGTCACAGTGCAGCCCTATAGCCTTAGTACTTGCCACTAATCTGCTAATAGGCCAAAAATGATAGTCTATATCAAATGTTAGAAGAAAGTACTACCTTTAATTCAGCTATGACCCATTTCTATATTGAGCTGTGACACATATTTCTTGTCGTGGAGATGACCTAGAGTCCCAAGACTTCGTGTTAGCAACGCAGATATTGATTATATTATTTGGCATAGACTTTCATCAAGAGTACAGGAGATAATAGTACTACGTCATGCGGTCAGTCATGCGGAACTATTGGACCTAGTGACCTGCCTCCTTAGCCCATTAGGGAAAGCTAAATCATTTATCGAGTAGTAATGCAGTAATGTAATAATTTAGAAGTAAGAAGTAATTTGTTGACGTGTACATATTCACTGCACAGCTGTACAGCATACTTTGTATAGTAGGCCAACATTGGTTCTAGCAAATTCTGATTCCCATATATGGTGTTAATTCTATGGAATGACTGCATCAATTTGCAACAAATTTTAGAAAATACCCTCATGGTATGCAAATTTGATTCGGCATCCATAGCATGGCATGGCATGACCATATATGGACATTGGACAACAGTTTCTGAAAAAGAATTTCTGTTATATTTTTCAAAAGAACAATTTTTTATTTATTCAATACTGATATAATGACTATTTGCCTTTTTTTCCGGTGCAAGATCAGCAAACATGTGAAACCTAAGAGATCACTTAGAACTTATTAATTTCGAAATTATAAACGATAGAGCTAGTCTTAAATTTTAGGTTAATTTTTAGCTGTGGCACCAAATTATATGGATATGCTTGAGTTTCAGTTCAGATTCTACAAAATTTCCAAAATCAATGAAAGCATCATTGACAATTTATAAATAGGCGTTACAAGACCTCTTGTGATCCGTGACTCAATATCACACTTCATTTGCATATCTTATGCAAATTAGGCCACATGACAACCTGGCAACTTTCTACAACATTCCACATATCCTAGCAGCGAGGAAACTGGAGGCCATTTTTTCAATCAATTTTCTTCCTTGTTGGTTTCCTTAGAATCTTTTTTTATAGAATGAAATTGTTTGGCTTGTTAATTTAGACACATTTAAGGAAGGTTCCTGCACACGGGTATTTATATTCAATCTAAGATTATTTGATTTGCAAAACATAAACCAGGAACATTATAAATACCATCTTGAATTCTAGATCAAATCAAGAAAATACGATTTACGGCCTCAGCGCTGTGATATTAGCAGATGGACTATTTTTCTATGTGATAGTGACTCAATGTCACCATATATTGTCACTATTCAGAAATTCTAGACCAGACAGAAAAATTAATCATCACGGTCATATCAATCTTAATTTGTTATGCAATTACTGACCACTCCTCAAATATTGAAGTATTTATATTCTATTTTTAAAACATATTGTTATCAACTCTTCTTATCAATAAACATATGACTATCTAAACTTTCTAAAGCCATCCCATTATCACAAATTGATGATCTCGATTTCACCAATCATTTCTTATCTTGAAATTTATGAAGTTGACCTTTTTAACGATTAAATTCCACAGGTCAGCTTATTTCGTTTTGAATTTTGACATGTATTCGATTTTTGCAGACTTTGGTACGCTTTTGTCCTTGAAAAACATGATACTGAAACTAGTCATCAATGAATATCAGATCTTGAGTGGCAGAAGTTGAATAGATAACTTAACATCCACCTACGTTTTAAAATAATGTTTGATAACAGTTTGAAGAGTTTGAACTATTGACTATTGATTACATATTCTAATGTTTTTACTTTGTTGGAGACTCAAGGGGCTTGCAAAATATGATTCACTGAGAAAGTGTTTTCACATTGTTTTTAACAGGGTAATCATGTTGATTCACACTCCTCCCCGTCCTTATCAAACTTGCTGGCTCTGACACGTCCCAAAAAACAGAAATTTGCCAGAATGTGGGAACTTCATGGATGGCTTCACGTCCTGTATTCATGCATTTGGTGGCTTATTTGGATAGGAGGTGGAAAACTTCTGCCAAAATCTGGTGAAAATTTAGAAACAATCCATGGATTTCAAAGAACCATGCAGAAGCATTTGAAGAATGATTCTTATTTCAGATTTCTGTGCATGCCACCACTCTTTTCATATAGGGCACGAAATTTAAGAGAAAGCCAATGGAAAAGAAGGAACAGCTAATTTCTTCAATTCAACTGTATGCAACCCTGCATTCATCTCATTGACTCAAGGTTTTAACATTTACCTGAATTTCGCAAATTCACAAAGAATGCAATTTTTATCATGCAAATCTTTTAACTGTTTGTTATATATACAAAATTATAGACATTGCACACAAGATTTGACAAATTTAGCATATTTGATTTTTAACTTGCCTGGATGACCATTGCAAACTTGCTCAGCAGCTGGTCAGATCACATTGCAAATGATCCAAGCCAAGCATGCTAAGCAGCTGTGGTAGACTATACTTATATCTCATATTCACTGGGTCTTTGCTTTGCTTTTTGCAGTATTGCACAATCAGGGTGCAATCCCAGGACTGCAGGAATTCAACATGGCTGCCTTGGCAATCTTAATACCTAGACATTTTATTGCACATTTCTTCAGACTTTAAAGAAACTTCAGTTCACCTTTTTAAATTACATTTATAGGCTTTTTTTTATGCTGGCTTCTTGAACTTTAGGACAAGATTTGTTATAGTACAGTATTGGCTCTGCAGCCAGCATACTATACTGGTTGCCCCATACGGAAAAGTGTCAACCGGTTTGGTCCCCACCATTTAGTAATATCAGCTAGAGCATTACAAAATATCTTATGATCACAAATACTTAATATTGTTGCATTGATGTAAAAGTACACCTGCCACTCATTAATCGACCAATTGGTGCTGATACAATTGTTGCAGGACCTGAAATAATTGGGGGTGAGTTGTAACAATTGGGGGTGAATAGTAATGAGAGCAGTTTGTTCTATTTATAGGTCCAATTTCTAGGTGGCATCCTTGGGGTGATTAACAGAGTTAGTGACTTACAGTTAGTGACTAACTGGCAGTTAAAGACTAACAAACAGTTAGTGAATCAACAACAGTTAGTGCTTACTAACTGTAAGTGACTAACAACAGTGACTTAGTAGTGACCAACTGATGAACAACAGTTAGGGACAAAATGACTAACAGTCAGGGACTAGCAGTTAGTAACTTACTAACAGTTACTTGCTAACAGTTAAGGACTAGCTGACTTACATGACTAACTAACAGTTAGTGACTGACTAACAGTTAGTGACTGACTAACAGTTAGTGACCAACTAACAGTTAGTGATTGGTGACTGACTAATTAACAGTTTGACTAACTACCAGTATTTGACTAACTAACAGTTTTTGACTAACAGTTTTTAACTAACAGTTTTTGACTAACTAACCATTTTTGACTTACAGTTTTTGACTACCAACAGTTTTGACTACAAATAGTTTTTGACTAACTAACAGTTTTTGACTGACAAACAGTTTTTGACTACTAACAGTTTTTGACTAACTAACCATTTTGACTTAGTTTTTGACTACTAACAGTTTTTGACTACAAATAGTTTGACTAACTAACAGTTTTTGACTAACTAATAGTTTTTTTTTATTGAATAACAGTTTTTGACTACTAACAGTTTTGACTAACAATTTTGACTTACAAACAGTTTTTGACTACTAACAGTTTTTGACTACAAACAGTTTAGACTAACAGTTTTTGACTGACTAGCATTCTTTGACTGACTAACAGTTTTTTACTAATTAACATTATTTAACAGTTTGACTGACTAACAGTTTTAACTACTAACAGTTTTGACTAACAGTTTTTGACTAACAGTTTTGACTAACAGTTTTTGACTAACAGTTTTTGACTAACAGTTTTTGACTAACAGTTTGTGACTAAATAACATATTTAGTGACTAACAAGTAGTAACTACCAAAACAACGGACTTAATGACTAACAGGTAGTGACTAACTGATGAACAACAGTAAGGGATGCCTGATTAACAGTTAGGGATTGCTTTATATACATAGTTTAATTTGTATAATTTTAGTTAGACAGATAGATAGATAGATCCATCATGGGTTCATCTATAATTCCTCTTATAGCTTCTTATACCATATCATGGGTTCATCTGTAGTTTCTCTTATACCATATTTTAAAATTCTTTTGGCAAAACATACTCTTATTGTAAATTTTGAAATCGTAATCACTGCAGCCAGCATATATCTTTTTTTCAAAAAGATTTTCTTGTTTACATATTTATAAGCCATTTCCTTTTTGAGAGACTCTCAAGCTCTCTACCTAAATCACTATATTATTTTTCATTTATGCAAGATTTTAGTTTAGTTGCACTCTTATTCACCAACTTCCCCTAGTTTTACAGAAAATTAAAGAAAGATTTATAACTGCAAACCAGCTAATGATATTATTTGATTTCTCAAGAACATTCTCACTTACACATTTAAACATTTTCCAGACAAGTATTTTTGTTTTTAGCATAAAAGAGAGATAGCCCAGCTAAGTATTTCCAGACTATCATGGCTTTGGTTAAATTGACTATGGATCATGTAATGGATTTAAAAGCATTGTATCCTTCATTCTTGCATAATATTTGCATTTTCTAACTTTACCCACAATTTTTGCATTTTCACGACTTGCACATTTGATTTGCTAGATTTAAGTTATGTTACGGATAAAGAATTGTATCTTTCATTCTCGCATAAAATTTTCACTTTCAAACTTTATCTACAAGTTTACGTTCATTCAACCTGCACATTTCATTTGCACATTCACTCATTTTCAAGATTAGAATACGCACCTTTGTCAAATAGGCCACTCATGTTCTCCGGCAAGCGTAGTGGACTGTTTAGGCTGAGAGGGGGTGTGAAAATGCCCAGGGATGTCAAGCAAGTCGACCAGTTCCTCCAAGGTTCGTGGGATGCTCTGCACTTGTTCGCCGAAGCTGAGTTGTTGTTTCCTTGATTGCTGCATTGTGTTACGTCGTGTTCGTTGCTGGGTCCGTTATCGGTCACTGTGTTTGGGTTTCCTTCGTTGGCAGTGATTGGGGCGTTTGTCGTTTCGTTTTCGGTTGAAATCGGGGTCCTTGTTCTGCTACCGGTTTCTAGTAGCAGTATCGCACTCGTCTGATTCTGTTCCTTTTCGTTTTCCGACTTGGTCACGGTTGAGTGAATGTTGCTGAACCAAAGGTCGTCCGTAAACGTTCTAGGACGACAGTTGATCGCTTCCTTTATTCTCGCGGCACCCGCTGCAGCTAATCGCCCTTTGAGGGGGAAGGGACCCCTATCTTGTTGCTACCCTGAAATTAACATAAATTCACATTTTTAAATGAAGTAACTACTGTAGTTATGGAAGAAGTTATTGTACATGCATATTAAATCAATAGTGTCAGGGTCCATCTGTATACCGTTTCTATAGCAGTAATCCAGTTGACAGCTTCTACTGAGCTCAGAATAATGCCAACCACCTAACGCTATAGATGGTGCAAGAGTGACTCTTACCGCCAAAGCCAATCCCACATTACAAGGAGGCTGACACATAGTACACCCAGGAGTACACCCAATATGAAAAATCAAATTTATTATTCCTTACTCATATACGCAGCCTTTTTGCTGATGTTGACTTTCTGTCTGAATCAGTATCACTAGGATTTAAATATGGCTTCCTTGTTCAGATTCAGTGCATCTTCAATAATCCACAATTGAATTCACCCAGTTGACAGCTGGTCAAATGTAGTCCAATGGACTTGGAACCAAATATTGCACATTCTAGAATGCACCAGGCATTAATTATTGATTTGTTTTATGCCATCCTGTATATTTTCGCCACGTCATCCAGTAGAAATTAAATCCAAAATGGTTTGGTCAAAAATGTCATGAAAATTTTGCTCCAACTTAAAATGCTCTACATCTCTGGAAATTCTTTATGCCAACTGACAAAACTCACTCTAGATGTTTCTGGCCCCCTATTGATCTAATTTATCAGATTATTTCATTTCTAAAAGGGACATTGCATCATTTTTACCTTCTTTAGATGTTAACGCGTCCTTCCTCCCCAAACTTCTATGCTTCTCTCACAGCATTACGGGGATTTCCTACTTATGGTGCAATACCCTGGGCTATTTTTAGAAGTGCCGTAATGACAAACCAATCAGCATCCATTTCCTGTGCTATTTTTTGCTTTCTGCTCACAGCTGACCAATCAGAGTGGAGCTTAGACAATATGGGGAATCCTCGTCCCCTGCTGCCTGGGAACGAGTTTCAACACGCCCCGCACCTGGCGAAAAGTGCGCCAAGCAAAATCAATGTCGGACCCAGTGATCTCTATTTCAGTGATCTCTATGTCTGGATTGGCTGAATGCCAAAGCGAGGCGAGATGACGTGGGTCCACCATGTTACTGGGAACGCATGGCCCAGCAAGGTAAACAAGCATGGATCAACCTGTCTGAAAACACTGAATACTGTAGATATGTGGGGTATTTTGACTTCAACTTCGATGCATAACAAAATCTGGCCTCTGAGGAAGGTGGAAATACTTTTCATAGGTGAGTTAACATTAAATTATCGCCGTTTTTGGATGTATTTACCGCCGCGCTGTTGCACTTCATTGTTCATTTTGGCTGCAAATTTAGCATGTTCATCACTGTCTGAGTTAAGAATTATGGCTTGGCTGGTTGTCAATGGGCTTATAGGCCAATTGGGGCTCTTGAATACCAACAGGTTATGGCTCCTAATTGATATTGAGGTGTCACATCATGTGAACTTCAGAGGTGTCATTCTCAAGTGCAATTGTAGTTCTAGTCTTGACTCTTGTGTAAGCAACATGTGAACATTTCAATAGGCCTACCTGGTAATTAAAGAAGGGGCCAAAATATTGAAAAAGTTTAATATTATTAACAGGTGAAGATTAGATTAAATAAATTTTGCAATGGAGGTATTTTAGGCCTTGCATCTATAGGACTGATATTGCTTGAATAAGCTTGTATGTAAATGTGATTAAATTACATTTCTTTTTCTTGTGGTATAATCATAATAAATATTACAGGCCTATATATTTTATTTTTGTTTTTTACAGGGTACCTGTTTTAGGACTAGCCAAAGCAGAAGGACTGGTTGATGAATTTCGACCTACGCAGATGCGATGACGGACTCCTTCAAAACCATCTTACTTTACTTTCCTGCAGAGCTCATCTAGAAAACACGCCTCAGACGCTTTACATGGAATTATGCGCAGAATTGCATCGCTGTCCTCCAATTTGGACAAAAGAAATTTGTTTGTGTCTGAATATTGGACTGAATCAAAATAGTGAATTCTTGTCAATACACTCGGCTGTTTTCCCCGTGCTGCACCTTACGCATCGCAACACCAGTCTACAATGCACTCGGAGCACTCCACTTTGCACCATACCTGAAAAATTTGTGATTTTGTCGCTACTACATCAATTTTGATTAAAGACGCGTTAAACTGAACACCAGTTCGTCTCAGACAATTCACGAAATCCTTTTCCAGTTGCAAAGACTACTTTGACAATGTCTTAACATGAGTTTGTGCAGGAATGACTCCTCCTGATTCTGAAATTTTTGAGATAAAGATCTGAAGAACTTCAGAAGAATGATGAAGACATTTTTATTGGGCTTTCTTCCCGGTGATTAAATAGAGGGCCAAGTCAAGGCCTCGGATATCAAGTGTCCCGACTCCTTTTGCTTCCTGAAAATGACTCTGACTGAAGCTGCATAAATTAGCTGGGACTTAACTCCTAACACCATTTATCAGCATTATTCGAACAATATCATTTGGTTAGCACTTTGTACGAGAAGGAAGAAATTCGCACTTGTTAATATTTTTCACATGAATACTTGTTCAAGAAGTGAAGTGTGTGTGCTCTTTAAAATGTAAATAGAGTTCATTTTGTTGCTAATGTGTTTTTGCCAATTTTAGAAATTCTTGGCCTGAGTACATTGCGACTCCTGACCGTGACTCAAAAGTCGTGGGTCAATCAATCTATAAGACCACTGTAAGACTAATTGAAAAATGTGAAGCTGTTGTGACTGCTGCACCTATACTAACTGTTTGTTGTTAACCTTTGTTCGAACTGAAATGTTATGGGCCTATGGCCTACTTAAATGTGTCATGCTTGTTATTCATATTTGCATTGGAGTATGGTGGTTTCATTTGGTTATCATTATGTCGTCCATTAGTTCCCATTAGGCCGATTCATGAAATCTGGATTCAAATTATTTTGGAATGAATTTGCAACTTACAAATGCACAACACATTCTGATAAAATTTCAACAATGTCGACTGAAGTAAGTTGAAGGAAGAGCAACCGAGTAAAAAAATTACTGTACCCCAATGGTGCCTGCCCTTTCAATATACATTACATGCAAAATACAATAAATTAAATTCTATACATGTGCCAATGTTTTTGAATAAATTATATAAATTATTATTAAGTCAAGTGACCATATCTTGTTCATGCCTTAGCCGCGGTTGCTGCATAGGTCTAGAGTCCAGTGTGGTTACAAGGCATCCAAAAGGCTTCAAAATATTAAAAATTGTTTGGTCAACTTTTCTAGACTAAATATTTTCATTTGTTTTTGTTGCATAGGCCTAACAAACTTTTTATTTTATAAATGACTCATTGTTTGAGATGTTGGAGACTATACTTGGTTTTGAGAAAATGCATTGTGAATTTGTGTCGGAACCGTCGATCCCTGTGGTGCTCAACAAGGTGTAAATTTATGTGACAGGCCTTATAATTTCTGCACAATGCAGAAGTAGCAGTTGAAAATAACAAAATCCAGTTATAGCAACAGTGATTGTCATAATTATATTGAGTACGGAAACTTGAAACTGAAATAGAGGATAGATGCTGATTTGTTGCTTTAATGCTTGACAAGTTATAAAAATACTTAGGCTTATATCAATTGAGTATGTGAAAATTTACTGAGAATGTAGTAATTCCTGTCATTAGAGCCGACATTGTAGCTCAGCCTGTTTTGTTTATGCTCAGCTCTATATATGGTGCATACACTGCATAATGCAGTTTTATTGCAAGAAAAAATTGCTATAACATTAAAGGCGCTTACATATATATATACCAAGCAAACCAAAGTCTTTTTTTCTGATTAATAATATCTGTGTTACAATGGCTTCGAAAGGAAAAGGGAAGTATATGATATAAATTTAGATTTAAGTAAATGTAGACAAAAGCTCTGTTCTAGGCCTGTGGTTTAAACAGTATGTATTCTATGGAAGCTTGATGGTTACAAGCAAACAGTCAGATTCAGTCCTACACTATATTTTGTGTTGGAGAGCAGGAAGCCATCATGTAGGCTTATGTGTTTCAGACAACCAAATATTCAGATTATGCAGTAGTCTTTGTATACATTCACTTGAAAAGTTGAGAATTTTTCGTTCATTGTGATTTATGACCATTAAATCTTACTGCTGACGGTATTTTCCTGCATGGGTTCGAACGCGTATGGGGAAACCAAAATATTCAGAGAACCTTCATGAATAAAACCCCGTGGCAGCTGAATGTCATTCAGATGACAAATTAAATTGGCAGTCCCTTGTATCAGTGTCTGTGCTGGACAAGTAAAAAAAAAATTCCTCACATGGAGTAAAATGTGTAACATGTAGAAGACTCCAGATTCGCCCACACCAAACCAGGAGACCAAGGTGGATGGATGAATGATTGGGGCTTCACACCCTGTATTTTAATTTCATGCACTTGGTAGCTAATTAGGACAGGGGGAGGACATGGTAATGAGGCAAAGGATGATTGAAACAGCCATGCAACATAGACGCAGGTGACCCGGCAAGAGCTGGATTCGAACTGTCGTCCCTGTGATTGGCAGCCCAGCACACTACCACCAGACATACCCTCCCCTCCCCTGGAGACCAAGAAGTAGTACCATTCCAAGAGGAAAAAAGATTACATTTACAGCATCGAAAAGTACAAAATCAGTATATCCATATTTGGTATCGGAGTAAATTTAGAAGGACAAACGAAGTATATTGCACAATGATGATTTGCCTGGTTGAGAGACTATTTCACACAAATTTGGCATTTGCAGTACAAATGCAGGATTTTCGCAGCATATTTACAGTACAAAAGGAGCGCATTTGAAGCGCTCAAATTATTTAAATTATGCTTCATTTATATTCCCAATATGCAAATCCATACACTCCAAAATGTCTTCCTTGCAGGGAGTATAAAAATTAGGCGTATCGGGCAGGGGGGCAGGGGGGGCAATCGCCCCCAAAAGTTTGGAAAACAGTGGAAATTCGTGCAAGCAGGTTAACATTTCGGAAAGATGATCACACTAACATTGAAAATCAATGGTTCCCAAGGCATTTTACAATAAACTGCCATGGAATTTGGATTATGAAATTCCGGCAAATGTCGCTCGCCCTCCAAAAAAATCCGCTCACCGTATGCCTATGATAACTTGAATTGGGGCCATTCAAAATTGGCACTTCCCCAGCAGTTCATAATTTTTGAATAACGTTTGATTGTCCCATTGGGACGAGAGATCGCCCATTATGTGCACACCTGACTTCATAAGCCTTGACAGACTTGCCAATAACTGCTCTTTGAAGAGCCAAGAAGCTGCAGGTGTTGTGGACGACATTTATTGTGGACGACAATTTTTGCGGACGAAACAATTGTGGACACAATGATGTGGATTGTTGACAGGATGACTGCAGAGATTGCCCCATATGAATATGGGCAATCAACAAAAAGAGCATAGGCCTACTGGCTGCTGTGAATGCTAGCTGGAAGCATTTTTGCAGACAGTGCAATCGGAGTATCTAAAAATTAATGCTTCATTAATTTTATAGGCCACATATAATATCAGTTCCTCAACCAGATCAATATAATTCGAATAATTACACATTTAATTACTTAAGCTTAGAGTAAAAAAGAAAGCTGGAACAATTTCATATCCGATTTGCACTTTTTGCCGCTATGACTATGAATATTAAAAAATATTTATCTAATACTATGGAAATTATGCCAGTAATTCAATGTATTGTAATTAAAAACCTTGACACACCTGCTCATCTTCCCCGAGTTCTGGAAGTGAACATGATCCACATGTGACTGAATCAAAGCAGCCTAGACATAGAAGTATAAATTCAGTACATGCATGGGATGTTCAAATTACTTTTAGAAGTTAGAGGAGCACATATGCAGTAGGCCTATGTGATTATTCAAATTGGTTCACTAGAAGTATAAAATCAGTGCACAATTTGCATAGAAGCACAGAATCACAGTATTTTTATTATTATAAACTTTATTCCAGACACCTCGGTCCATATACAAACTACATACATGTAACGATAATATAGCACCATGTAACAATTACATAGCACCACACAAAAACAAAAAGGTTCATGCAAACAAATTATATAGCACCTGAGTATAATAACTTGAGCCAGTGACTCCTAATTCTAGACGTATAAACAATGCTTGTATTAAGTAAATCTTGAATAATACCATTTGAGGATTTCTCAAGGCGTCCCATAAATTTATAGACATAGTTTCTAACTAAAGCAGCACAACTTCTAATATTAGTGACAGTGCAGACAAGGCTGCTACTTTCATATTTAGACAGGCCTATAAGTAACTTCAAAACATTGTGATAAGCAGTGTTCAATTTCCGCCAGCTGTATTTACAAAAATTCCACCATAGATGGAATTACTTAGTATAATGGAGTACATTTGAAGCGTGGGTTTCCGTACTGGTTTTTTACTGATTTTGTACTTCCTCGCTGAGAAGCTGTACTGCCTTTTAGCCTAGACGCTCGGCCTACCTGATGTTATGTATACACAAAGTTCGCCAGTCTTCGGGCTATACTGCCTTTATACTCTTTTTTCCTCTGGGATGCATGTTTTAGTGATGCCCAGAGGAAAAAAAGTGCATTTGAAGTGCGCGAACTATTTAAATTACCAAATTATGTACTCCAATTGTACTGCAAAAATGCCTATAATTTTCTACAAGGGAGCATATTTGGAGCGTATGAATTTGCATAATTATAGGGAGTATAAATGAAGCGTAATTTAAATAAAAAGAACAATATCAATATAATCCCCCGCAAGTGGCGGGGGATTATAATAATTCGAGTGCTTCGAATGTACTCGAGATCTTCTTTCCTCTGGGCCAGTGGTGGGGGCCTCGGGACCGACCTAGAGGCCTTATTTTGAATTTTTCATGGTTTTGGCCTTGCCTTGGTCTCGGATGCCTAATCCTTGGCCTTTGCTTGGTCTCTGGTGTCCTGGCCTCCACTACATCACTGACACACACACACAGACTTATACATTTAATTTACTTTTGACTATGAATAAATTATTGAACTATACATGGAGCATGATCACATCACAGGTCTATCTGGAAAAGTTATGATACTACCAGAATTCCAGTATTAAATATGTTAAATATAAAAGCTCTCAGATCATTCACTCTGTTGCTACACAAATTTTGTCTACTGCAATAGTTGCTCTAAATTATTTATAAGTGGAAATATGATAGGAATTTGCACCAAATATTATTGGCTATAGATTTAATTAATAAGTGCCAACTTGCAGTGAACACGAACCTCTTTTTTTCCACAAATAAAGCCCCCCCCCCCCCAAAATAAAAATAAACTGCCTGGCAGCAACAGCGTAATATTTCATATATATATAATAACAGCAGACAGGGAGTCTGTTGGATTTGATCTGGGGGGGGGGGGTGTGTTTAGGCCAAGGCTCCCTGGACATCATTCCCGCCTCCATTTTATTGGTAGTGATAAATTCAGATTATTTTTAAGAGGCAACACTTTGGATCCCAAATATTAAATTCATTTCGTTTTTGTGACCATAGCAGTCAAATATAACACAATAATATTGAAATACATCTTGGAATATGCTATACTTTTTAAGGTTCTTTATTAGTTTAAAAAAACATTCAAGAAGATAGCATCTTTTGCCTCATTCACTTCGTCAGGCAGCAAACTTCTGTTGGTGGATTATGTGAAGGTGAGTACTTGAAGACACAGAATGATGGGGAACATCACTGTCATTGTGTAGTACTTCGTTTTTTGGATACAGGAGTGATATCTCAGGGGTAATAAGCCATATTTTGTCACAGGAGCAGGCTCAGCCAACCCACGTGCCTTTGTTGACGTTCAGCTGTTCCCAGTAACATGGCGGCACCATGCCAGCTCGTGACGTTACCAGGCAGCCAATGGGATCTGCCCAATCCATTCATAGAGATCACTGGTCGGACCAAAATATCCCATCTCTGCTCATTACTAATTCATACGTTGTGTTTTGGTTGCTTGAGGCGACTGATTGGCAGCGAATAAAGGAAAACTCGGGTTCCTAAGGTCATAAATCAGCTTTTAGGTGACCTACGAAGCAAAATGTGGGTTTGGGAAGAGAGCTGTCAATCAAAACCTCAGCTTTCCGAAGCAGATGAGAACGCCATTTTCATTGGCCGTGAGTTCGTGCGCTTCGCCACACAAATCTGCCTGTATGAGCCATTTGTAAAGAGTTTGTGGCGAAAATACAGCACAAAATGTGTCCAAAATGCCGCCTATCTCCCCCTCAAGTCATATTAGAGCCGAGATAAGATGTACCCGACCTAGATAGCCGTAAAAAAACATTAAGGGCAAACTTGGGCATCAACCAATCAATTGTGGGTTCACATGAGGCCATGACCTCTTAATTATACATCCGGGTTTTTCATGAACAGCTAGATGTCGGCCATATTGGTTATAGAGCAATGTGCATGGAGGATCATGATTCCTTTAATGAGAATATCATTTCTTTTTCATCAAGCTGAGTCGTAATGGACATTTACACAATGGTTAAGAATCTAAGGATGCGAAAGAGATCGTGGGCAGGGGTCCTGTCATGGATCGCGCTGCTCTGCTGTTTTGGTGAGTCCACAAAATTATCTACCATGTTGGTGATCTCAAAATATTTTCAGGGTTTGTGTTTCGAAGTTAGGGCTCTGAAAAGGGTTTCTTATCACGTATAGAACGTTTTAACCTGCCCTGTGGTGTGGTGATCAATCTGGGGGGTGTTTAGTAGACAATTTCGGGTTTATAAGGGGTAAATTGAAGGGAATAAGGCCCATGTTTTGATGTGTTTACCAGTTGTTTTTGTCCAATGAACGTGTACCCTAAATGGCCAAACATGCTAAATGCGTGTTGTTTTCGATCTAGTTTTTGGGTAGCCAGCTTGCTGCAGTAAAAATACTCCAATCAATAAACCTCAATGTTGTGAACTATTCATTTGGAGAGGTAACAGATGGTTTATTGTGTATGTTTCTGAGCTTGAAGGGTATATATTGGCCAGGTGATTTTGATAGAAGATGGGAATGGAGTGTGCACATCCAAACTGCAATCAATACAGTGGTATTTGATAACTGTCAGTAACTTAGGCGGATTACCTTGAGTAAACATCTTTTGTTTAAGCTTGGCCTTGTGGCTTCAATGGTACAATCTCCAAACAAACAATGCAGCTTACTCAAGGCTAATTGGTGTATTGTACTACTCCTCCTGGTGTATCTGCTGGTGTTAACAACAACTGTGAAAAAGAGTGACTGTTTAATCATTGTTCAGGTGTTTTAACTGGAGTAATCTCTTTGTTTGTACTCTACAAAAACAAGATCACCTGTTTCATGGTGTTTGTACTCAGGCTGATTATTGACAAGTGCCAATTTAATCCGTGTGTTTGAAGAAATCAGGTGATTTGTTTTTGTCAATGGGTTGCCATCAGCTGCTTTGAGTTTGATCAATTGACAATGGAAACTCCTATGGAAAACCGAAAATCTCTTGAGAAATAGGTTGTGATTGAGAATACTAGGTGAAGCTTGCACTATTTATTGAATTTATTAAATTAAATTAAATTGACACTCTTTATGAGATGAATAATTGATTTTAACGAGCATTGTACATAGATCTGGTGTGCATGCGGTAATATAAATGATAACAATCTCCACCTGAATGGCGTATACAGGCTATTGCCTATTTCCAAGCCAAAGATCAAGGTATTAAGGTATCAAGGTATTAATTGATACGTGGAAAAAAAGTTGTAAAAACAGCCCGTGACACAAATTTCAATTACGACACCAACTTGAATTGACTTCATTGCACCTCTCCAAAATGATAAGTGCACTCAAGTCACTGATCAATTTTTGAATAATTGAAATGTTCGCTCTTGACTGGTTGATGGTTAAATGAGCCCTAATAAAAAAAGTGAAAAATGTAGGTCTACTGTAAAAGAGACTTTTATAAATCTTTTATTTTGTAAGAGATGAAGTAAATATTTTCTGAATAGTATGTTAATGAATTTAACAGTATTTATTGGGTATGTGTATTCAGTATGTGTATTGGATTGGTCACATACAAGTTGCACAGATGTTTAATAGATTGAACTGAATTGTGGTTTAAGTTATTGAACAATTCTTAGAACTCTTTATTTCAAAACTTGTTTTGATGGCAATAGATTTAATTTCAAAATATATCCACTACTTGTTTTGATGGCAATAGATTTAATTTCAAAATATATCCACTGCTTTATTTTGTTCTGCATTTGTCTAATTGTTTTGTTAAGTATAAATTGATTTATATCACAAATACCAATTTTTTTATTGCAAGCCACTTTTTTTGAGCCAATAGGTAAGAAGTTGCATTAGTGTGATTACGTGAATTTATATACATTTATAATTTTTCTCCTGTCAACTGCATTTATGAATATAATAATATGAGTTCGGAACGATACGTTAACAGAATGTTGCACTATCTTATGTTTAAGTGGGATAACTAGATGTAATTTATGGCAAATAATATTAATCTAATGCATGTTTCATGAAAATTAATGTCGCATTTTCAGAAAAATTTGTAATAAGTGAGAATCAATCATAGGCTTGTGTTTGACATTATGCTAATTTATTATATAAAAACCTGTATTATGGCAATTGTTTCACTTTATCTGATTTGCCTATGAAATTTTGATGTATAGCATCATTTCAAAAATATAACAGTTTCATAAGAGACACAAGTAATCCTGTACATTTTGTAATTGGTCTGTTCAGATCGGCCGTGACCTTAATATTAAAGTCGATATAGCCCAATAAGGTGCTGCAGAGGCGTTAAACTCAAACTCCACCTAAATATTAAATCACTCTTAAGTTTAAGCTTGTTTATATATATATATATAATTTTATTGATATACAAAGCAAAATTGGTAGTTATTGATATGAAATTAATGTATGTTTGTAGGTTTGGCAGTTTGTTTTTAGGTTAATCTGATTTTGAACATGCAAAATGTATGACAGAAAATCTGAAATATTTGCAATAATTCAATAACTCTAGTAATAAATTGTAAGCTAATTTCATGAGATTAGATTTTAGACAAACACACAAAATGTCAAAAAAACTGATGAATCATCTCAGGATGGTATATACATTGTCACAATGTGTAACATTGACCAGTACACACTAATTAGAATTCGATAAAATCAATATTTTCCAATTTTTTCCAATTTTCAATACATGCTAATATATTGTATTGCATAATTTTATCACTGTCAATTAAAATTTGTAGTACAATGTTGGCCGCAAATTAATTTTATGTCTGTATAATTAAAAATAACCTTTTGCAACAGTTTACTTACAAGTCAATGAGAGGATGGGAGGTCAGACAGGAAGGTTGAAATCCAACATACTCGCCCTAGCGGAGAGCCAGTTCGCGAGAACTGGCACTCGCATTTGGCGCTTCACTTTGATTGGGAGCATGAATACAGCCCTGTCACGCATGTAAACACTAGCGGAGAGCCAGTTCGCGAGAACTGGCACTCGCATTTGGCGCTTTACTTTGATTGGGAGCATGAATACAGCCCTGTCACGCATGTAAACACTAGCGGAGAGCCAGTTCGCGAGAACTGGCACTCGCATTTGGCGCTTTACTTTGATTGGGAGCATGAATACAGCCCTGTCACGCATGTAAACCCTAGCGGAGAGCCAGTTCGCGAGAACTGGCACTCGCATTTGGCGCTTCACTTTGATTGGGAGCATGAATACAGCCCTGTCACGCATGTAAACACTGTAGCCTTACACGGGATATAGTTCTGATGGCCCCAGTAAGCCTTCGAACAAGAAGAATTGTGCGAGCAACTGAATCACACAGGAATACCTGGCAGATGCTGCTGCAACTATCTTTGAAGTTAGGTCGTGCTGACAATGCATGGCAAATTAACAGCTCCGTAACAGCATGGCTGGCCTGTTTACAACGTTTTGCAATGGCGGCCATTGCAACGGTTTCAGGCCTTTCCCAGAATCCTTAGCATATACGAGTGAGGGCGAGTTTGGAAATCCAACACAAAAATCAGAAATAATCCTGAGGCTAATTATTTCTTGATATATAAAATCATATTTCATAGAACAGGTCTATTAGAGCTCTTGATTGTACTGGCCTGATTCTATTCTGAATGGTCTAAAAAAGCTGTTTCATTAATTTCTGTAGTAAATTATCATTACCTGCCATTGTAAAAATGTCACTTGTTATTGTGTATTAGTTGATGCGATGTCTTGGAACTTCATACCACAAATCGCAACAGTATGGTATAGATTTCAAAACCATGTTTTTCGCTGTTTAGCGTACATTACTGAATTACCACCCACCCCATGCCGCAACATTTGATTTTCATCAGATGATCAAAATTCCATCCAAGTCTGACGTTAGCCAACCTTTTCACATGCAAAAATTTGTTTTCACAAAGACAACTCATATTTTGCTCAAAGACAATATTTAGTGCACACATTGTCCTCTAGGTGGCTGGCAGTGCATGTGCACCCTCTGATGGTTGCTGGCTGTGTTCAACCCATTTCATGAAAATTGTAGTCCCGAATATCATCACTGAGCGCCAAATTGGGACAATACGGTAGTTGCAACAATCTGATGGATAAATTGAGCGGATTTAGAATCTGGTGGCCTGAAGGGATGAAAGGCTACATATATGGGCCATTCCATGCCAAATGGACCAATGTCTCCCACATCATGGCTTCAGATTTTAATGAAATAATTACACAAGCTACATGTACATGTTTAATGAAGCTGTGCAAAATATTTTCCCTGTATTCCAAGTATTTTGAATTTGACAGCATTTTCAAAATTAAGGTCTGCAAACTAAAATTTCTATTTTCCGCTTGTCAAGTCATTTCAAAAAGCTGCTGAAGCTACTTTTTAACCGGCCTAACAGCGGAGGCCGGTTTATACAGGAGCTGTAAATGGATCAGGTGAAACCATAAACAGTAGGCATAAACTGCAACCACAAACCAGATGTAAACCATGTTTGGCAATGACAGACAAGGTTTTTCCCCATTGTGATCTTAATATTTCACTTACAGTTATGAAATTTGGTACAGGTATGGTACTCTGGATATGGATTGGGAACATGTCGAAAAATCCAAGATGGCTGCCATTTTGTGGCGGCCATTTTGGCAGCAATCTTTCTTCATTCTTGAACTGCCCTTTGTGACCTTAATATTTCACTTACAGTTATGAAATTTGGTACAGGTATTGGACTCTGGGTATGGATTGGGAACATGTCGAGAAATCCAAGATGGCTGCCGTTTTGTGGTGGCCATTTTGGCATCCATCTTTCTTCATTCTTGAACTGCCCATTGTGACCTTAATATTATCACTTGCAGTTATGAAATTTGGTACAGGTATGGGCCTCTGGGTATGGATCAGGAACATGTTGAGAAATCCAAGATGGCTGCCGTTTTGTGGCGGCAATTTTGGCAGCCATCTTTCTTCATTCTTGAACTGCCAATTGTGACCTTAATATTTCACTTACAGTTATGAAATTTGGTACAGGTATGGGCCTCTGGGTATGGATTCGGAACATGTCGAGAAATCCAAGATGGCTGCCATTTTGTGGTGGCCATTTTGGCAGCCATCTTTCTTCATTCTTGAACTGCCCATTGTGACCTTAATATTTCACTTACAGTTATGAAATTTGGTACAGGTATGATCCTCTGGATATGGATTGGGAACATGTTGAGAAATCCAAGATGGCGGCCATTTTGGCAGCCATCTTTCTTCATTCTTGAACTGCTCATTGTGACCTTAATATTTCACTTACAGTTATGAAATTTGGTACAGGTATGGGCCTCTGGGTATGGATTGGGAACATGTCGAGAAATCCAAGATGGCGGCCATTTTGTGGTGGCCATTTTGTGGTGGCCATTTTGGCAGCCATCTTTCTTCATTCTTGAACTGCCTATTGTGACCTTAATATTTCACTTACAGTTATGAAATTTGGTACATGTATGATCCTCTGGGTATGGATTGGGAACATGTTGATAAATCCAAGATGGCTGCCGTTTGTGGCGGCCATTTTGGCAGCCATCTTTCTTCATTCTTGAACTGCCCATTGTGATCTTAATATTTCACTTACAGTTATGAAATTTGGTACAGGTATGGGACTCTGGGTATGGATTGGGAACATGTAGAGAAATCCAAGATGGTGGCCATTTTGTGGTGGCCATTTTGGCAGTTTTCTTCATTCTTGAACTGCCCATTGTGACTGTAATATTTCACTTACAGTTATGAAATTTGGTACAAGTATGGGACTCTGGATATGGATTGGGAACATGTCGAGAAATCCAAGATGGCTGCCATTTTGTGGTGGCCATGTTGGCAGCTATCTTTTTTCACTTTTTGAACTGCTCATATTGACCTCAATATTTCGCTTAGAGTTATAAAAGTTGTTGCAGGTATGGGCCTGTGGGTATGGATCAGGGACATTTTGAGAAATCCAAGATGGTGGCCATTTTGGCAGCCATCTTTCTTCATTTCTTGAACTGGCCATTGTGACCTCAATATTTCACTTAAGAGTTATGAAATTTGGTACAGGTATGGGCCTGTGGGTATGGATCAGGAACATGTTGAGAAATCCAAGATGGCTGCCATTTTGTGGCGGCCATTTTGGCAGCAATCTTTCTTCATTCTTGAACTGCCCTTTGTGACCTTAATATTTCACTTACAGTTATGAAATTTGGTACAGGTATTGGACTCTGGGTATGGATTGGGAACATGTCGAGAAATCCAAGATGGCTGCCGTTTTGTGGTGGCCATTTTGGCATCCATCTTTCTTCATTCTTGAACTGCCCATTGTGACCTTAATATTATCACTTGCAGTTATGAAATTTGGTACAGGTATGGGCCTCTGGGTATGGATCAGGAACATGTTGAGAAATCCAAGATGGCTGCCGTTTTGTGGCGGCAATTTTGGCAGCCATCTTTCTTCATTCTTGAACTGCCAATTGTGACCTTAATATTTCACTTACAGTTATGAAATTTGGTACAGGTATGGGCCTCTGGGTGTGGATTCGGAACATGTCGAGAAATCCAAGATGGCTGCCATTTTGTGGTGGCCATTTTGCAGCCATCTTTCTTCATTCTTGAACTGCCCATTGTGACCTTAATATTTCACTTACAGTTATGAAATTTGGTACAGGTATGATCCTCTGGGTATGGATTGTGAACATGTTGAGAAATCCAAGATGGCGGCCATTTTGTGGTGGCCATTTTGTGGTGGCCATTTTGTGGTGGCCATTTTGGCAGCCATCTTTCTTCATTCTTGAACTGCCCATTGTGACCTTAATATTTCACTTACAGTTATGAAATTTGGTACATGTATGATCCTCTGGGTATGGATTGGGAACATGTTGATAAATCCAAGATGGCTGCCGTTTGTGGCGGCCATTTTGGCAGCCATCTTTCTTCATTCTTGAACTGCCCATTGTGATCTTAATATTTCACTTACAGTTATGAAATTTGGTACAGGTATGGGACTCTGGGTATGGATTGGGAACATGTAGAGAAATCCAAGATGGTGGCCATTTTGTGGTGGCCATTTTGGCAGTTTTCTTCATTCTTGAACTGCCCGTTGTGACTGTAATATTTCACTTACAGTTATGAAATTTGGTACAAGTATGGGACTCTGGATATGGATTGGGAACATGTCGAGAAATCCAAGATGGCTGCCATTTTGTGGTGGCCATGTTGGCAGCTATCTTTTTTCACTTTTTGAACTGCTCATATTGACCTCAATATTTCGCTTAGAGTTATAAAAGTTGTTGCAGGTATGGGCCTGTGGGTATGGATCAGGGACATTTTGAGAAATCCAAGATGGTGGCCATTTTGGCAGCCATCTTTCTTCATTTCTTGAACTGGCCATTGTGACCTCAATATTTCACTTAAGAGTTATGAAATTTGGTACAGGTATGGGGCTGTGGGTATCAGACGGGAACATGTTGAGAAATCCAATATGGCAGCCACTTTGTGGCAGCCATTTGGCAGCAATCTTTCTTCATTCTTGAACTGACCATTGTGACCTTAATATTTCACTTACAGTTATGAAATTTGGTATAGGTATTGGCCTGTGGGTAGGGATGAGTAACATGTTGTGAAATCCAAGATTGCGGCCATTTTGACAGCCATCTTTCCTTTTTTTTTAGAAATCTGTTCAAACTGCATTGATTTTATACTAATAGTCTAGCATCTTCCAATCAACTATTTCTCCTATCTTCCAATATCAGTTGCTCAGTGGTTTAAGCAATGGCACCTTCAATTTCATTGCGCTAGGTCGGTTTTGAATCCGCGGATTCTTGTTTGAAGATATTGTGATAAAATTGTACACAGATCAAGCTCAGACATATAAAAAGCTGCTGGCCGAAGCTGATACAGATGATGCTTTCCATCTGTTCGCACCAGCCTGTTAAAATTGGTTCATTTTTGCTAAATTTGGGTAAATTGTGGGTTTTTGGAATTTTTTCACTCAGAAACCAAGCTTTCAATCAACCTGAAACTTTGCATGAATTGAGGTAGTATCGAGTACTAATGGTACGAATTTATTCATATTTCTAACTCCAATACTTTTTATGCACATGAAGAAAATCTCAGGACGATTCCTAAAATTGACTAATTTCAAGTGCAAAAATGGCCATGTGGGACAGGTGATAGAAACTTGAAATTTATTTTTTAAGCAGTTTATGAGATCATCTTGTATTTCTGCAAAAATGGTAGAGGTGTTATTTTTCATTTTTCTGGAAATAATTTTTAGAATTTCGAAGAAAAGCCTTATTTATGCTATATATCGTATGTAGGAGCCTTCCAAAACCAGGTGGAACCTTAGATAAAGAGCTGAATTTATTTCTGAAAGTACCTCAGATGGACGAATTTTAAAATTCCAAACTTTAAAGAGGTATATCGGTTTCTCACAAAAGGAAATAGTAAAAAAAATTATGTTCAGTGAATTTTTTTCCAAAAAGTTCAAAATTGACAATATGGGACTGTTGTGACAGATTTTGTAGATTAGATTAGTTGATACAGTTGCCTTTTAATGATGTTAAATATGAGAAGGTATCTTCGGTTATCAATATGTTAAAAAAATATCACAATACGATGAAAAAATATGTAAAATTCATGTGCAGCTCATGTGCAGTGACATTAATTTCAGTTTTGGAAATAACATCTAGTGACAGATGACCAGAATTCAGCAAATGTGGCTTTATAATTATTAAGTATGTGGGTATATATACCCCAGGGACCCCATGATGGGTACAAAGTAATGCATACCATTGTTGTCTGGGAATCTGACATGATTTCACACGAAAAGAACTGGACAAAAAAAATCAAAAAATCCTGGTGATTCTAAATAAAACTGATTTGTAATGTTCAGAAGGCAATTTGAGGCACTTTAAAAAAAATTGCACTTTATTCTGAATTCCACCTGCTCTTGGAAGGCTCCTACATGGTGTAAATAAAGCTTTTCTCCAAATTTCTAAAAAAAATTTCCATAAAAATGAAAAATAACACCTCTACCATTTTTGCAGAAATACAAGATGATCTCATAAACTGCTTAAAAAATAAATTTCAAGTTTCTATCACCTGTCCCACATGGCCATTTTTGCACTTGAAATTAGTCAATTTTAGGAATCGTCCTGAGATTTTCTGCATGTGCATAAAAAGTATTGGTGTTAGAAATATGAATAAATTCGTACCATTAGTACTCGATACTATCTCAATTCATGCAAAGTTTCAGGTTGATTGAAAGATTGGTTTCTGAGTGAAAAAATTCCAAAAACCCACAATTTACCCAAATTTAGCAAAAATGAACCAATTTTAACAGGCTGGTGTGAACAGATGGAAAGCATCATCTACGTTATATTCAGCTTATATTATGCTCTACATCTCACCATGATATATGAGTAGTTTTGTGGCAATATCTTGAAAAATGAACCTTCAGCGGCCTTTTTCAAATATATCAAAGGATGAAAAATCAATTTCATGTTGAAAGCCCAACATTTTCAAAATGCTGTCAAAAGCAAAATGTGTGGAATATGTCCGAAATATTTCGCATGTGCTCATTAAACATATACATGTATATCAGGTTAAAATTTCATCAAAATCGGAAAACATGATGTGGGAAAATTTCTTGATTTTGGTCCATTTGGCATGGAATGGCCCATATACAATCAAGACACTATGCCACCATCAATGGCAACCTGTGGGTTCTTGTTAAACGCGTTCAATATTGTTTTATGACGTCTTTCAGAACTTATAATGTTGTTTCATGATCAATTAACATGAGTCTTACATGACAAGTGAAAACAGCTATCTTCATCAATGTTCATACACGCATAACAAACTTTTGATAGCTAGTTAGAATTGAAAAATAAGTTAAATGTTACGAATAACTTCAATAATATCAATGTGAGGTTGATTACCAGTCACTCACGCCTGACCGGAGTTTCAGGAAACTGTCCTTGACAGTTTTGCCTTCATTCATGCACCTGCCAAGGTTTTTGCTCGTGTAAAACATTAATTACATTGCAAGTTATGAGTTAAAATCGATGTTAGTAACCTTGTTATGAAATGCGTTTTAGATATGATGCACTATTTTTCAATCTATTCGGCATTCGAGGCTATGAATGATGGTTTACAACTGTAAATTGTTATATATATGATACAATGCATCAACTTCATGCGACACATCACACATCCTTTGAAACATGTATGTGATACTTTGAAATGGTTTTCGCGTTCCGTAAATCTAAATAATTATTGTGTTATGTTTGTCGATTGAAATAATGATTGAGTGTGTGGGGTTGATCAGTTGGGTATCTGAAGAAATTCTGATCTCTGTGCAGCCATCCTCTTCACACAGCAGCATGACAGTAGTGGGATTTATTCTGTAATGAATAGGTCTGCCAACATTTATTGAATTAGTTGATACTATCACTCAACTTTGTCTAGTTTGGAAGTGATAGTAGCAGCAGTTATTTTTAGATAGCCTGTCAAAGAGGATTTTGAGCACTACCCAAGTCATGGCTTGGCCATGACACTTTGAGAAGGTCATGGGAGGATGATAACAGTGCTAGGGTGATTATCATGTGGGGCTGAAGACATTGCTGGTCTTGACCAGATGGTAGTTTCCTTGACTGCTGAGAGCTGGAGAGGTTAGTTACAGTCGACGAAAAACGAGTGCTTACAGAAAAGCTGTTGGTGGCCATCAATGACCTCACAACAAGCCCTATCAAATAAAATGAAATGAAGTGTCAATTTGTCATTCAGTATCTTGTGACCTCATTGATCAGTGGTACATGACACATCAAATGGTTTTCCCTGCTAGCATCAGAGCATTGCAAGTATAGGATATGACCTCACAAACTGCTGACGAGTCCCACATGGCAGTGACAGGGATATGACCTCGCAAGAAACATTACAGTGCTTTTCTGTAAGCACTCATTTTTCGTCTGCTGTAAGTACGACATATTAAATTTGGTCTAGTGGTTAACTTCCTTGCTTCCTCCACCAAGGACAGGGGTTCTACGTACCTTTTCTGTTGGATGAGATTGTCAACTACAGTTGGCTTTGGGACACAGGGTCCCAAATTCGTTGTCAGCTCTTGGGCCTCCTTCCCCACATTGTGGAAGCCCAGCTTGTTGTTTCATAGGACAAAATCTGGTCGTTCTTCTCAAAATTTGGGCGTCCTTCCCAAAATCTGGGCGTCTCGGGCGATGGGACGACCGGGAATGTGGGACCCTGTTGGGACATTATTGCAATGATTCTGCCCTTTAGAATTTATCAATAGATCATGTTGTGAAGAAAGTTTCAAAGTTAACAAAATTAGTGAAGAAAGTTAACAAACAAACTTAGTGATTTTAATTAATCTTCCTATCAGGTGCATACCTTAATAGTTTTGTTTAACAATTATGGACACCTTCACTGCTTGGTATGATGTGCACTCGGCTAGATATGATGTGCACTCAAAGTTTGTAAGTTCACTGTTTTGCAGCTTTTGCATGATCTGTGTTAGTCGCCTTTTCTGAAAGAGACGTAATGAATCGAATGATCAATTAAACGTTCTCAATTGAAAAATGAACTTTCTCAGAATCAGAATCTCACCCTGTCTACAGGGAGACAGATCAACAGTGCATACATACAGGACATAAAGCCCCAATCAACCATCCATTATCTCAAGATGAAATGAAGTGTATAAACTTACAAACAAGTTTATAAACAGATTGCAGTACATTTTAAAATCAGTGCTTTTCTATACAATTATACAATGAACTCATCATTAGGATCTGCTTGTGTTAAACTTGTTAAACAAGCAATTGACAATTCCGTATCATTGTATTCAATACTCTCATGTGTAGTTCTGAATTCAGGTGATAATTCAATGGGATTTTAGATGTCAGTATGACATATGATGTTTATCATTGTTTATGATTTCCCGAATTTTCATATGTAATACATAATCTGTAAATGGGGAATTTCAATAAATATAAATCTGGATACTTGTTAATCCTCGGCTAATAGTATTTCCATGAAAAGCAATCATGGTACATATATATGTAAATGACTTAGTGGTATTTTTGATTACCATTTTTCGAATTATGTATTTTATCTACTGATTAAATTGAGACTTGTGAAGTTGGAGGTGGGGATTTATTTAATAGACAGGAAGTTCAATTTCTAAGCGATTAAAAGAATAGTTAGAAAACTGAAAATCAGTGCATTGACAGCCGCACACCAATCCAGACGACTATCTGTTTGGTCTGTTGGAGCTGTTGCAACACACAGAGAAATTTTGACACATACAGCCGTTTTCTGGGCAAAATATACAGCTCTCTGATTGGTCAGATTACCGGAAGTAGGTTTTGTAAGCGTGACGGCGATGATTGTTACGATTTTTGAGTGCTTTTCCTAGCCATTAGCGGCTGATTACAGTGATTAGCCACATTAGCACTGGCTGATGTATCTTCCAAACGCATGTGGCTAATGAAAATTTCATATTTAGCTACAAATTAACAACATATGTATGTGTTTCACTAAAAATTGGCTGTTTGGCTTGAGAAATTTGAGTAAGCGATACCAAAAACTTGCAAAAAAAAATTAAGAAAAATTTTGTACCATTGGAAGTTTCGAAGTTGTGACATTAATCGGGCCCTATTTAGCATTATCACTGATTATCGTGCAGTATTTCATAGTGCAGCCCTCAAGTGAAGTTACTTAACACAATTTCTCTGGATTGCAGGCATGAAATTTTAGTAAACGATACCGAAAAATTGCAAAAAAAGAAATAGAAAAATGTTCGTACCATTGAAAGTTGTCACATTCATCGGGCCCTATTTAGCATTTTCACTGATTATCGTCCAGTATTTCCTAGTGCAGCCCTCAAGTAAAGTTTCTTAACACACTTTCTCTTGATTATAGGCATGAAATATGAGTAAACAATACCGAAAGTTGCAAAAAAAAAATTAAAAATTTTTGTACCATTAGAAGTTGTGACATTCATCGGGCCCTATTTAGCATTATCGTGGTGCAGCCCTCAAGTACAGTTACTTAACACACTTTCTCTTGATTGCAGGCATGACGGCAACACAGGAGGAGCAAAACCAACTGCAGTGTTACTCCCGAGATTCCTCCGATGGCCGAGCGAACCCCAAAGCCGTCGAGAAGGAGCCGGAGGTGAAAGCTTGCGACTCGGACATAAAGTTTTGTTTCCTCGTTTACTCCAACGACACTGGGGTGCCCCGAGAGAGGGTCATGGGATGCTGGCCTCACGATGGCAATGGTGCGTAATATCATATTGACTCGATTATGTGATATCGTATTGACTCGATTATGTGATATTGTATTGACTTGATTATGTGATATCGTATTGACTCGATTAGAAACCCCTTCTTATGATATTGTTATATGGTATTGACTCAATTATTAGCTCTTCTTATATTGTATCGTATTTAATCGATTAGTAGTCCCTTCTTACACTGCATTCCCAATTATTATAATAATGACGACCTTTTTTTGCACTGATTCCAGACATATCTAATTGGCTGTATGGTTTGGGTGAACTTTATCGAGCGATAATTTGATTTTGTATTTGTTTCTTTTTCAAGTTTCTTCATATTCACCAATTATTGTTTTCACATGAGATCCGGTTTGTTGAGTTTTTGTTGAAACATTTTACTTCTCGTTTTCCATTCATCGTTGATTTTGAAATGACTTCTGGAAAGGAAGCGATTTAAATTAAAATGTAAAGTTGGCAATCTGGGGTAAAGTTGGCACGCCATTTTGACCCACTTAATGGCAAAAATTCAATCTTTTCATCACTGACACATATGGGAACTTTACCGAAGATACCTATGTCAGTGAGGAAAGTTGGCATTTCTTCCAAATTTGTGCAAACCCCCTACTTTTTCCAGCCGTGCTTGTGTCATTTTCAGTGAAATAATAATGTGTCATTTAATTTTCAGATCAACCGTCATGTCACAAGAACGAGTGCTCCATCTCCAAAGGCGCCATCTTCTGTTGCTGTGCTGAACCGTTATGTAATCGCCTCGTTGACTTTGACACGGCGGCCATCTTGGTCGAGAGGACGACCCCCCGGGAGGAGGAGAAGAAGCCGATCCCCTCAAACATCCAGTACACGACAATGATAATGAGTCTGGTGCCGGTGATCGCTATCACTTTCATTGTGATCCTGGCTTTCTGGCTGTACCGCAGGCACAAGTTCCCCCACGAGCCATTGGCCACTCAAGATCCCAACCCTCACATAAACACGGCCCCCACGCTGCAAGGGCTGCGGCCCGTTCAGCTCAAGGAGATCAAGGCGTCCGGGAGGTTCGGTTGCGTCTGGAAGGCGCAGATGTGGGACGAGACAGTCGCCGTGAAAATATTCCCCCTGCAGGAGTTGAAGTCGTTCACAAAAGAATGCGACATTTACAACCTCGCCTCCATCAACAACCACTCGAGCATCCTGCGTTTCATCGGGGCTGAGAAGCGGGGAGATAACCTCAATATGGAGCTGTGGCTTATCACAGAATTCCACGAGAAGGGGTCATTATACGACTATTTGAAGCGCCACCTGTTGACGTGGTCGGAGGCACTACACATGTCGACGACCATGGCCAACGGATTGGCGTTCCTCCACGATATTGTGCCGGCGAACGGTAATTCCGGCCCCAAGGAGGCCATCGCACATAGAGACTTTAAGAGCAAGAATGTTCTCGTCAAAGCTGACCTCAGCGCTTGCATCGCAGATTTCGGGCTAGCCGTGAAGTTTCAGACGGGGAAGACCGACAACGTCATACAGGGCCAGGTATGTTTATTTCACAACCTCACTATGAATGCAGTAGGGGGGAGGGTTGGTCTAGTGGTAGCATGCTGGACTGCCAATCGCTGGGTCCAGGGTTCGAATCCAGCTCTTGCTGGGTCAACTGGGCCTATGTTGGACGGCTGTTTCAATCATCCTTCACCTCATTGCCGTGTCCTCCTCCTGTCCTAATTAGCCTAGCAAGTGCATAAATACAGGACGTAAAGCCCCAATCATCCATCCATCCATCTATGAATGCAGTAGCGGATCCAGAGGGGGGTTTTAGATTTTAATGTGAATAACAAATTTAAAATCCTGATATTTTTAGTACTTTTCCATTTGTGAACCCCCCCAGTCAGACATTTTCTGGATCTGCCCCTGGAATAAACAGATATCCCGCACTGTATGTGGTATCCAGCTGGATGTTGGTATTTACCCGATATCTGGTATCTGTTAGATAAGTAAAAGGATGCCATAGATTATAATCGACTTCATTAGAAAACCAGATTTCAGTCACTAGACATGAAGAAAAACATTTCATCAGATGGACAGTGTTCTTGGCAGACATTGTAAATTTAAGGCGAGGTATGGGTGAGAAGGGCACTTTTCTGCAATTTTAAGTTTAATGAACAAAGTTTGGTATAAAAAGTTAGGTTTTAGTTAAATTAGATGATTTCAGGTGATTTTGCATTGTTATGATGAATGGTTGCCATGGTAACCAGTTTAAAAGGCAAAAAAAGGCTGATTTTTACTGCTCACGGGATGTGAAATTTCTGAAGTTACAGACATGATAGAAAAATTTTGAAAAAATTTACAAATGAAGACAGGCAAGACGCAGGGAATTACAGAGCGGATTTTTGATATTAGTGTCAGAAATTAGGGTAAAGTAGTCCAAAGTCATTTTTATTGAAAAATTTCTCGTTTCTATCACTACGATGTCGTATAATTTTGCAACGAAAAAAAATTTAAAAAATCTGGTCTGTAATTTTCAAGACAATTTTTCGATGATTCCAATGATGTATCCCACAGGTTCCTACGACAAATGGTTGTCAAGATTTTTCACATCCCGTACAGGGTAAAAGTTGATTTTCACATATTGGGGAAAATGGCAAAAACGTGACGTTAACGTCGTTTCAGGCAAATGACCACCAGATAAAATATTTGTGGCTATTTCTCCAAATCTAATGAAGCTACAGGAACAAAATTTTGCAACGACTTAGTTATCATTGTTATGTTTCACCACAGTAAATTCCATGTTGCCATGGTAACTACTTTTTTGTGTGGACATCTTCGAAGTAACACAACGCCACTATTTACACACGAAAATTTGGCGATGATTTGGTATTTGACATGGCTTTAAGTGATGACAGAGACATATTTTAATATAATTGAAGCTTGGACTGGCTGCCTGGGTTGGTGTTGGTCAAAGATGTGCCATAAACTGAATATGTGAAGCTTACATATTTTTGGGGAATTTCTCACCCATACCTCCCCTTAAGCAATGTTTGAAAGTAAGAAGGAAAGGACTGGTAGTTGTGCATTTGTTTAGACTCACAATTACAACTTTGCCATTTTTGACTCCTTTGGTGTTGTAACTTGTAACCCTTGATGGCGTCGACGCAATTTTTTGTATATAATTATTTTAGAAGTGATGTTCAAGACCTCTGTGATTTACTTTCAGGTTGGGACGCGGCGTTATATGTCGCCTGAGGTCCTAGAAGGTTCGGTCAATTTGTCAGTGGAGTTCTTCTTCAAGATCGACATGTACGCCTGTGGTCTCGTGCTGTGGGAGATCCTCACTCGGTGTTCGGCTAACGAGGGTAGGTCCATGTTCAGATGTTATTGAGGCTTAGTGCTCCTGAAAGTTGAGCTTTTGTGTAACCCTTGTGAAACACAGTGTTTATGCAAGTGTAGCCAAGTAAAAGAGAGGGGAGGGTAAGCTCAGTGGTAGCATGCTGGGCTGCCAACCGCTGGGTCCAGGGTTTGAATCCAGCTTTTGCTGGGTGCTTACCTGGGCTTATGTTGGACATGATGGTGGCTGTTTCAATCATCCTACGCCTCATTGTCGTGTCCTCCTGTCCTAATTAGCCTATCAAGTGCATAAATACAGGACTTGAAGCCCCAGTCATCCATCGTGTCCTCCTCCTGTCCTAATTAGCCTATCAAGTGCATAAATACAAGACGTAAAGCCCCAATCATCCATCCATCCCAATCATTCATCCCATGAAGTTGATGTGTAACATGTTGAGGACTCCCATTATCTGTCTATCTGCATCATTGAGTGTGGCATATATCTTGCAATTAATTATGAACCTTGCTCTCACACTTTGTAAATGCCAAGTACGAGGTTACTGCATACAGTGCATAGCCACCAACACCATAGTTTAACTTGATACCACCAGGTTTTGAGACCTGACATGTTTGTGCCGCAGCTCCATCTATTGGTGTTTGATGTTTATTAAATTGTCAAGTTGACGGCCCAGAATTTCACTCAATTAGATTGGCCTATTGAAAACATTTAGGTTTAAAGATGACATCAAATTATTAATTGATTTAAGAATTTGTTTGCTGCTTTTTGGGTGTCCCCTGCAAAATTCTGAGGATACTTTGTCCGTAATGTATTTTGTCTCAGGGTCTTTATCCTTTGTGGATTGTTCAGAATTTTAATTATATTGCTTCAATTTAATGTATTATGTATAGGCCTAATACGAATTATGATAAAGTGGAATTTGGTATGTTAGCATTTATAAATTATACAAAATATTTATCGCATCATATCAGTGATGGAAGTTTTATTTATTTAAAGTGTATATCTGCATATTATAATGAGTAATGGTATTGAATTACCACAGTGCCCTTAGTCAAGTTAGAGAATGACTTAAATTACATGTGTAATTTTACATCAGGCATATAATGATAATGTAAAATTTATATTCTTTTTATTGGGATTTGGACAAGATATAAAGATATAACAGCTCAGTCTATTTGTTATATAATATGAGCGCAGCTCATGGCTGCCGAAGGCAGCCATGAGCGAAGCTCACTTAGCACAAGGACAGCTCATTCTGTGTGGTGCTCCTGTCTACAGTGACTGCCTGAACAGGAAGTGCCTGTAGTTGCCATAAAAGTGGAGCTAGTAGTTAAGTCAGAGTTTAGTTTGGTAAATAATTAAAATACCTCAAATATCTTCCAAAATAGCTTTAAAATTTCAGTCTTGTCGTATAACAACCTCCAATGACATATTTCAGAGATTTAAATCAACATGTGTATCAACATTGGAAATAATTATTTCCATACCCCTGATTGTAAGTGACTGAACATTAAAAGTCAACACAAAAGTTAATGACTTAAATGGCTCACCAAGTAAGAAATCATAAAAACACTTAAGGTTACATAATCTTCATTAACTATCAACAAATTATGTAACAGTCTAATATTAAACAGTCATCTCTGAATAGCTATGGTTTTATTGATCTCAGTTATGTAACATCAACAATTTAACATAATAGATCCAAATTTGTAGATCCAAATTTAACACAGATTTGAATCACACAGCTGTCAGTGCAATCTGTCTATCTATCTATCTATCTATCTATCTATCCATCTATCTATCTATCTAATCTTATCCATATATCTGATCCTATCTATCTATCTAATCTTATCTATAAATCTGATCTTATCTATCCATTCTATCTATCTGCCCATTTGCCCAGTCCTTTAAAAAATTGGCCTTCTGCATGGAATTTCATGGCAGTGCCATTTACATATTATAAAATGGTATTAAATTACTACAGGGCCCATAGAGGACTACCAGCTCCCGTTTGAGAAGGAGGTAGGCCTTCGTCCCACGTTAGAAGAAATGCAGGAGTGCGTCATCTACCAGATGAAGCGACCGGAGTTGAAGGAAGCGTGGCTCAAGGATCCTGTGAGTACCAAGTTCTGTGGTTAGAGGGCTGCACTGAGGGCAGACGTAATCTATGGAAAGCTCCTTGGATCGGCCAACTGAACAGAATCTGATTTCCTGCCTCAGAAGGAAAAAATCGAGCTTGTCCAAGATTTTCCTTTAATTGACATATTGAAAACTTGAGATTATAGCTTATTTACTCGTCTTGCTGACCAATTTCAAAACTCAAAAGATCTGAGAAGCTAAAGATAGATTATTGTGCTTGAGGATAACAAGAATTTTTTTTAGGAAAAAGGGAAGTTGTTGCTTGGCAGTTGTGATTAGAGCAGATTTACACTTGTAAGCTTTAGAAATAAAATTGATATCAATTTGGCTAAATTTAACGTCATGACATTTGAATATTTGAAATTTGAAAAAGTACAAGTTTCTAATATCATTAACGTGTTGGTGTCCTAAAAACAGCTCTCATAAGCTCTGTAATTCTGAAATTGTTATAGTGTCATTAAAACGTTCTTTGTTTAATCTTTCAAGTATGTTGAGACATTTGTCTTTGTAATTTTGTTGCAGAATCTCTCCGAGTTCTGCTCGATGGTTGAGGAGTGTTGGGATTCTGACGCTGACGCCCGACTTTCTGCTTACTGCGTCCTGGAGCGGCTGATGGCCATGCAAAAACGGTCGAATCTGCCCTCCTCAGTGTCGCAGTTTCAGTCGTCCACCCCTCACCAGGTGACGCTGCTGTCTCAGCAACAACAACAGCATCAAACGCAACCACAACAACAGCAGACGGCCCCCGTCCGGCCGCCCCCGCACATGATGACGTACCTGCCCACGCAGACGCCGACCAACAACTCATCAATGACGACACCCCTCGAGTCGTCGGGATCCTCTACCTCAGCTACGTGTAGCAGCACATCAACCCAGGACTCTGGCATCACCTTGGGCCCCCCCACAACCACCTCCACCTGTCTCATCATGCCCCACGCCCCCTCAGCTGTCCTCGGCAACAGCCATAGCAACCCCCATAACAATATCAACAATCGGGGGCACCATCTCCCCTCGGGACCTAGCGCGGCCGGAGAGATCAATGGGACAGCTCCGCCCCCCTTGAGCGTCATGGTCCCCTCCGCGGCAGCCTCCCCTCCCTCTCAGATCGCCATAACCAGTATATACCCCCCTCGAAATTACACAAATGCCGGTGGCAACAACCAGGGAAGTAACGTCACGACAACCATTGCCTCAAGTATACCCCCCCAGGCCGTGTAGCACGATTGATGATAAACAATGATCAAGACAATAAGAATTGTGGCCTCACGAGCCTGGGCAGCTGTTTTTGTGGTGCGTCGCCATTGGTTACTCATGTATCTATGGCAACAGTACTTGTCTCCATGGAAACGGTACATGTCAGCGTGGGACTACTGCTATTGCCAATGGTTTGCATGGTGCGTCTCCTTGGTGACGGTATGTCGTTAGGGCTGCAGTACCTGTCACCATGGTAACAGTACATGGTCTCCATGGCGACGGCCGTATCCTCAGCTTGTGCTGCTGTTTTATTTTGACTTAGCAACAACAACGTTTGTCCTGTGCGGTATAGACAATTGTTAATCATGTAAACTATAATGAATAATCACTGATGAATAATGAGGTAAAAAATAGTTAATACATGTAAACTAAATGAGTTCGAAGAATCATGTAAAAAAAATTGTAAGTGTTAAATTGTGAAAAAAATCGTAAAATCTTGTCCAAGTAACAAGCGTTGGGCTTGAAAGACATCTTAATGCCTTCAAGCTGTGGACTGTTGAATGTGGGAGTCAGCTATGTAATATGATTAATATCCATGCGAAGTGTCACATATTTGAGTTACCCGAGTGGCCCTAGAAAATTACGACTGAGTTTTAAAGTAGAGATATATCTTCGGAGTAGCAACTTGGAAGGCTAACTTAAGAGTTGGTAACTTGAAAGTGTTGCAGAGCTCTTGTAACTGCAAGTTTGAGCTCGAATGACTTAAAGTTCTTGCTTGTGAGTCGTAATTATGAGTCGTAACTCTTGGGTGGTACTCCAGATGCATGATCTTGATTGGTGTGTCATGACAGTCTCGTGTTTCTTCAACCTTGTGCTCTATCCCGGTGTCGATGCTGTGATGATTGGTGGATGTCCGTTTTAAGTCCCAACTAACTCAACTTAGAACAACAACAAGTCTGTTGCAGTCCGCAAATATCCGTCTGAATATATGTTATCCTTTCTTCTGAATTCAATGTGTAGTATCATGTACTGCTAACTAAGCTGTATATGTATGATCAAATTTGTCTCTAGTCTGCAGGACTTTGACAAAACAACATTTATCGCCTCATTTGTAACAGGTTAATTAGTTATGCCACCATTATGACGGGTTAGAAATGACTTAGTCATGATTAATAAATAGTTATTAACAATACAAAATGTTCTGCTAGGAATACAGTACTTGTTTCCGTGGCAACTGTGTCAGAGACATGGTAACAGTACTTGTATGCTTTTGTCATGGAAACGATTCTGAGATTCTGATCGCAGCTATGGTAGCAGTACTTGATATGTGTTTCCATGGCAACAGTACTTGCTGTCATGGCAACAGTACCTGGTAATGTGTTTCCATGGCAACATTGTTGTTATTGGCAATAGCACTTGCTAGTTAATATGCAATGGCAACAGTACTTGTAGTCATGGCAACAGCGCTTTTTTCAGTTGTTTAGGAGATCAATATTCAGAAATGGATTTTTGCTGACTGCCACTGATGGGTAGTTTTTATACTCCTGAAAAAAACAACACTTTTTTAAATGCGAGACAACTAATAACTAAACTGAAAGTAGTTATGGTAATATATTTAGTTACTTGGACTTTCTTATCGTTATCATAATTGTCATGAAATGAACAGAGCTGATTACCCCAATTATGAATGTTATGAAAATTGATTACGATACATTGTTATAATGTTATATGCCTACACCAGGACAAAAACCTCATTTGAGCTCTCAGTAACAGTACAGGTATATTATCAATACTAATTGATGGTAGTAGTAAAATATCAGGTCATGATTTTTCTTTATGTTGATATGCATGAATATTGTAAATAGGTGTACATACAACAACTGTGACTGTATAATACTGTATGGTTGATGACTTTGTGAATAGGAATATATAGGTTTCTCCCTCAGTGGGTATGTAGTGTACCCTATATAATATATAAACGATATATATATATATATACGCCCCGATTGAATATGTTATTAATATAATAATAATAAGGGAGGGCCCTTTTACCCGATTGTAAAATTCTCAGTATGTCCTCGTTGGCGTTGGCGTTGACGTGATCTATGTGACGTTCACGTGACTGCGTGACTCGTTTACGTGACTGTGTGACTCGTTTACGTGACTCGTTTACGTGACTGCGTGTGAATGAGACTCTTATTATAAACGAGTAAACTATTCTCGTTGGTATACCATATACTCGTCATTACACAATGGTTGATTGTAATGTCTCGTTATGGTAATTGACCGAATGGTGATGTCCAATTTGTCCGTGTGCTGTCCTTGACTTCGTTCGTTGTATCTTAAACCGGCATAGACCAAAGACATAACAAATGCTAAATACATTACATGTACATAACGTATACTTATATCTACCGATTGGGAGTGAATGAATTTTTTTTAAAGATGATTTTAATTTCGTCTGTTCAGCTGTTCAGCCTCCTCCTGATTTCGGAGTCTTAATTTTTTGATTACTGTCTAGAAATTCAGGTTATTCTCCTCGAAAATCTGGTAATGATTTATAAATATTGATAACGGAAATCGCCTGAGATGTCTTTGAATCATAATAACTATTCCAGAATCCAGAAATTACCTCTAAATTCCTTCGATATCTTGCAATTGTTATAACTATTTCAGAAATTGTGAAAAAAATTCCTCAGAAACAAGCAGTGATTACAGAAAATTCCTAAAATATCTTTTAATTGCGATAACCGTTCCGGATAATTGCCTGAGAATTATGTGGAATCTAAATCCAATAATGATTAAAAAGTGACTACAAATTTAGTAAAAGTTCTATAGTGATTACAGCGATTGCCTAAATATTCTTTAGAATCTAAAAGTTGATACATAAAATGGCCAAAATTGAAAAAAATATATATATCACAGTTTCTGATAGCTGAAATTTAAAAATTGAGGCTCTAATCTGACTCAGTTGTTCTAATCCAACTCGGTAATCTAACTCATTTGTTAAACCATTCATTGTCCGTTTCCATATATATATTGAAATTTTATATCTGTACATTGATTCTGAAGTGCCATCACATTCGTATGCTTTAAGTTTTTGGTCAAATCATTTTGAACCTTAAGATAATTTTTAGATCATGATTGAAATTACTTATCGCACTCCATCATGCAGCAGATCAGGTTGTTCTTCGGTGAAATAATCGTGATGGGTCGTAAATTGATTGACGTAAGCTTAATCGTGTTAATGGATTGAAAGAAACACCTGTTTAAAACTTCAGAGACAAGATGAACGTAGTACTCGAGAAATGTATTGGTAAAAAAAAGGAAATGCACAAATAAGTCTAATCGGAAAGTTGCGAAATTGTTTCCAAAATGTGGGAGTACTATTGTAAGATAATAACAAAGTATTGGCCTACATTGAATACTTCTATTATGACCCGTCACTGTGCAAAGCTTTTACATTAGTCACAGTTTGTTGAACTGGAAAAACTTTTGTAGAAGCTTATTATTTCATCGAAGATCAACTACTGAATTGAATTTTTGTAATCCAAGTTTTCAGGAATTTTGCAAATGATTTACAGAATGGACAATAGTTTTATTACTTTTTTCCGATATAATTGAAATATATGAATTATATACATAGATTCAAAGATACGTGCAATATATAATTAATAGATGATTAGGTATTTATCTGTATTTTAAGTCATTGTCATTCAATATCCTCAATATATATAATCTGATATGGTATATTATCTAATATCTTTGATTTTCTGTACGCAGGTCCTCGATCATGGGGTTTTTATGTTGTTGTTTTTTTTTTCGCACTTAACTCATTTTGAAATCACTCAAGTGGCACACTATGAAGTTTTATATATGTGTTGAAATAATTTATGTGAAAATGCAGAACTAAAATGTCCGCTGCTTGTGGGCAGTACCGATTTTAAGTTATATTTACCATTATTCTAATAAACGCGATCGATATTATAATATTCAATAAATATTATGATATAAGTATCGTGATGAATATATGAACACTATAATAACTATTGTATTTAACTTTATTTAGTTTCTTTCCATCAAACTCAGGATGAATATAAAATTACTCATTATATATATGTGACGTTTTCATGGTACATATATATACGACGTATATATGTGTGAGATAATGCATAAAACTATGTATAAAACATGTACTGGGTACTCGTAATGCTATGGGTGAACTATTGTCGTATTGTAGGACGTGTATTGCAATGTTATTACGCTTATATCCTATGATTCAATTGGTATGTTATCATTTTGTTCAACGACTTAATCTCTGTCTACTTCTTTTTGGATCCTTCTGATCTTATATGAACTTTTGTGAATTTTAGTTAGCTTAGGTTATTGCAGTTATCAGCAGTTTGAAGATGTGATGTTATGTATATGATTTAGACATATCAGTTGTTAATTTGCTTTTTCTTTTGTTTTAATTTGTACTTCATTTGAATCATGTGTATTTTGTTTGTATTTCGTGCGTATTGACCTCATGACATAGCCTGCCGGGAGAAAGCAGCTAATAGGATTCTGTTAGGAGAGCTACAATGTTTCGTTTTGCTTATTTTATGTTTTCTGCGTCTTTCTGGGCTATTCTGGGTTATCCTAAAAGTCTCTCTTTTCTTGTTTGACGATATCCTAAAATATTCCTTTAAATATTGATGAATGATTTCATAATTTTTCGCAAGATTCCATAATTTTTGGCCAGATTTTATCAGGATTATTTTCGATCAATCATTGACATTTATCAATTAGTTCAATTACTTAAATTAATTATTATAAAAATCAAACTGCTGACTTGTCCGTGAATTTGTTCTTCGAAATTTTCAATCTCCATCGGCTGTCCACTTCTTGCTTAACATTTTCGCTTGTTTCTCTCTATCTGTTTTGTGATCATGTTTAAATTGGCCGCCCTGCGTCACAGAGTCTGTCACATCGTGCGTTACAGCATGTGTCGCAGTCTTAGGCGTTTGCTTTTGTTCGCAGTGTGTGTTTTGTCGCAGCAGCAGCAGCGTTTTGTGCTTTTCGGGGAGAAAGTGATCCTTCTGACAGTTCTGTGAAGATTTAAAAACATGTCACACACATACTTATAACGTTGTTAGGAGCCAGGGTAAGGTAGCGTAGTCCTCTGTTGATTTTTGATTTCTAGTTAATTTTAGTTAATTTTCCTGTCATCGATATTAATATAATACGAATATTGATATAATGTGTTTTTTTTTTCTATCTGTAGTTCTCTAGGCTAATTGATGGAATATCAACATAATGTCAGTTCGTTATCAATTCATCATATTGTTCATCATAGGTAATAGTGCTGATCATGATTCACCCAATATACCAAGTCATCCAATAGTTTATACTTTGCTTAATTGGTGATTATCCATTGTAATCTAATCAGTATTCAATAATCTAATCTATTAGATTGGTCTATTGGCCTCATCCAGTTAATTACTGCGATCTGTTAATTGTTAGAATGACAAAAGAGAAAATAAATAGAGGATTTGGTTCGAGAGAAAAGCATTACAACTCGCCTTAAGCTGATTGAAATAGAGTTTATGACAATATAGTAATAATGTAAAACCACTGGCTAGCTACTATCTTAGATTAATACTTAAAAATATGATATTTCTATAAAGAAAGGCATGTACTTGTACCTTAATTATACATACTTAAGTGAACATTAACCGAAACTTACTTAAAATCTTGAAACTTAAAACTCTCCCCTTTGGCCAATGAGTAATAATTTACCAAAATAAGAAATATTTTGTGATATTTGAGTAGATGTTGCCGCAAAACTTGACTCTGACATAAAATATAACAATGTATTAACTCATTGTTTTGATAACTCTAAAAAATAATTATAATATTTATCTGAAATAGTTTTAACTTGCTAACTTAATGCTTGAATGATGTAGGCTATATTTAATTCCGTAAACTATAGAACTTGAAACTAATGCAATAGTTATGACTACACTAGAATGAAACATAATAAAAACATTTATGCTGGACTCCTGAATGGCTTACTATTTTGCAATAGTTACAAATACACAAAGAATAGTTATTTTGATAACTTAATACAATTCAGATAGTTATGTATGATACTAACTGCAATTATTAAATAGCTTAACACAGCTTTAATATATGCTGATATGGTTAATCACTGTTAATGCAAAGGTTACGCTTGCATTCATTTGAATATGCTCCTGAGAGTTATTTGTTGCAAATGATCTTTAACTCCTTTATTCATACGTCATATTATACTGATATCCTGACGATTGCAATAGTTTAATTGTTCGTATTTGTTCATGATGGTACACTGTAATTGCAATAGTTGAATTTCGCCCAGCAGCATGCCCGATATATTGTTATAAAACAATGGCACAAATTGGTTTACTGAATTACAGGTCAATTATTCTGATTTAATCTATACCTACTTGTTAATTGCTTGCAATTGATGGCATGAACTTAAAATAACTACCGTACATTCAACCGTGTAGGAATTGTTTAATTGAGTGCTGTTTCTCTGTCTATATTCTATACATACTCCATACGCTATCCTCCCCCGGTATTTTACTGATACGGTATTTTACTAATTGGTATTTTTATGTTTGTGTGAAAATACCTGGTATTTAGTGTTTCCACTTTGTACCATGCTCGTTGGTATGTACCGTTGTTGTATTTTGCCATTTTTCATTACCGACGGTTTCAGGAAATTTTCTATTTCTTTCCAACTCATTCTTGTTCTCCATTCATCCATCCCGTCTTTAAATGTTTTTAAATTTGATAATTACCAAAGTGCTATATCAATATATATCACCAATCATGAGTTTATTGGGAAATGATTACCAATCATGAATTTTAAGGCGTGAAACATTTGTATTCGACCATTAACTCGGACTGAAATGTTTTTACAATATATATGTATCCTGCTATACAAGTTTTAATTCAATATTCGTCATGATGCAACAGTGAGGCTGAATTTATACAGTTGAATTGATACGGCTGAATTATTTGATTTAATCGATGCAGTTGATTTGTTTTGATTTAATTGATATGGCTGAATTAGCTGAATTGATACAGTTCAACTCAAACGAGTCCAATTGCAAGGTTGACTGATGCAGCTTAGTGGTTTGATACGACTGGTTCAGTTGAATTGATACAGTCTGATTAACTTGAAGAATTTACGCAACTAATTCAGATTGAATTGATACAGCTGAATGATTTAGCCATTTTGATTTGATCAAATTGATACAGCTAAGTGGTTGAATTGAATTGATACAGCTGGATTGATTTGGTTGAATTGATACAACTAATTGGTTGAATGGAATTGATACTGCCAGATCGATTTTGATTGAATTGATACAGCCGATTGTATGAATTGAATTGATACAGCCAGACCGATTTTATTGAATTGATACAGCTAATTGATTGAATTGAATTGATACAGCTGGATCAATTGGACTGAATTGATACAGCCTCCTGGGTCCATACATACTCGGCACGGGATAATGTGCACAATTTGTTGAAATTTCAAAGGGTAACTGTTGAGTTTTTTGCTGAATTTTATAACGCATTGTATTTTGATGGTATGATGCAGCCGAATGTTTTATTCAAGTTTTAAGATATACGCTCTAGGGTAACCTGTACAAAATGGTTGATTACTTTCTGATTAAAATGCGGGTACCTCCGTTAGATTTTAGTAGGTTGTAAAAATGATAGCAACATGGCCTCCTAGGAAAATTATTAATCGAGCTTTTGTGCTAATAGTTATTATTAGGCTTTCTGCAAACGTTTTGCTAAAGTTGTATTGCAAACGTTTGGCTATTGACACTTCGGAATGTTTATTTGCTGTGTCATTTAGCCAACGTTTTGCTGACATAATTATGTAAAGATTCCATTGCGTGCAGTTACTTTTTGTTTTTTTGTTGAAATACTTCAGGTACTAACCAAAGTTCAGGATGTTTTTGGCCAAAAATTACATACATATATATAACCACTCATTCTTACATACAACTGTTCATACGCCCGTACATGCGATGTACATTCATTAATAGTACATAGTAAGTATTTATAATAATGCGCTGCTTTGATTTTTTTTAATCCATTGTTCGTCTCGGGAATTGATTTTGTTACCCAATGGTGCCTTCTTACTTAAAACAACTGAGTTTTCTGTATTCACAGTAATGTCGATTCAAAAATCTCCGATAATAATAGATTTCCCCTCGCATGTATTAATAACTTTGTCTGTGTGTCTGTATCCTACTCTTTTCTGTCCATCCCTATCGTCTGACTTGTCTATCTGTTCTGGTTTGTGACTGTCTATTTGACCTAATTAACAGCTATCGATTGGTCGCCATTAATAGGGCAGGCTAGTTGACATTCTACTGTCTGCCTGACCGTCTATCTGGCATGTTACTGTCTATGTGACTGTCTATCTGACATCGACTGTCTTACCTGACCATCTGCCGTATTACTGTCTATCTGACCGTCTATCGGCTGTCTATTGGGCTCATACGATTGACAGTCCGCCTGGTGGAGAGCTTAGAGAAATGGCGCGAAGCAATCGAAACTATGGGTAATAAGTGAAAATGATGATTTGTATGTATAATATGATAATATAATAATAATAATATTATGGAATAATATTGTGTAAGTAGTACCTGTTACAATATGGCGCATATAGGAATGTGTGTGAGGGAACTGTATGTGTAGGTTATTGTTGAATTGTTATATTCTTGTCTGAATATTAACATTTTTCAGGGTAAAATGGTCGAATCATTACAATCCTTTCAATAGGTAGAGTTATAGGTAGCCTGTCCATACAATATACGTCAGGAGTTCGAATGATTATGGTACACTGGACATACATGAGTGACATTAAGTGTCAATTTGTGATTTGAAGTAATCGTTCCTTGTTTGTTCTCAGATTGTTCATTGTTATTTATCCTAACGGCACAAGAATTCTCTGGTAAATCCAATCAGGAATTATGTTGAATCCTCCCAATGGCCTGCTATACATACCAATAATTATATCCAGTTCACATGTGAAACTTACAAGGGTTTCGCTTCAATTGAATTATTTCCCTCTCAATGTAAAGATTTGTCATTTAAAGTGATGATTTTAATCTGCTGTAGTTATAGGAAGTTTATAATAAAATTGACCAGTTACGGTACATGACTCAAAAAAGTACATCACTATTAGAGCAGTTATCAGGAACGACTCACTGATTTATATTTTCCAGCTGAATTAATTCTTACATCAATAATTACGTACTTATATTTCATGATTTCTTTGTGCAACTCTTAAACATCAATCTGTATTATATATAATGTCCATAGCCTCACAAATCACGCACATGTCTGAAAATGTTTTACTACATCGTTTATACTTGTTTGTACTGTTCATCGACATTATCTTTAGACTCTTGACTTCATGGAAAATTTTTGCTATTTTCTCAGAAATTCAGGGGTCCGTGGGGTCACATTCAATAATGTACATAATTCCCATACTCAGTATTGCAAAAGGGGACTCTCTTGTGAAGTTTTTTAACCGTGGGGAGTGACAGACTTGTGTAATCTTTTCCTTAATCATGTTTCTCCTGAGCTTATAGGTTTTCAGTCTTGTTTTGTTTGTCTTCTTGTTTTGTTGTAAATACGATTTTAATTTTTGGGGTCCTTCATGAATTTATCAGTATGTCACACTTAACGTCAAAATGTGATTTATGTTATATTCTCAAGCGGTCTAAATCATAATCAGTTTCTATCAGTTTGTAATGACCCAACATAATATAGTACTTAGTGAAGAGGTTTTTCAGAAAATCAAATATAATAGTAACAAAATACTCTTCTGATACAGTAAATTCTTATTAACGCTGTCCTGTAAGCCAAATGATACATTATTGAGGTTGTTGCCACAATTTGTTGTGGTTGCTATGGTCATTGCTATGGTTTCTGGTGGTTACTATGGTCGTTGCTATGGTTTCTGATGGTTACTATGGTCGTTGCTATGGTTTCTGGTGGTTACTATGGTTGTTGCTATGGTTTCTGGTGGTTACTATGGTCGTTGCTATGGTTTCTGGTGGTTACTATGGTTGTTGCCATAGTTCGTGATGGATTTGGTGGTTACTATGATGGTTACCATGGTTTCTGATGCTGTGGTTTCTGGTGGTTACCATGTTTGTTGCTATGGTAACTAGCTGTTGTTGTGGTAACTAGCTGTTGCACAGACGTGGCTCTTGCCATAAGTTTTGGCACTTGTCAGATCGGCCTCATAATAGTTGATGGATTTGTTTTGGGAATTGAGATCGTTCCATAGACTACAGGTGTCATGTTGGCCTTTATCTTTCTTCTTTCAAATTCTTTGAATATGAGTAGGGTTATAATTATGCTTTTGATTGTATGGATCTTTTATACACTCTAAATTTCTTAATCATTGCCAGTCAAAAATAATTAAGACCTTGATTATGCCAATTAAATGTACCATAGTCATTCATTCATGATTATATCTGTCATAAAAATAAGATAATATCATAATTGTGATTTCCTGTATCTTATTTAACGTTCTCCCCATTTGACCAAGCACCCGAGTATTTCATTTGAAAAATAACATGGAGTTTTATTACCCTGGGTTCCCCCAGGGTAATTTTATCTAAAAACCAGTCTGAGAGATTTTTGGAAAAAAGTTTTCCCAGCCTTAATACAGGTGTGGATGTGGTCAAGTGAGCCATTTTGTGTTCATATAGAGGTGAACTAAAATGCGTTGTGGAATTGGGGATGGTTTGTTGTGTTTAAAAAAAAAAAAATTTTTTTAATTTTTTAATTTGAAAAAAAAAAAAAAGTTAATTTTTTTTTTTTTAGTAGTTTGTTGTGTAATAGATCGTTTGAGTCTTGAGGGGCTGTTTTCAAGCTGACTTTGCATTATAATGTCACCCACGTGACGATCGTCCATGCGATTCAAGGAAGGCCTATAATGCATTTGGCAATTGCTTTTTGCAGTGCATATATTCTCAGAAGCAGTCTAACAATGCTAATTGCAATTCTGCAAGTTCTAAAGCGTTTTTCCCCCTCAGTTTACCAAATTGCCATTGAAAAACACCACTTGAAGTCAATCTGACAGGTGTCAAAGCTGATTACACTTCGCTGTGCAGTGCTACTTTGATCTTGTATCCACGGATCTTATGCTTAATTGCTAATTCCCAACAGAACCCAGGGTTTGAATCCTCGGATTCTTGTGTAGTTAAGAATTTTAATTGAACTACCTCAGGTTGTCTTATAATGTGAGTGTGACCACTTGTGTTAATGATGATGATTTTATATTATTAGGTATTACGTATACTTTGTATGTGTGCATGTGATGCCGAAACGGTACGTGTATCTTACTATGTAACATTGGAAATTGCAATTTGTAACATGTAAATTGAAAACTTGTGACATGAAAATTGAAATTTGTGAATTTTTATTTTAAGACTACTGACATTTATGATAGACTGTACGGGGAAATCTTAGTAACTACCTGAAGTATATATAATAATTTCATATACGTTAATCATATAGGCCTACAGTGTGGGCGTACAATAACTGTTGTGTACATTGTGTCAGAAAACAAAAGTACGGAAAATATAAATATTATTTGACAACTGCAAATTTGTTTCACTGTTTTTCCATTCTTTTAAATATTAAAAAGTAATGATTATGATTTTAAAAGCAGTACCTCATACCCTTATCAAATAGAATATGATAAAATTTGCTTATCTAAACGTACAAGAAGTAAACAGATCTTGTACAGATGTATACAAGATAGTCATTGGTTTGATGTATACTTAATATGTATACTTAATATGTATACTTAATATGTATACTTAGTTAGTATACTTAATGTATACTTAATAGATACGATGTTTACTTTTCGTTAATTTGAACAATACCAAAAATGGCCCGAATCATAATTGTGAGAAGACAAAGAGCTGCATCTGCACAGCGACTTTAACACAGTTCATGTATTTTGCATGTGGTTTTTGTATTTTAATCATTATTAATATAGTTTTGAATTTGCATTCAGGGATCGCTACTCGACCTCTTGAGCTTCAGTGCTATAATACAAAATGTTACAAATGTTACAAAATAATGTTACACAATAATGTTACAAATGTTATTAAGAATCATTAAATATAGACCATAATACCTGGGCTGTAGTACATATATATGTACTTAGAACTGCTCTTGTATGTATGTGTACTTGTAGGAGTACTTATATGTGTATATGTACTGGTATATGTACTTGTAGTGGTACTTGTACTTGTATTGGGACTTGTACTTGTGTGTGTACTTATATTTGTACCTTTATTTGTACTTGTATATTGACGTTTGTGTCTACTTGTACTTGTATTGGTACTTGTACTTGTGTGATACACAAGCAGTAGTTTGAGGATAAATCTAATTCATCAAGGAAAGTACAATTTCAAATATCGAAAGTACAAATGGTTACAAGTACTTCCAAGTACTCCCAAGGACAAGTACAAAAATGTACAAGCACATGTACTTCCCAAGTACAAATATCAGGACAGGTAGCCTATATGTGAGTTAGTGCAAATGCAGGCGTTGGAACAAATGCTACATCCGAGTTCAAGTACAAGTACAAGAGTATGTGCAAGTAGCAAGTACAAGTACAACCAAGTACAAATACAACCAAGTACAAATACTACCAAGTACAAATACATATATTATGCACAGGTAAAACTTCTAACATGTAGGAGAGCAAGTACAAATTCCAGCACAAATACAAGTACAAATACAAGTTACGAGTACAAGTACATGTACTGTATAAATTACACAGTATTGCTACAGCGCATACAATTCATTTCCATTAGAGAGTTCTAAGGAATTCTTTCCGATTAAGCATTAATCTACAAATTCAGGTATAGCTGTTATGATATAATATTAATAATATTATTATATTATTATAATATTATTATGGCAGCGCCCCCTACTGACTGGGTAACAAAGTTCACAAGATTAAGTTTGTATCGATGATGATTTGTATTGTTGATTTGCGTCGATACGAGTCATGCTATAAATTTTAATATAATATTATGACGTATCGATGATTTGTATATTATCTAATTTGTAGTAGCATGTCTTGTGTACGAGTAACCTTCGTATGGTAAACGTTCACCTTAATACTGATTACCCAAATGGACTTAAAGAGGGCTTTTGTTTCTTAAGGGTAAAACGTGACAAGACGGGTGGTATATTATTGCACATGACACAAGTCTGTGAATGAGTAACTATGTGTCCTATTGTTGATTCCTTGTCTATAATTAAACATAGTATTTGATATAAAATATTCCTCGTGTCGTTTTATTTATTGGCTCATACAAAGTGATACATTGTCTGTGGATCAGTTTTTATGAAAAATAATTCTTAAGTCCATTAGGGCTAGCTCCTCAGCTCCTCAAAACCAGGACTTCGGAGAATCGGAGTTAAGAGTCCGAAGTCAGAGAGTCAAGAGTTTTTGGGGTGAAGTTAAGAGTCACACCTCGGTTTTCAGGTGGAGTCTTGAGTCGAAAATTTATCTGATGACTCCTGACTCCTAAATATTATTTGAAAATAAAACTTCTGAAACAACTATTAGTGTATAAAATCCACTTGTAACTTACGTACAAAAAATGCTAAAGAGAGGAGTTGGGAGTCTTAAATTCAGGAGGCCAAATAAGTTGAAGAGTCAGTTCTGTTCTTGTTGCCTGACTCCTAAGTCTCTCAAAACAACCTCCGAGGAAGACAAATTCATTCAATTATTAAATATTAGATATTATATAGATAGTGGATGGTGAGGAGACCAATATTGAGTTTTATTGGCCGAAACAGTAATATTGGTCGAGGCCGCAGGCCGAGACCAATATTATCTGCTGAGGCCAATAAAACTCAATATTGGTCGACTTAATATCTACTATTTGTTATATTCTGCACCAAAATTTTCCAATTTTATATTCATTATTGTAGTAAAAAAATGCTTTAAAAAAGACCATTTCCATTTCAGATTATATTTATAAAACCAACACCAATGAAACAGATTTTGCTAATTTTTTTTGGTAGTCAAAGGACTTTTGAAATTTCACAATTGATCCTTTTTAACCCCTCCCCCTCCTTTGTCTAAGATGCCAGCAATGTCTACTAATACTGACAGGTATGAAATCTGTTAATTTGCGAGAAAAAAAAAGATAGATCATTATGGATGCTGGAATAGGCCTAATTGCACTTTTTCTAGTCTGAAAAAATGCATGATTGAAGCTGACAGAACTTCTAGGCCCAGATCAACGAAAATAAATTAAACAACAATGAAAAGGATTAATAAAAAAAATAGCAAGATAGATGTATGAATGGCAAGTCCGATAGGTAAATAGATAGACAGCTAGACAGTTGGATAGATAGATCGATTGATAGAGATAAAAAGAATAATATCATTAACTTCAGTACAGCATGAAGTAAAAGAATCACACAGTGCACAAGTGCATGAAATTCCCATGAATATGTAGGCCTACATTGCCGCGCATCAGCAATAATTGGAAGTGCATCTGCACTGAGGACGCCAATATTACTTTAAGAGGCGCCAATAACACTTAAGGACGCCAATATCGTTATTTATTGGCGTGGCATGTGATTGATTTGACGTCACCTAATTGGCTTACAAATTTTGATGCAGAATATATTATATAGATAATGGATGGTGAGGAGACCAATATTGAGTTTTATTGGCCGAAGCTGTAATATTGGTCGAGGCCGTTTATTTGTTATATTCTGCACAATAATTTTCAGACTTATACATATCTGTAAAATACTGGTTTTTCAAAAGATATTTAATATTTTTATATGGCAAATACTTAATTTTTCCCATTTTTTACAATGGGCATATTTCTAAAATGATATATTGCCATTTCAAGAAGTTAGATTTCCTCCTACCACGGCCTTCCCTTATAGTAGAGCAGCTGGAGGCCAAAAAGTGCAATATTTAAGAAGATACCCTGCACGGAAGTACAACAGCAAGTTTCATATACCAAAATTTGCAGAAAATTCTCTAGTTTCCGGTAATGCTACTAAAAAATGCTGAAATTCTGTGCGAACTTGGCAGTACTGGTTTCCATGGCAACCGATTAAAAAAAATGATTTCAAGAATTGTTTTACTAAATACTGCATAAGAGACAATTAGTGATAAATGCAATCTGACTTCACATTATGGTGAAATGGAGATTGGGTGAGCAAACTGAGAAAATCATTGACACCCATTGTTTATATGGTTGCCATGACAACCAGGAATTCTTAAAAACAATCAATTTTTTTCTGAAAGTCAATGATAACTTCTCGAAAACAAAGGAAATTTACATATTTTTAGGATTTCAAAGACATGCATCAGAAAGCCCCTTTTCTCGGCTTTCTGGTGATATCTTTCTTTTCTCAATCGGTGTAATACCATTGACACAAAGTGTTACCAAAGTAACCCAAGTAAACAAATTTGAATCCACCAGTAAGCTCACTATTTCGCAGTGTAGAAGAACAAGCAATTCAATTCAAACTTTTTGTCATCAGAGGGTGGTCCATGTGTGAGAGATACTTCAAGAATATTAAAATGGTTAACCTAAGATCAAACTGGTTGCCATGGAGACCTCCAAATCAACAAAATACGCCATTTTGAGAAAAGGACCTGATGATTCTGAGTTTGTGTCTCATTTTGAACGAAGAAATATTGAAAAATTTGTGTATAAAAAATTTATCATGAAAACATTTGAATTTCACTTGGTTACCAAGGCTCAGCATTTGTTTATTACCTTAGCAACCAATAAATAGTTACATTTCGGTGGTATTGGCATGTCTCGGTCCGGAGAGCTCAGACATATTTCTTGTCACATTTGATTAGAGATTTACTGTTTGGTGTTCTGTATCACCACTACATCATTTTTGAAGAGAGATTCCCCTCCAATTGGGGTATCCAACATTTTTAGAACAAGCAACTCAATTCAAAATTTTGTCATCAGAGGGTGGTCCATGTACTTCAAGAATTTCAAAATGGTTAACCTAAGATCAAACAGGTAGCCATGGAGACCACCAAACCAACAAAAGTATGAAATTTTGAGGAAAAGATCTGCCAGATGATTATGAATTTTGGTCTGTGTTTGCATGGGGAATATTGAGAAATTTGAGTGTGGAAAATGCCATACAAGTTTCATTTCACCATCAAAATATTTGAATTTTAGTTGGATTACCAAAGTTTAGCATTTGTTTATTAACCAGGCAACTGACATATTTGTTGAAATTAAGCCACAAATTTTCACTGCAATGCCACATTGACACCTCTGGGATAGTAGTCCCCTGACTGGACCTCATATTTTTATGGATTTGTAGCACCTTCTGATGGAATGGTCCTCAACAGGTATGTTCCAAGGTGAGTGGCAACAATAGAAAAGGTACTACAAGTATTTCCAGGTCAGGTTAAGTAGAAAAGAGACAAGCATTGTGATTCACTGCAAGTCTTCACTTCAGATAGCCAACAAACCAACACTTGATTGCCAGGCTCAGTCACAAGAACTAGAACCTGACAGCTACATGGTAGCAGCAGCTGACAGGCCCAGCATATAGGCCTACGTGGTTGACATGTTTAGGGTCAAAGAGAGTTGTCTGTATCGTGGTGAAGCATAATTTACAGGTACAGTTCAAGCTCGTAGACATGCATGCTCCTAATCAGTGGTATAACATACTGATGACTAATGTCAGAGCAGCAATGTTGATAATGGCACTCCTTGCTTGGCAATATCAATCAGTTTTTTACTAGCATGACATTGCTGTTTAGCAGCAGCAAAGCTGTAAACTAAGTCTATCGAATGGGAATTTAATATTGTAACTCTGTCTGAATTTCAAAATAAATCTATCAATCAATCAAAGTATCCAGGATGCCCAGATACTGCCAATCAGGTACATGCCTCGCAGAACAGAGCAAGATGGAGGGATTATCGGGGCTTTACTTCCTATATTTATTCCCTTGGTAGGTTAAATAGAACAGGAGGGGGACATAGAAATGAGGAGAAGGATGATTGAAACTGCAGTCCAAATTAGGCCAAACGGAGCAAACACTATGTTTCATGTATGTGTGCATTGACTTCAAATACAGCACCATAAATGAAATGTTGCAGCTTGCTCTCTCCATTTGCACAACCATTGGCTACTTTACTTCAGTGACATACCTGTGATATGATTAAGTAATTGATTCGAGCAGAAACTCATCGCAAAAAACTTGTCTCTGTTCACCTTTTTGCTTCACTTTCTCCTTGTCTGTTCCTTTTTTTGTCTCCTTGTCTCTATCTCTGTCTTCCTACCCTACCAATGCTTGTCTTCCCATTCCCTCCTGGTGTCTACTCTCCATGCCCCCTCCCCTACACAGTCACTATTCTACACTAATCTCCTGTTTTACTGGTCCCTAGTCTCCTTCTTCCATGACTCCCTCCTCACAGTCTCTCCTTCCTACTCTCAATTCTAATTCCTTTAAGTATCCACCTCCATAGTGTCCCTCCTTGTCCATCTCTCAGTCTTATTATGTACCTCTTAGTCTGTCCCTCATAGTCTATCCGTTCCTACTCCTTTGTCTCTTCCTTTCGGTCTCCTCTCTTTTAGTCTGCTATACCTGACTGACAATAGTCTGCTGAACACAGTTTGGCTGCAGACTAACAAAATCCAAATCAAACTGGGTCTCAAATTTGAATCTAGGGCACTAGAGCAGTTGCCTATCTATCTAAATCTATCTAAATCTATCTAAATCTATCTAAATCTATCTAAATCTATCTAAATAAGGGTGTAACCCAAGTGGCACATTCGCCCCCCTTTGTCCAACACTTTCAACACTCCTACCAACCCTTCCCCCATCAATTATGCACATTTGTTCCTTTTTTTTACATACCCTTCTGATGAACACACATGTGAATAGATTTTTCCTTCCCCTTCCCCTTCGATTCACTATTATTTATATTTTTTCCCTTGCTGCTGATTCCATCAATTCGTCAGCTTACTTCCGTTTCGTCTGCTTTGTTGTGATCCAGGAGGATCCACCATTTTCGCGCCGTTTCATGTATTTCATTCACGGCAATTAAACTGCATAAAACCATTGTATGTGTGCTATCCTATATGGACTTTCCTTCACTATTGGATACTTCAAAGACAACTGTTTTTGACACTCCCTAACACATTGCTATTACGGTAATTCACCATAATTTAGGTATAATGTTGATTGCTATTGAAGTGTCACATCTTCATTGTGTCTGTCGTGAAGTGCAATTCACAGCTCACATCCCGACACCCCTTCATTTTTCTCAGTATTTCTTTGCAAACAAATCTCATATTGCTCAACTTTTGTTATATTCCAGAATTTTAAACAATTCTTTTACTTTTTACAACTCTCTCACACAGTACAGAGTAGGCCCAACACTCACCAACAGAAACAACTCTTTTTACTTTTTTCATCATGCACAATTAATTGCCTCACTATTTCAATACGTCTTTTTCTAATAACCACAACTTCACATTCAGGGCCCTATCTACAAATGCCCTCAAGGGGGGCGGGCCAAAACATTGGCCCCCCTTAATGCGCCACTGTAATTGCATTGCCACAATACATAATAGCTTGATAGATACATGCATTCATTCTCTACAATGTCACATCCATGCAGAATTCCTCATGCTTCAACACAAAGCACAATAATCCACAGAAAATACACTGCACTGTCTGCAGGCATGAGTCAATGGATGTGTGTATTTAAAGATGACATCGTTGTCATGGGTAAATTCTAGTAAGGAATATGCTCCTAGCAGAACAGTGCAGGAATAGCTAAAAAACACATGTAAAGGCAGTCCTGACTGGCATCACAACCAATGAAATGTTGTAGGGGTGCCGGAAGGAAAAGAGGGTGCAGGGGCAATGTTCAAGAAAGGACAAAAATTTATTGTAGCCGCAAAAACTGTTTTTTTGCCTCAATTCACCATGAATTAAGGCTAAATAATGTTTTTTCTTTGAGATCACAAGGGCAACCTTGCCCCTCCTTGCCAAGCGCAGGAGGGCCTATTGCCCCCCTCCTACCGCCCCTGTTCCAGCGCCCTTGCATGTGTCCCCCTCTCCCTCCTCCATAGTGTCTCCTTTTTATCTTCTTCACTGCTCCAAGGTTGCTTCCCTTGGCATTGTTTCAGGTACATTTTTATGCATGATGCACTTCCTCCCTTTCTTCTCCCGTGCGGCATGCCTCCTCCATTAATAGCTAATCCATTCACCACCTCAATGTTAGGAAGAAGGGGGATAACAGGGGGGGGGGACAACAAGGAGGGCTGTGGCTAGTGAACTTTTTTGAGGATTTGAAGAATAATGTGTGGAGGGGGAAGCAGACAAGAGAAGAATCAGGCTGTGTGAGATCAGGAAGTTGTACAGGGAGAGGCAGAGGGGGAAAGATTATCTGTGATTGGACACTGATTGGTACTTTACATTTAAAAGTTATGCCTTTTGTAAAATAATTGGGATAGAAGAAAGTGACAGCCATGAGACAAAGGATGATTGACCATTTATAAACATAGACCTGAGTGTTTGTTTGTGTTTTACACCTCTGCAGCACCTTAGTGGGCTTTATGGAGGCAGGCGATCGCCGTATGATGAGATGAGAAGACTGTGAATCTGGCACATACCCTATTAATTCATGGATGCCCAGGGTCTTTCAGTTGCCCCAGCATAGAATACTGGATACAAGCCGCCTTCATTTAATGTCCCATGGGCTCGGACTGAAGTGAGTTCCCGGGGTGAGATTTGAACCCATGCCCTCAAAGCCAGTTGACAAGCGCACTTTCCAATTAGGCCACGGGGGAACTCTCATAGATCTGAGTGATACAGCGGCAAGGAAGAGGTGTAAATCTTAGCCTTCTCCTTCCTACTTACTCAGGGGGGTCCTCCAAATGTCATGGTCTGTACCCTCCCAACCCCCTTTCTTCAGTCTCAGCTGTCTTTGTCCTTCTTTCTAGCCTTAAATTATCTGCCCTGCTCCCATCGCCTATTCCACTTCCTTTCCTTATGGCCCAACACAACTGTATTCTTAGCCTTCTTTCCTTATGCTTCCTTTCCCTGGTCCCTTTTCCCCCCTCCGAACCCTACCTACACTAAGCCTGTGCTTCCAATCTGTCTCCCCATATAGGGTTTGGACCTAGGTCAGTGCTAACACTCTGGGTAGCTGCAAAATCCTGAGAAAACCCAATTAATTCTCAACTAACGCTTGTCAGATGATCCTTGGTCCAAAAATTCTAACGCAGTCAGGCTGCAGTCCATTTATTGAGTCTCCACTATTTATGTTTACTAGCATAATAGTACTATTGCTGTCAAGAACTTGCCATCACCTACATTTTCATGTATATATTTTTCATCATTTGGCATGTTCACGAATTCGTGGAGGTGTATAAACAAGCATGTACGAGTTTGTGGACATGTAAAAACGAGCATAGGTGCTCGTGTAATGTAATAACTAACACTCGTGTATGTGCTTTATTATTCATTCGTGCAACTGCCAATTCTAGCATTCATGGAGGTGTTACAGGTTTCAGTTTCAGGGCTAAAATAAGGTTTAGAGTAAGTTTTAGGCAAGTTCAGGGCTGTAATGTTCATAATTACACCTGTACAAATTCGTCAAAGTCAGTATTTGACACTTAAACGAATGGCAAATTCGTGTATATGTTCGTTTTTGCAGGTTTACAAATTCGTGCACATGCCAAATAGTGAAAAATATATACCTCACATTATACTGATGGATGCACTCTTTAGAAACTAGAATCTGAGGCCTAGTATAGACAACAACTTGCAGCAGTGACTGCTCAGTGCTCACATCGTTCATGTTGTGTACATCTCCCAAGATTGAATTCCCTTGAAGTTGAATCAAAGAAGATGTGAAAAACAGTTACTGTACAGGCAAACACTTATAGGCAGCAAAGTTCACATGTAGTTGCAGCTTGAATGATAGTGAGATAAAACATTCACTGTGAGAGTATTATGACTATAAATATGGAATGTAGACTGATAGATAGATAGACATAGTGCCATGAGCGCAGCCTCTAATTAAGTCCACAAGGGCAGCTTGATCATATGGGTGAGAGAGTGTAGGAGTCCTCAACATTTTACAGATTTACCCCGTGCACTCTAAGCCCCAGCAAGCTGACTTGACTTAATTCAATTGGGGCAACGGTGCTGCAATATATTTATTGAGTCAGTTCAACTTGTTCATTTGAAGTTGTATCTGTCAGTTTGCCAACATTTTCACAGTTTAAGTGTCAATAATTTTAAGTGAATTGAGTTTACCTGACTTAAAGAAATTAAAAAATGGGCTGGAACTCAACTGAGATACACTAGCCTGGCCTACATTAAATAAGCTGAATTCAGTGTTTCACATAAAGTGAATTGAGTTGATACAACAAATTTTCAATTGGACAAGACAATATTCTGCAAATCGGTCATGCTAGTACAATATAATCAAACCAAAATTAACAAAGGCTTTAAGTTTCTCTGACATAACACAGCTGAGGCTGACTGACTAAATCAATTTTACTCTATAAAATGAATAAGTTATAATTTATAACCACATATTAGAAATAAGGCAGACTAGCAAAATGTGATTAGGAGAATCTGAATTGAGCAAGAATGGCTGAAATAACACAATCAAGTCACTGAATGTGACTTAATGTTAATAAGTTAATATGACTTTTTTTTTTTTAGCTGTAATATGCTGAATTACTTGAGAAAACATGGCAAATTTTATTTAAGTTCATATAAACAAATACTTTTATGCGAGATTAACCTGATAAAAAGGTGTTATCATAGCTCATATCAATTAGATTAACCCGAATTGATTCAATTATACTTCCATTGCCAAATTAAAAAAGGATGAGCCTGCTCAAATAAATTAAATTATTCTGGATAGATTGTACTATGCTGTTTTCAAGTGATTAACAAGATATAGCATAATTGGTAAAAAAAGTGACCGGATGATAAACAACCACTGATCATTGTTTGGACCAAGATGAAATTGGACATCTTTGGGACACCCTATGAATTTTAATCAATAATAGCCTACCGTTAGAACTTAGAAATTAAGCAGATAGATTGAACAAATAAAATAAAGCACCAGAGATAAGTCTAAAAAAGCATTTATTTTCAATAAAGCAAACAAGATGTCAATAAAATCAATGGTCAATCATGCCGAGAGGCAATAAGTGAAAAATGTAAATCTGTTACTTCTTCAATTTTACACAAAAGATGATTTGTCATTCACAAGATTTCTGAAGTAAAAGGATGACAAATTATACTTGAGCAACAAAAACACATAGAAAGACATAACATAAAAACACAATGTACGTAAGTAAGATCTTTACAAGGAACAAATACATTGCATTATTCACGCATAAAAAATCATTTATTGAAGCAAAACGTGACAAAGGTTGTGCATATATCCATACAAATTTGTGACTGCAACAAATCTGAAATTTCTAGTGACCAAAAATCCCAAGCAAACAATTTTTAAACAAGCCAACTAGTCATTTTTCCATAAAGAAAGTAAGCAAGGATAATTTTCAATGACCAAATTGTCCATCGGTAAGTCATTGGGAAAATTTTTCAAACGTCCTGAGGTACGGTTAATTATTCTGTTCATTGTTTGGACATCAGAAATTTCAAAACTTCATGTTAAATGTTCTTTCGTCTAAGGATGAAATCAAGGAGGAAGTATGAGCAATTTCTTGGACAGTTTGTGTGATAAGTGACAGTACTGAGGTTGGTTGTAATGTCACGATCCTCACAAAGCAAAGCCAGTGTTGCTCAGTCAAGGCAGCCTTTGAAGTTCCATCCTGAAAAAGAAAACATACATTGTATTGCATGTAGATGATATAATGTTATCAAAGAATATTAACTGTGTGGCTTTAAGAAATTTGCAGAAATCAATTTTCTCTCCTCTCAAAAATATTCATTATGTTCCTTTGCAGAATTATTCATTTACCTTATTAATTTTTTTAAATGGCATAATGTATTGTCATCCTTATGTGACCAGTGGCTCACTGGCACTAATTGAAAAAGGATACCCAACATGGCAAATTATCATCAATCAGCATAGATCTCAAGATATCTCTGTTAATCATTGTTGACATTCTTCAACTGTTGTTTGATTTGTTTTATGTTTTTATTTTTTTCAAATTTACTTGCGACAGAGGAAAGCTGCTCCAATTTTTCTGAACACTTAAGCTAATTTAATGGACTGAATTGTACATACCTGCAAAAAATGTGCTTTTGACCTCAGATTGTATCCCTGAAGAAGTGTAGCATGATTGGAGTGCTGCTCAGGTGTGACAGGCCTCATATGCATTTTCTTCCGCAAATATGAAAGAAACAAACATGAATTGACGAAAGTTTTTAAATTCCAACAATTAAAAGTCCCAATTGTCAACATGTGTATCCCTTCCCCTATCTGGCAACATTTGATAGCAACATAGAATGATGTCAGTTGTAAATACACAGACAAGTGGACAGACAAACAAGCATGTATGGAAAAATAATTCCCGCAGAGGGACTAAAAAGTCATTTTTTACGTTGAGCATGTCATCTAACAAAAGGATACAGCTGTTCTGAGGTGGAATTTATAAACATGTGCAGTTATGTTCTGCTTTCCACACAAGTATATTTACGAGAATTGAGTTTTTTAAGACCAGAAACCCAAGAAAATGTATTACAATGATTACCTGGCATATTTTCTCGAGTCTCCTGCATCCGATGTAATTAGATAGTTCAGCTGGTGCCTCCGTGAAATATCCTCTGGTTGACATGTCAAGAATACTGCTTGTTAATCTGAAAAATATTTTACCAATATCATTTTCAAGCAGCACACAATTTATATAAAACATAATATAATTAATGTGCAAATTCATTGGAAATTTGAAGTCCTGATTACTGGATAATATTTTGAGTGTTTTGAGTTTGTCCGAAATATTTATTTATATTATGCCAGAAAAATTTAAGTTTAATAGTATGCTAATTACTTGCACCAACCAACTGAATGCTACAGGTGTGACTGAGAATAGAGTTTTACAACAAAGTGTATGGCCCGTTTAAATTTAGTGCAATATGCAATAAGTAGTCCTATTGCTTGGCTTCATAATCTTCACATTTTAGGACATAATTACTATTAGTAAATTATGCACTCTGACAAAATCTGGCTCAAAACGAAGCCTAAGGGCTGCTTGAGACACATCAGCATTTTTCTGTCTATATATCATGAACATTTTAATAAATGAATGCAAATGGACCTTATGAACATCAAATAATATTTCTGTAGCTATTTGAATGCTTATCTTTGTTGCCAGCCTGCTAATCATAAAAATGCCAAGACAAAAAGGTGACCATTTAATATCCAAGGGGGCTTGCAGTTTCCCTATTTATTTCAGGCTAACGGCAACAATTATAAATGTTGTGTGTGCAAAGTCACCAAATAATCACTTCTAAATCAAATTTAACAAAACCTTGTTAAAATATACCCCCACAAGAAATTACTTATTTCAAGTCTGGCCAAAAAGAATTTATTAATTTCACCAATTTCACCAAAACTGATGAAGAACTTTTTAAATAAAAACTCCAACCCGTACCCCTTGACACTAAATAGTCATCCCCTTAATGCCTGTATACACTATCCATAGTCTAGCATTTGAGATGAATCACTTATCAGGTCAGAGACAACATAATTGTCATTATCAATTTCATGTCCACTAAGATAATATTGCAATAATGACATTGCTTTCTTGTTCTTGTTCTTGCTTTCCATTCGCTAGTTTTTAATCCCTGGCTTTGAATTAGTTTGACATCATGATGCCCCATAGTTTAATACTGAATTTCACATTACAGTTTCAAGTTTTTGTATTAAAAAAAGTACATGTTCATGCTCTATTGATATTCATAACAATGAAATAAGTATTCAATATTGACAAATGCATTATTTGCTTACCTTCAAAAATGTTGAGTTCTTCTAATTTGAGAAATCAATATGATGGCTTTGCTGTGTCAAGTTAACAGTCTTGAAGGTGTCAGAAATGGTCCTTAAGGCAATAAGCCACTTGGAGGTTGTAGGAAAAACTGCTAACAACATCAAGAGGAATTATGACAAGAAAAACTGCTAAAAACATTGGAGTGTGGGTAACACCACTTTCTACATATAGATGTCAGCACCTTACTTATTATAACAAGATATCCAGTCAATGTTTAAAAAAACACACATATACAGTCACATTTATTAAAACAACTTATCATAATGATTTAGTGATCTTTCTAATCTGTAGATCATATCATTGTGGTTGTAATTAATATAAAATAATGGCCTGCAGCCCAGGTCAGCTTGCTCAAAGACTTTTACAAGGCCGCTCACAAACCAATATTAAGTATTTCAATGGAAGCATAATTACATATATATTTTTCCCTGGAGTAATTATTAAAAGTTATGGTGGTAATACACCCTGCATTGTGAGAAAAAGAAAAATTCAATATTTTGATCCTACTTACAGTTAGGCAATATTTTAAAATATCTCCAAGTTCAACTGAACTACTGAAAAAAATACTATTAAATAACAACATTTGGAGTTGTTGCTCATAATGCCTGCATATATGTCAAGGCAATGCACACAGATGATCAACATGTCCACATACACAATGTCAAGTTGACATTCTTCCATTGATATTTTCAGAAATTCTACAATAAATTACATAATATACAGAAAATGTCTAATTGTCAGGGATTTGAACTCAAGAAGTCTGTATCACAACACTAGTCATTTAACCAATGTGGCCGTAATGTCCGATGAACACACCAAGTTATTTCTCCTAGTCTTCTCACTAATTCTGCAAGACATAGTATAATTAAGAAAATGTCAAGCTGTCGCAGATTTGAACTCAAGACCTCTTTATTACAAGGCTAGTCACCCTACCAAAGTGGCCACAATGTCATTATCAATTTCATGTCCATAAATTACACCATAAATATAAGGTGTAACGAGAAATATCTAAATCTCACTGGGTTTGAAGCCAACACCTTCAGATTACAAAACAAACCACTAACCCATGTGGCCTCAGAGTGAGTAGCTAAGACAAGGTTATTTTTTGCTTGTCCAATGAATCGAACATAAATAGGATGTTCAACTATTTGCATAACAAATCTGGCATTTAAGCGAATTAAGCTGAGTAAACTTATTCTGTTTGTGTTTCAGAAGTTCACGAGTATGGCTGAAAAAGATTGTGTTGTCTTGACTTAAAATATCAATCCATTGAAACTGACAAATAGTATATAAGCTGACACAGCTTAAAAAAAGAAAAATAGTTGATTCCACTTAAACAATTTATGTCAAGTGTGTGGTCTGGGCTTAGAGTGTGTATGCGATCTTTTGATAACCCAGCACTGACATGCACTGATTCAAGGGCCACCTATTTAGCATTTTATCCACAAGACATCCAGCGGGGATTTTGCTCATCAAGGTCCACTAAAAGTGTTCCATAACCCAATTGGAGGTGAATCTCTCTTCAAAATATGATGTAGTGGTGATACAGAACACCAAACAGTAAATCTCTAATCAAATGTGAAAAGAAATATGTCTGAGCTGTCCAGACCGAGACATGCCAATACCACCGAAATGTAACTATTTATCAGTTGCTAAGGTAATAAACAAAGGCTGAGCCTTGGTAACCAAGTGAAATTCAAATGTTTTAATGATAAATTTTCCATACACAAATTTTTCAATATTTCTTCATGCAAAATGAGACACAAACTCAGAATCATCAGGACTGGTGTATTTTTGTCAATTTACTGTTTCCATGGCTACCAATTTGATCATCAGTTAATAATTTTAACATTTTTTAAGTATCTCTCACACATGGACCACCCTCTGATGACAAAAAGTTTGAATTGAATTGCTTGTTCTTCTATACTGCCGAAATTGTGAGCCTGCTGGTGGATTCAAATTTGTTTTCTTGGGTTGCTTTGGTAACACTTTGTGTCAAGGGTATTACCGACAGAGAAAAGAAAGATATCACCAGAAAGCCGAGAAAAAGGGCTTTCTGATGCATGTCATTGAAATCCTAAAAATATGTAACTTTCCTTTGTTTTCGAGAAGTTATCATTGACTTTCAGAAAAAAATTAACTGTTTTTAAGAATTCCTGGTTGTCATGGCAACAATATAAACAATGGGTGTCAATGATTTTCTCAGTTTGCTCACCCAATCTCAGTTTCACCATAATGTGAAGTCAGATTGCATTTATCACTAATTGTTTCTGTTTTATGCAGTATTTAGTAAAACAATTCTTGAAATCATTTCTTTAAATCCGTTGCCATGGAAACCTGTACTGCCAAGTTTGCACAGAATTTCAGCATTTTTTAGTAGCATTACCGGAAACTAGAGAATTTTCCGCAAATTTTGGTACATGAAACTTGCTGTTGTACTTCCGTGCGGGGTTCATCCTGGAAATCGGTCTCCAGCTGCTCTACTATTAAGTAATAGGCAGTTAAGTGCATTGTTGCTTCTAATAGCATAGGGCACGCCAATATCACTCTCCACACACCAATAACACATTTAAGACACCAATATCATTATTTATTGGCTTGTCATGTGACTCATCTCCTGGTACATGATTGGCCTTAAATTTTTGATGAAGAATATATATATATACATCTACAAGCAATTAAAACATACTGTAAGCACTTGATAAATATGTCTTTGTGTGGTGCTCCACGAATTACGATGGACCACGATTCAAGTGAAAATTTCAACTTTATTTTGGAAGATTTGGATAGATTGTCTAACTGATATGAAAAGGTTCTTCGACCTGTGATTATCATAAATTTTGAAGGATGAACTTTGATTTTATTCTAACAAGAATCCTGTGAGTGTTTGTTTGTTTGTTTTATGTCTCATCAATACCTGAGAATCCTATCTTCCAATGAGAATCCGCTGAGAATCTGCTTGTTGCCTGATTGGTTAAGGCACTTTTGTGAAGCAATTTGTGTGAAAATATCAGGCTTCCCAATCCTATATAATGAAATGTACTTGGTGAGCTGCTTCAATATAATCCTTTCCTCATTGCTGTGTCCTTCGCCTCATTGGTTTGTCCTCCAGTCGTAATTAGCCTACCAAGTGCATAAGTACAGGACGTAAAGCGTCAATCATTCATCCATCAGCATTATTGCCAGGGAGCATCGCTGCCAACATTACTGCTGGTTAGGGTGATGCAAAAAAGTGAAGTTTTGAAATGTTAATGGGGCGCCCCCTGAAGTTGTTCTAATATATGAAAAAAAAATTCAGTAAAAATTTGAGCTCAATCGGTCAAAAATTAGAGGGTGCTACCGCATCATGAAAATTAACATTAGTATTCAATACGAAAATATCAAATTATTTGGCATGTAGCAAGTTCAACTATACCTGGTGCACCAAACCAATGTGGCATGGTCATAATTTTTGGGTCTGGTTGTAAGAACAGCGGATCAATACAAATTTGGATTATTTTTGACTTCTCCATGCGGCTACCACCAGACTTACAAAGATAAAATGGTAAAAATAGACCAAATTCGCGGTATTTAATAACATTACGAGTTTCCATGTAACAGAAATGAAAGGTACTTCAATAGATGGAGCATGAAAAGAGCTTTAATTTGAATACCAACACTGCTATACTCTGACCATCTGACCCCGTTGAATTAGCTTATTTGTCATTAACAATTATTTGCGAAAATTCCCAATATTCAAAGCACTGCTGTAATACTGTAGAATATAGCAACATAGTAATGTTGGTATTCAAATTAAAGCTCTTTTCCTGCTTAATAAGATGGTGTAACTTAAATTTGTGTACCTATATTCCTGGCTATGTTATTCAATACCGCGTCTAACCATAATGCTGTAAAAATCAGGCAAAATTTATTGCTTTAGGAGTGCCCTGTAGCCTGAAATGACCGGATTTTGGCAAAATATGAATGGATTTGTAATGAGAATAGTGGAAAGCTTAAATAAGAAAAAAATTACCAACACTCTAGTGGTGGGATAACTTCCCTCACCCATCACCCATAAAACTGGATTTCGCCCATTGCAATACAATGTTATACTTCAAATTGTGGTAGCACCCCCTAAAATGTGTCCAATTTGACTCAAATTTTTACTTCAGGACCTTTTTTTTCATTTATATTGGAACATTTTTGGGGGTGCCCCACTGAAAATCCAAAGTTTATATTATTGTCTGCAATCTGCATCACCCTACTGCTGGTATACGTACAAAAGGGTTCCCACATTCCTTGGAAAGTCTTAAAGAATGAGTGGTCCTGGAAAAGTACTGAACTGAAAAAATTCATGTGGTCCTAATTATGTGCGGAAATAAGTCGTTAAAATCTAGTTATTTTAAATAGGCAGCCCATTTTCTAGAGAAAAAAAAACGCATTTGGTCTTTGTAAGGAATTTATTTTTCAAAAATGCCTCCAAAACTTGAAATTTTACCATTTCCGTGCTTGAAAGTGCTGGAAACGTTCTCGGAATTTACGTATAAAGTTGTGGGAATCATGACGCCATGAAGAGGAAAAGCAATTGGAGGGCGTATTTAGGAGTTTGCCAATTGATTAGCCAAGTTTACTAAAAGTCGCTGCCCATTGTGGTATAATCACCTGAGCTAAAGCTCTAGCCTAGCAATCCTTTCGAGGCTCTGAGAAAGACACAACAAAACTGAAGAGTTTGCGTTTAGTTCTCAACATAGCGAAGTCCCAGCCTAGGCCTTACCCAAATGTAACCCTTTAAACTGTAGCTATGTGGTAGACTGGCAAAAATTCTTGGTTAGGAAAACTCATGGCAAAGTTTTCGCAAAGCTCTGAGAACAGCAATACTCCTAGCTTGGCAAACTTGTTAAAATGGCAAAACGTATTACTCATATGAACTCTGCCTAAGCCACGAGCGGAAGTACCAGTCATTGATAGATATGGTATATCAGGGCTTGTAGATCGATTTTGCCTTGGACATTTGTGTTTTGATATATTTGTCACAGATTCTATCAAATTTGACAGTTGACTATGAAAAACATTTTCTCAAAATTCACAGTTATTGTTGGGTGTTGTTAAAGTTGCAGATTCTTATATATTTTTATTTCATGTCTAACTGCTAAAAGCACACATAGCAACAAACAATGTATAACAGTTTGTGATCACTGCTATGGGTGTATTCTAATTGGAATTTGTCATGTGACTTTGGCATATGCTCCCACTAGTTTTGTATTTCTTAAAAATATGCAAAATACTATAAAAGAGAAAATATTTTGCATGGCAGAACATTATCAAAATAAGTGAGATGTACAAGGTCAACTATTGCATTTGCACCATATCTGTATGTTATTTGCAAAATGACCCTGCTTCTGCAATCTCCAAATTCGAATTGCATACACTTGTATCGTCTTATAGGGTATTATTGGTATACATGCGCGTGGCCAAAGCTCTAACACTTGCAAACCTCCAAGCTCAGCAAAATACTCAGCTCAACCCAACGTTAAATTCGGTGAAACTTTGACAAAAGCAACACTTTTCAATCTAAGCTTATCAAAACTGTACCTATAGCATGAATCTGTTATGATTTATATATCATAATTAGGCGCAAATAGGCCTACTTAGCTCAGGAAAACTCCAGCAAAAATCTGTTAACTTGATCTGAGACAAGCAAGACTCGTAGCAAGCAGAACTCTAGCAAACTGTCAGCTCAGCCAATCTCCAACAAAACCCTGACAAAGCTCTTAGACTAGCGAGACTCCTAGCTTAACTCACAAGAATCTTAGACCCGCAAAACTCTTAACTCAGCCGATCTCCAACAAAACCTGGCAAAGCTCTTAGATTAACAAGACTCTTAGCTTAACTCACAAAGCCCTTAGATGAGCAAAACTCTCAACTCAGCCGCTTTCCAACAAAACCCTGGCAAAGCTGCTAGACTAGCAAGACTCCTATAGCTCAACCCACAAAGCCATTAGGAGCTTAGACGAGCAGTACTCTTTGCTTAAGCCAATCTTCGGCAAAACCCAGCTAGAATTTTGCTAGTCTGAGAACTTCGCTTTTTTTTTTTGTTATTCTACAGAAATGTTCCTATTTGGGTGACAGGAAAAGTACTGAACTGAAAAAATTCATGTGGTCCTAATTATGTGCGGAAATAAGTCGTTAAAATCTTGTGATTTTAAATAGGCAACCCATTTTCTAGAGAAAAAAAAACGCATTTGGTCTTTGTAAGGAATTTATTTTTCAAAAATGCCTCCAAAACTTGAAATTTGACCATTTCCGTGCTTGAAAGTGCTGGAAACGTCCTCGGAATTTACGTATGAAGTTTGAGTGGGAATCATGACGCCATGAAGAGGAAAAGCAATTGGAGGGGATATTTAGGAGTTTGCCAATTGATTAGCCAAGTTTACTAAAAGTCGCTGCCCATTGTGGTATAATCACCTGAGCTAAAGCTCTAGCCTAGCAATCCTTTCGAGGCTCTGAGAAAGACACAACAAAACTGAAGAGTTGGCGTTTAGTTCTCAACATAGCGAAGTCCCAGCCTAGGCCTTACCCAAATGTAACCCTTTAAACTGTAGCTAGGTGGTAGACTGGCAAAAATTCTTGGTTAGGAAAACTCTTTGCAAAGTTTTCGCAAAGTTTTCGCAAACCTCTGAGAACAGCAATACTCCTAGCTTGGCAAACTTGTTAAAATGGCAAAACGTATTACTCATATAAACTCTGCCAAAGCCACGAGCGGAAGTACCAGTCATTGATAGATATGGTATATCAGGGCTTGTAGATCGATTTAATCCATCCATATATATACTAGCACATGACAGGTCCAAGAAATGGCTGAAATGCCTTGGACATTTGTGTTTTGATATATTTGTCACAGATTCTATCAAATTTGACAGTTGACTGTGAAAAACATGTTCTCAAAATTCAGTTATTGTTGGGTGTTGACTGTTGGCCTAGTTAAAAAATAATGAAGCCACGCAGCATATTTTCTGTAGGGGTCTCAAAACATGAGAATGGCTGTATGTGACAACTAAAAGGTACACCATTGCTTTAAGTACATTCTTGTGCAAATTTCCTGAAAATTTCACGACATTCTGGCTCATAGTTATTGAGATAGAGTCCACTTACATTGAAAAACAAGCATTTTTTCACCAAAAAAAACGTGACATAACATTTTTGACCACTTGAATTCTTTCAGTTTTACAAAATTTGTACGTATTCTAAGACAATTTCCCAACACTTTTTGGAATCTCTACATCCTCAGGCTTCATCAATCCATAAAATCAAGTACTTTCGTTTGCCTGTGTTGACATTATTGAGCTATTTATACTCAAAGGTTGACTTCCTAAAATTAAGTCAAATTTGACGCTTACTGCTCTGGGATGCTCTAGTATCCCTTTGACATGTGTCAGTTGAATCTTTTAGCCTCTGAGACCTAGTCTTATATCTTCTTACCCATTTCGGAGCTTCTTATGGTTGTGGAAAATTTATTTCACTAAAAAATTCCCATGAATAGCAGGGTAGGTGAATCCGTCGCAAGCGTAACGCCCAGAATACTTTGTAGCGCCACAGAGCAATAAAAGCTCCGTTTTAAATCTGGTTTGGCTTGCAATATTGCAAAATCTGTTTAGTTTTGAGAAACAATCAAGTAATCCAGGTCTGCAGCTGGTTTCTGGTGGTAAAATACAAAGATTTCTTAAATGGGGCCTTGTCGCAAGCGTAACGCTATGGAAAATATTGATAATATTTTCATGGTTTTCTTGTGAAGAGTAAAGCAATCATTCTAGTATTACTTGTACTGATACTCAACACAATATTTCAGTAGTTGGAGTATGTTTCAATGTTTAATTATCAAAATTTTGCTCTTTGTAAAGCTTTTCTCAAAATTTGGGGCCAATTTGTTGAAAAATGCAATAACCAGTTCAAATTACACATTAATTTTGTACTTGCTCTTGTGCTTCATCCAGTTATAACTGATAATGCATATAAAATCGATTTGGGTCAAAACCAAAACACTTTTTTTACTTTTGTGTCATGCCATTACCCAAAATTGCCTTTTTGTCTGGAAAAATAGGCTAAAAAACATGCTTCTATCATCATTTGCTCTGTTCATATTCACTTTGGTGGCACTTATTTGGTACCAATTCGAAGCTCACATACAGACTCATAACACAGGACAGGTGAAATCATTTTAGAGGAAAATATGTACATCTGGGGAGAAAATATGTAAGTTTTTTCTTTAATAATGCAACAATATTTCGAAAAATACAGTTTTTCTCATAAAATATGTGGTGAATTTTTATGAAAACAGCTATGGACTCTTAAGAGTATATGAGTTTTGTCATCCAACAAAAAATATCGATTTAATTTGAAGATAAGTTACCATTTTGTCTACTTTTCTTTCACGGCCATGGAAATAAAAATAAATAAAATTTGGTAATATTCGGCTTTTATCAGTTATTTCCACAAACCACAGCCAAATGGTAAATAGAGTTTCTAGAACTTAGACATTGTTTGTTACAATATTATGTGGTCATTTGGTAGATATAAACATTTTAAAAGTTTGATGGTCATGTCACACTTTGGCTTCATTATTTTTGAACTAGGCCTGTTGTTAGTTCTATAAGTTGCAGATTCTTATATTTTTATTTCATGTCTAACTGCTAAAAGCACACATAGTAACAAACAATGTATAGGTAGCCTGTCCATACAATATACGTCAGGAGTTCGAATGAGCTAAAAGCACACATAGTAACAAACAATGTATAACAGTTTGTGATCACTGCTATGGGTGTATTCTAATTGGAATTTGTCATGTGACTTTGGCATAGGCTCCCACTAGTTTTGTATTTCTTAAAAATATGCAAAATACTATAAAAGAGAAAATATTTTGCATGGCAGAACATTATCAAAATAAGTGAGATGTACAAGGTCAACTATTGCATTTGCACCATATCTGTATGTTATTTGCAAAATGACCCTGCTTCTGCAATCTCCAAATTCGAATTGCATACACTTGTATGGTCTTATAGGGTATTATTGGTATACATGCGCGTGGCCAAAGCTCTAACACTTGCAAACCTCCAAGCTCAGCAAAATACTCAGCTCAACCCAACGTTAAATTCAGTGAAACTTTGACAAAAGCAACACTTTTCAATCTAAGCTTATCAAAACTGTACCTATAGCATGAATCTGTTATGATTTATATATCATAATTAGGCGCAAATAGGCCTACTTAGCTCAGGAAAACTCCAGCAAAAATCTGTTAACTTGCTCTGAGACAAGCAAGACTCGTAGCAAGCAGAACTCTAGCAAACTGTCAGCTCAGCCAATCTCCAACAAAACCTTGACAAAGCTCTTAGACCAGCAAGACTCCTAGCTTAACTCACAAGGCTCTTAGACCCGAAAAACTCTTAACTCAGCTGATCTCCAACAAAACCTGGCAAAGCTCTTAGATTAAGAAGACTCTTAGCTTAACTCACAAAGCCCTAGTTGAGCAAAACTCTCAACTCAGCCGCTTTCCAACAAAACCCTGGCAAAGCTGCTAGACTAGCAAGACTCCTATAGCTCAACCCGCAAAGCCATTAGGAGCTTAGACGAGCAGTACTCTTTGCTTAAGCCAATCTTCGGCAAAACCCAGCTAGAATTTTGCTAGTCTGAGAACTTCGCTTTTTTTTTTGTTATTCTACAGAAATGTTCCTATTTGGGTGACAGGATAATCGTTTTTAGGATTGCTAAAATGCTTGATTGTAATCATTGCAGATGTCAAGAAAGGTTCTAAACTACATCTGCGTCTGGCAATGATCGGCACAATTAATGAAATTGGCAGCCAATTGTATCCAAATGCCTCAAATATGGTCATTTATGACCCCATAGGCCTACATTTCTTCTCATTGGATTTGGATGGGCATCATTGCTTCCAAAAGCAGTCTGGTCGAGGATGTTTAGCTTTGACTCAACGGCAAAACATCACCTGTTTCACTTACTTACAGGTGGCAGTCTGGTGGCACTGTATATATATAATAGAGTTTTGTCAGAGTTTTGCTAAGCCCACTTATGCTTGTCTAAAGTGCTTTGCAGGGTTTTGTCAAGTTAATAGTTTAACTCTTGACCTTGACCTTCACTAAGTCTAACAGATTCGCTGGGCTAAGATTTTGGCTTTTATAGCTTTGGAAGAGTTTTGCTAAGCTGAGGAGTCTACCTTATTAGTCTAAGAGCTTTGCCAGAGTTTTGTCGGTGATTGGCTGAGTTAACAGTTTTGCTTAAACCTCAGAGCTTTGCAGGTTAGGCAAGCAGTCTTCTTGTCTAAGAGTTTTGCCAGGGTTTTGTTGGAGTTAAGAGTTCTGCCCATCTAAAGAGCTTTGTGGGTTAGCTAGGAGTATATTATACAGTTTACGAGTTTGCCATGCAGCAGGGCAAAGCTCTTCAAGAGGAGCAAATGGTTAGCTGCAGAACACTAGCTAAATTCTCAGAATTACAGGGTGTCTACAGAAAAAGAGGAGTCACTTTTCTTCTTTTTCACACTCATATAAGTTCAGAATTTGGTGATAAGTCTAACATAAGAATGGATTTGATAGTCAGCCATATTAGGTCTATTGCAAATATGTTTATTTGTGAATTAGATCACTGCTAAAGGCAAAATGCAAGCATGATATGCAAAAGTGCTTGCATTGCTCTAACCTTAAAAAGGTCGTCCTGTTTTCCTCATTCTTGATGAGAAATTTTTCACCATTTATGGTGCTTGTGAGAGTAGGAATGATTCATGCATGAGTAGTGGGACATTTGCTGATGCTCCAGCTGCTGATAATTCAATTCAGGACCGAACACTTGGTCTTCAACATGGAGTCATCTGATGACAAGAAAATCACAAAAATGTCTCAAATAAACCATTGACCAGAGTGCCGGAATCAATGCAAATGTTTATAATAACATTCTGAAATAATTTGGGGTGCCATGGCGGCAGACAAGAAACTCTTTTGTTGGCAAAATCAACTTCCTACAAGGTGTAGCACCTGTTCATACTGCGAAGAAGACTCAGGAGTGCCTCAAAACAAGCCCCCTGAGCCAGGTAGAGTGCCACCCCTTGTCTCCTGAGCTAGACCCAGTGGATTATTTAGTATGGGCAAATTGGGAGACAGAATCCAGCAAGTTATTGCAACCCTCGCATTAAAGTTAAAGGCCTCCGCCATGTCTGCATGGGGCAAAATGTTCATAGAGAGCATCAAACACGCTTTTGCATCATTTATGTCTCATCTGCAGAAAGTTACCACATCAAGGGGTGCGAATAATGAGTAATTTGACTGTTCTGAATATACTGTTCATATACAAATCATGTTTTGTTGAATAATGATGCTTGGCATAAAATGAAATGTAAACAAATCCAATTGTGTTGACTGTCTCTTTTTCTGTAGACACCCTAAGCAACTTCTAGCTTGGCAAAACTCCATTGTGGCAACGCTTCACAGTGTGAGAAAACCTTAATGTCGTGTTCAGTTCACGTTGTGGCATCATAATTTCTGCCGTACATTTCTACGAGACCAACAGACGAGCCCTCCAGCAAGGACAGTAGAACGGGGTAAAGTTGGCTAGCCGGGGGAAAGTTGGCTGCCAATTTTAACCCACTTCATGACAGAAATGCCAACTTTTCTCAATAACACAATTACACAAATGGCATATTTCCCAATGACACGTATCAGAGAGAAAAGTTGGCATTTCTTCAATTAAGTGGGTCAAAATTGGTCCCATAGAAAATTCAATGTTTCCTTTTCCTGCGTTACAATGGATGTTATGGTTTTCTTGAGAGTAAAATAGCTCTAATCCCGCAATCTCATTGGTCCATAGACAGGAAGTGTGCCTTTTCTGTATGTTCGCGAGAAAGGTCATGATTTTGCTTGGTACCAGAATTTTTCTAGTTTTTTTTCTGAATTTTTGGTGCGATCTTTCATCGCCCATTATTTTCTATGTGTTGGCAGCCAACTTTCCACCGACTTGCCAACTTAACCACAGGGTTAAGTTGGCAAGCCGGTGGAAACATATGGTGTTTACTTTGTGCGCCCTTTTGGTTTATAGTTTCACACTGATGGAAGTGTACAATTGTTAGTTTAAACTTTTAAAACTCATGAAAGTTATTCTTGTTTGAGTTGAACTGACATGTTAGTTGAAGTTTGCTGCATATGTCTATAATTGGTCAATAGACCAAATGACATAATTGATTTTATGTTAACTTTGTCATAAACTATTTGAATGGTTGACATTTTTTTTAACTTCTGACATGCGGATGGATCAGTGAGCTGTTAGTTTATTTTTTATTTCATATGAATGATTGCCTTTGTGTGGGGGAGACTGGGGCACGTTGGTCCGTTTTTTAATTTTTTGGCTCTCAATAGGAAACTTTTCTAAATATATGAAAAAACTATATACTGACTACGTCTGACTTACCTCTTAACATTTATACAACTCTTATGTCAAACCATCTACGTGTTATAGTTGCGGAGAAAAATGAGATTAAAAATGTGTTTTTTAATGGTCCAACATGGCCCATGTGGAGCACGTTGGACCACGGAGTAAAAGTCTAGCAAAGTATAAGAAAGTAAGCAAACACAACATTTTATTCTCCCAGATCACAACACACAGTTGTGTGTCATTGCAGAATTATTATATCTGAATATTTACCCAGATAATTATATTAAGTCTTATTTCAGCTAGAAGGGCTGGAAGATTAGCCAACTGAACTGATTGTACTGGCATATTGCACAGGACTGAACTAGATGCTCTATAAATGTCAGAAATTACATAGAGTTGGTATATTCCCGATTATTCATTTTCTGTCAATCTAGTTCACAATGGTCCAACATGCCCCGGCCATGCTGGTCCAACATGACCCGTCTCAACTTCTTATGGAAAAGTGCATACCTCAATGACAAAGTGGAATATAAACCCAACTTTACTTAGGTGGCAATAATTTTAAAAGATGAGAGGCTTGTTTGACTAGACCCGCCATACTTTAAGAGGGGTGACATAGAAAGCTAGACTTGCAAAATGTCACTTTTTGTGCTGAAAATCAGGAAACCTGAAACGGAAGTCACACTTTTCCTTCAATGCTCATGGAACTTTTTGGTTAAAAGGCATACCACAAAAAGTCTCTTCATTGGGAATTAGGATAACTGGATATTTCATTAAAAAATATCGCGGATGGTCCAACTTGCCCCGGTCACCCCTAAGCCTGCACAATGGCAACTTTTATGGGCACTGACTTTTACTGAAGCACAATTTTTTCTTCTTTTTTTTTTTCTTTTTGCTTGCAATGTATATGAGGTGTTATTAGTCCCTCTTTGCTTCAGAGGTTCTGGAGACATAGACTGATTTTCAAGGTAAGGTGTGAGATAACAAGCAAGATATTGATGATTCATCAACATTCATGAATTATTCTTTTTTTTTTCGGAAAAGAGAAGTGCCTTTTTGCTTAATTTGAATTTCAGATTCACAAGAAGCCCAAAAAATAGTCATGATGAAACGTCTCCTAGTCACCTTCATTTTCATCATCACATCATCTAATATCATCACAATATCAAGTTCAACATGTAAACCATACCAGATGACAAAGTATGACTTGCAACAAAACAAAGCTTTCATTGGAACAGGACTCATAGTTTACGATTCCAGTAAACTCAAATGCGCCAAAGAGTGTTCTTATGATGCCACCTGCATTGGATTCAACCACAAAAGGTTTGTCTTATGCGCTATATTCAAAATTCATCTTAATTGCCACCTCCATGATGACGTTGTCTCAATCATGCTGCTACACAGATATTCCTATTTGGATATTAGCCTATGGTCATACATGTACTAGATTTTCCTGAAGTCTTTCAAATATATATGAATAAAATTGAATCAAGAATATCATAATTGCCGTCTCTACTTCCAGCAAAAGCCAGTGCCAGCTGGTCAAAACTTCCAGCAGTGGTTCAGTTCAGGCTCAAGATCCAAGTCAACAGATCCTCTATTCGAAGAAAGTCATTTTAGTTGGTAAGATGCAGCTGTATGATATAATTATTTTGTTCACTTTTTAATTGATACAAAAGACAGCTAGTGTGTTTAAATGATTGAATTTGACATACCGGCAATTAAATTATCACAGCTGCAGCCACTGTCTCACCAGGAGAACCCTTTGCAGAGACACAAAAAAAACTATAAGATATTGAAGATAAATTGTAATTTAATTTGTAAATATTGTGAAAGTCTTAACAAATTGACAAATAATGTTCATTTGTACTTTATTTTTCAAATAACCAGGAGGAGAGTCCCCAGAATGCGTTGGTGAGTTAAAAGAAATTCAATATTACAGCCAGGAAATTTGATATGCAAAAAGAATGGACTGTAGCGCTGTGAAAATGGCACTTCATGTGTCATCATGCTGATTATTTGTCATGATCATACCCAATACTTTCGATGCTAATTTGATTTATGGAGACTAATCCTGCTGGTTGGTGACAGCCAAACGAAAGGATTCACTCTAAAATCAGTTGCGACAAACGAAATCGCCTTCTCTTGATCATGACTAATCAAACCGCCTCTATGTTTCCCATGCATGTTGAATGTAGCGAAGATGACACTTCATCCGCTATCGTGAGTCACAAAGTGCCACTTTCACAGTGCAACAGTCCACTCTTTTTGCATATCAAATTTCCTGGCTGTAATCAAACATATGTGTGAATTATCTTAAGTTTTCAGCTGGTTGCATAATAACTTCTCAGTGGAACCTGACATGACCTGATGATGTCAGACTGACAATTTGCTCTCACGTGGGGTTGCAAAATGAATAAAAATACAACTTATAATAATAATAATAATACGCATTTTCATATCGCTAATTTCTGTAAACTGCTCATCAGCATAATTATTGCAAGGAAGATGCTCACATTTATAAAGTCGGTCCTACGACAGGAAGTCTTATAATGCAGGGACCACTGTAATTAAAATTACTTGGTCCTTCTTCCATTTTATTTCAGTGACAATTTTTATCCCAAGAAATGCAGCCAACAATCAGAGATGCGTCTTTCCTTTCTACTTTGACAAAGAGTGGCACAACAAATGTATAATGGTCAGAACTGAGTACTTGTGGTGTTCGGTGACAAAATATTACGTCGGCAAGTGGGGCAATTGCTTCTATCCACTCAGTAAGTAAATTTCCATACAGTTTTTCCGTAGTGCAATAATTTCTCATACAGTTTGTCAACTCGGTATTAAAGTAATTTCTCAAACAGTTATTCAACTAATATAATAAAGTAAATTTTCAAGAGTTACTAACTCAGTAAGCAAATTCACAAACAATTTGTCGAGTAAGTAATTTTCTCATTATTGTCTTTCGCTGCCAGTTACCTTTCATAGTTTTCTTCTCAGTCATTGCTTTATCATAGTTTCTGCAGTCTCCACCCAATAATCAAATTATCATAGTTTCTCCACTCAGAAAGTGAATAATCCTAGATTTATTCCACTCAGTAAGTGACTTCTCATACAGTTTCTCCACACAGCAACTGAATTATCGACAGTTTCTCCACAGTGCAATGATTTCTCATACAGTTTTCCACTCAGTAAATCATATTCTCCACAGTTTCTCCACAGTGCAATGATTTCTCATACAGTTTCTCCACTCAGTAAATCTTATTCTCAACAGTTTCTCCAGTCTGTAAGTGAATTTGAAACAGTTTCTCAGTAAGATATTTCTCATACAGTTTTCCACTCAGTAAAATCTATTCACAACAGTTTCTTCACTCTGTCTTCTCCACTCAGCAAGTGAATACTCACAGTTTCTCTCTACATTAATTTTTCAAGTTCTTGTTCAGATTTTTACTTCTCCACAATCTTATTGCACATCCAGTGAACAAACTGCGGATTGGTGAGACGTTTCAATGACCACACTAAGGAGGAAGAGGATAGATTGAGTTTGTCCTATACAGGGACATATTTTTTTGACAATTGGTCTTTGGGTGGATGGAGTGAAATGAAATAATTTATACACATCAATCAACCCTCCTGAGCCTTCAGAAGTTGCGGGTCAGAACTGAGCTATAAGGGCTGTTCTTATTGATCAGATCTTTGAGGAGAGGGGAGGGTTGGTCTAGTGGTATTGTGCTGGGTTGCCCATCGCTGGATCCAGGGTTCTAATCCAGCTCTTGCCAGGTCGTCCAGGCTTATGTTCGACGGCTGTTTCAATCATCCTTTGCCTCATTACTGTGTCCTCCTCCTGTCCTAATTAGCCTACCAAGTGCATAAATACAGTACGTAAAGCCCCAAATATCCATCCATCTTATCAAATCTGTCTATATATCCTTAATCTTCCAGAGACAATATACACTACAGGAGGAAATGCCAATGGCGCCCCATGTCATTTTCCATATTGGTACGATGGAGCTGACAGGTAGAATCCTCTTTTGTAATTTTTTGTAATTGTTTATTGGCGATTTCAATTTCCAAATGCAAACGGAGGGGAACCCTCAATATGCTGTAAAAATTATCAGGAAAACGCAACAAATTCTGGTTAAAGTAGACATCCTTTTGTTGGCCAGTTCCAGCGAGGGTTAAAAAGGTCAATGAACGGTCAGGTAAAAAATTGTTGTGTTAGAAAAACAAGACCTAGTAATCTTGCAATCGCGATCGTTTTTAAAAAACCAGCTATTTGATGTATGTTCATACGTTTTTTATGGTGTACCTCTTCTTTCCCTGTTTCAATTCCAAGGTACTTTCTTTTCTATTCAAATTTGTGTCGGAAAAGGTAGTTATTACAGTGTGTCACTTTGATATAGAAAAAATAAGGACCAGTACACTGTGAAAAATGCACTTCTTGACTCATGATAGCTGATGAAGTGTCATCTTCTCTACTTTCAACATGGGAAACATAGATGCTGTTTGATTAGGCATGATCAAGAGAAGGCCATTTAACTTGTCATAGCCTAGGCCCTTACTGATTTTAGAGTGAAAATCAGATGCATAATCCTTTCATTTGGCTGTCACCAACAAGCGGGATAAGTCTCCTTAAATCAAATTAACATTGGAAGTATTAGGTATGATCATGACAAATTTGTCAAATCTAATGCTTTGAAATAATTATATTTATTGAGGTATACCTGCTCAATCAAGAAAAGTGAAAAACCATGGTGTGCCACGACTCGCAGTTTGAAAGCTGATGGCCTTTGGGGAAATTGTAATGGTGAGTTCATTTGTTGTTCGATATAGAAAAAGAAATTGTTTTAAAATTAACTGTAGATGGCTTTAAATTTTCAAAGTGGTTGCTGTCTCAAAATATTTACATGAGATCTATGAAATATAGGTACTGTCGGGGAATATCAACAATCATGTTTGGCATATTTATAGAGTACCCACTACATTTTGACATCAACCAATCAATACTGTTATACTTTATGTCTGCCCCAGCCTGGTATTGAACCCTGGCCTGTGGGGTAGAAGACCGGCATGCTATCCATTAGGCCACTTGGGCGAGCGTGGCTGGCAGAATCTTAAGGGAGTCCCCCAAGTGCCTCTATACTATGAGGTTATACCATGGGTGGAGGCAGTATATCCCTGGTATAGTCTCCCAAGATCCAGTATATCCCGAGACCCGAAGGGTCGAGGGATATACGGGGTCGAGGGTGACTATACCATGGATATACTGCCGCAACCCATGGTATAACCTTTTTATCCCATGTCTTTTTTTTTAAAATACTTTTATTTTATATCAATGTAAAACAGTTTGAAGCACTCAATGTGAATGCAGCTGTGCCAAAAAAAAAATCAATACTCTTAATTGGCTGTACTTAATTGCCTTAAATCACAACAATCAGCAAATATGCTGGTATCTACATGCTAATAAGCATGATATATAGGGGCACTGTTGTCTTTTGATTGGTCAGTTCCAGTATATCCCTGTTGATCTCATTATCTTTCAGTATATCCCTGCTGGCTAATTAGCCAAAGGAATTTGATTGGTTGAACTAAATATATCCCTGTTTCTTTCTGTTGTATTTCCCTCTCTCAATCTGTATTGACCAGGGAAAAGCTCAGTATGAGGGACAGAAGTTGGCTAGACATGGGATAATATGCAAGATCATTTGTGGCTTATATAAGTTTGAAGGTTTAAAGGGTTTTTCTTTTTTTAACCAATTGCGAAACAAAAAGTAATTAAACTGGAAGGATCACTTTTAAACATAATTCATGCTTTCAAATTTGAGCAGCAACACATGAATTAAAGGTCTATATTTAGAAACTCCTGAACCTACAGAGAAATTGATGACTCTTTCATATCTGTTGTTAGACATCACCAAGATACTAATACCATTGGAAAAGCTGGTATCTAACTGACAGTTTTGCATGTTAGCGCCCAGCTAAGGATTAACACTATTAATAACAGCAAACAAACAATCAGATTATTGTTTATTTTGCAAAATTTAAAGTTAAAAGGTATAATAGAAGAAGCATATGATGTCTAAGTCAGTTAGATACCTCATTGTCGGGTTCTAACATGCATTTTGTGTCAGTTAGATCCCTCCCTCCGGTCGGGATCTAACTGACAAAAATGCATGTTAGAACCCTCCAAATCGGTATCTAACTAATACGTAGACCCAGTGACAGGTTGAAGACATCTGGTATTTGGATGATACTTCCTCTAAGCAGATAGATCTGCTAGAGATCTGAAAAGCCATCTGCAAACAATAAAAATATTTAAGTGACAGACAGTCATGGGAACATTTCAAGAGAAAAAAGTTTAATATATTTCACAAATGAAAGAGTGAGTGTGTGTGTTTGGGTTTAACGCCTCTGCAGCATCACAAATGAAAGAATAAAATTTAATGTTTTGTTTTAGTTCCAGTGTGTAACGACTGTTGAAAATAGGCAAGAATCCTGGATACGAACCGCAGACGCAGTTTCCATAACTCCTGTGATCATAGGGCCGAGCATGTCCAAGTCCTCTGACATGCACCAATTAGCCCATGTGCCAGTATACTCCATTCCCCCTACTATATATATATATGGTGCTCCACAATTCTTGTTAGCTTAAGTTTAATAATCTGTCTTAAATTTGGTAAAAAACAAGTCAGGGAATAGTGTGGTTTCAAGGAAGCCACAGGCCTTGCTGTCATGGTGCAACAGCATGGCAGCACTGTAGTGACTGTACATGACTTCCTGTTTGATCAAAACATTGGCTTGGAGAAAGCACATGTTTCAGAAAAAGTCAATTCATGTAAAATCAAATTGCTGTCAGCTATAAAAAAAAACCCCTAAGAACTGTGTATGCAGTCACCGTGGATCAAACCTATGCAGAGTATAACCTTTAAACGTCTGTGATATAACTGATATTTGATTAACTGCCTTCACAGTTTCAATGTGAGTTGGCAAAAGATTCTGTAATGACATAGCCACTGGAGAATTTGTCTTACCTTCTCTTGTAAATTAATGTGTGCCAAGTAGTCCCATTTAACTTTATATTTGGGAGACATCCCATGCATTATAGCTATAGTCCATGAAGAATTCCATGCGGATAAATGGATGCTCAAATGTTTCAATTATCTTTTCTTGGGCAAAAAGTCCCTAGGTCTGTCATATATTCTTATGCTCTAACTGTGTTTTGAGGGACCCTGTTACAAAAAGCAGACTAGATTATCTTGTTTTGCATTGTTTGTCATTGACTGTTTGATGTAATCACCTGTTTCGCACCTCAGGTCAACAGAGCCAAACTTGATGTGATTGCCACAGCAATAGCTTGTATCACAATGTTGCTGTGTTAGTTTCCACCAGCACAATTAGGTACTATAGGGAAGATCTGCCATCGCCATAAAATTTTAAAATTTTAGTTGGCTTAAACGATTGAGTGAGATGGTTGCACAATTTGTTTGAGCTGACACAGCTTGAAGTTTTGAGTTAAGATAATCTGTCTGTTGTCATAACATAAAACAGCAAGCTGTGTTGGCTCAAAGGAATTGTGCAAATTAACAACATTTGCCCGAAACTTTGAATATAAGAAAATTAACTTTTCCAGTGGACCACCAATCCGCAAAGAGCTCTAACTAAAAACGGGTTGCACAAAGCATTTTAAATTTATACTCGTAATGTGATTCCCCGTTGACGCAACTAAAAATTGGTCAATTCCTCAGAACTTTCTGTCTTTCTCCAAAATGAACTTTTTTTGGGTTCTCTTTTGTATTATAATCTTAGCTGGGAAGGTAATATCCAGGGTTTATTTTCGATTGATTATTCTACCTAGTTAAAGTATGGCTAGAGCTAGCCTACTTCATTGATTTTTGCATGAAATAGTTGTCAGAACTGCACCGAGTCCCAGTGAGTACCGAAGAAAATCATTGAATTCCCAGAAAGACAACAAGCAATGCTCAGTTATGAAAGCACCCCCTCATGCCATTTGTGGTATTTTGTTAAATGTAAAAGCTAATTGAACTAATTAAAATCAATTTAGTTGGAAGTTGTGGTAATATGTATTAACTCGAATGTAAGCTCCCCCTCCCTTATGTTTTTTAGAAAAGGTTCACATGACCTCTTTTTGAGGGGGGCCTCTATTCGAGGTAGGCCTCTATTGTTTTCATGATAGATAGACCTATTATGGTATTTAAGCATAGTGCCATTGATAAAAAATGTATGTAGATTATAATTACAATTAATGTTTTTTAATTGCTGTATGCATTCTTGTGGTCGTTAGTCCTGTGGCTGAAACCTGTTAACATAATATTTATGTGATTTTGTATTTACTATTTTTTATGACGATTATATCAAATATGATATTTGCTGTCAATAAAAAAAAAGAAAGAAGATAAATAGGTGGAACTATTCCTTGCAACAAAGGTTCAAATTTCACTCTCATGGGAGCTTTGTCCTTCCCTCGTGGACTTCTTTGGCCTTCAGCTTCTGCTCAGGTGTCACATGACCTCCAACATATATGGTCAGGTGACTCAGGTCATGTGACGGGAGAGTACCATAAGTCGGGAGAAGGTCCCGGCTTTTATATCGATTAAACATTACGTTTCTTAATCTCTATCGCATCTTCTTAAAATTCTCTTCTCTGCTGAGTTTTTTATAGGTTCGTAAATTTCTGGTAATTAATTTTTGGTGATCTTCTGTTTGCTTTCTGAGCAATCTTCCAATTTTCCATTTGCAGGTCTTGCATTCAAAATTTCACATAAATCTAAAAAAACAACACCCATAACTTATGTTCCTGTCACATGACCTGACCACAAGCGGTCATGTGACCTCTGAGTAGCAGCAAAAGGCTGAATAAGTCCTTCAGCGAAGGACGAAAGCTCCTTTGTGAGTATAGAAAGTGGAAGTTTGCAGCATTGAGCATTATCTTACGAGTTTCTAAAGGTCAGGTATTAAACAAACACAGTATGAAATGCATGAAAACTTCTATACAAGTATACATCCAGCCCTATAAATTGATTTTGGAAATAGACTGTTGGCTGTTTCTAAAAGTTAACAAGCGCAAGCTTTTGTCTGCTTAGCCTGAAAGGATACGCACAACTTATTGTTTTTCCCATATTGTTAGTTTTTTTCGTCTTAAGTAAACTTCTTTTCATTTTACAAGCACACTAGTGAAAGCCAAACTTGTGTAATAGGTTTATAATTGGTCAATGAACTGACTGACAGTCATTGATTTTATGTTAACTTAGTCATAAACTATGCGAATGGCTGACATTTAACTCTTGACATATGCATGGACCGATGAAGCTGTTGGTTAATTTTCCAAGATCTAATTTGAATAATTTCCTTTGTATTTGTCTTGAACAATGGACCATAATTATGGGCAGTGACATTTACTCTGAGTGATAAAAATTTGGCATTTTGCTCAAATCGGTGAGCTGGTAGTTGTTATGCAAGGAATTATGAAGTAATTCAGGAACCTGTCCTTCTTCAGTGCAGACGATCATCGAGCAAACACCAAGTATCTAGGTAAGAAGATGAGTAGTAGGCCTAAATAATTAAATATTTAAAAAAAAAATCGTCTTTTTAAAGTCTGTACATTATAATACACTCACAACATTTGATTTTAGCTCATATTTTTGTAAATATATATTTTTTTTTGGCCAGAACCAAACACATGGAATTGATTCTATTGTAGACAAGCATAGTTGTACCAAAATCATTCTACTGTGACCATTTCCTGTCTTTCATTTTTTGGTCCGTTTAATCAAATTTGAGATTTTGCACAAAAGAGACCTTTCCTACACTGTGCAACCAAAAGGAAGATGCCATTTGATAGCGTGCTTCATTGATGATAAAAAGTGAAAAATATTTTTAGATTTTACGGAAAACTTGAAAATCTGTGTTTTACCAATTTTGGAACATAGTGATGAGAATGATTTAGTTTATGCCTTTTGGAAATTTTCCAAAGATTTGTCCAACATGTCTCAAAGGTGTGAGAAAAAATTCAAGGCAAAATATTGATAAGAAACAATCTTTCATTACATTGAAGGCCAAATTTTAAAAGTGAAGTTTAACATCACTGCAAAAAACATTAAAATCGTGACATGTTTCAGATATATCTGCCGTATGTGGTGGCCAGATCTGTACGTGTTTCAATGCTACGAGCCCAATTTGGTAGTGTCAAAAAAATTATTAGCAAAAATATGAACTAAAATCAAGCATTGCATTTCTTTCACTGGTGAGTGCATTATTCTGACTGCTATATTATAATATTATAATTTTTTATCTATCCCTACAAATCAAATAAGGAAAACAGAATCACCCCTTTTGTTTTAATTTGAGTTTTTATTTTTCAGAATCATAAGACCCAACAATCAAAATGAATCACATCAACCACGTCATCATTTTCATCATCACATCATGTAACATCATCACGCCATCAAGTTCAACTTGCAAACCATACCAGACGATGAAGTACGACTCGCAACAAAACAAAGCTTTCATTGGAACAGGACTCGTAGTTTACGATTCCAGCAAACTCAAATGTGCCAAGGAGTGTTCTTACGACGCAACATGCATTGGATTCAATCACAAAAGGTTTGTTTTTTAAAACTATTAGATCTCCCGATTACATGTCAAATTCAGCTAGCAGGTACACTTCCAATCAATAGAACTGTGTGTTGTCCCTAGTTGAGTTTAATTGACTTAAATACTCAAATTACTAAAGGGGAGCCTACATCGCTTTATTTGTAATCAAAACAAGACTTTTTCTTGGCATGAAAAACTGTCTGTTTACATTTTTGAAGCGTTTCATCTTCATGTATTGGGCTTAGAATGGCAGTTACGTAAACTTGGCATGTTAGAAGAGGTTTCGTATGACTTTAAATCTCTTTCGGACATAATTTCAGTCTGGCAACATACATTTACTAGCTTTAATTGCCATTTAGTCTCAGAAGCCAAATTTATATTCATGTAGATAAAACTTGAAATCCTCAAGACATTTTGATGCAGTCAAGACATTTTATGGAAATTCGGAACAAACAAGAAATCTTGATCCTTCCAAGACACAAAATGCCATCACCTTGGCATTTGGCAAAGGGTTGCAACCTTTAGCTATATCATCTAATGCTACAGTCTCACGGCACGTTACGGAGCACTTTAGGCATCGGCGGGATGGTATTTCCTGGTAATTTGGATGAATTTGGGTGATCCCGCCGACGACTTTTCACATCCCTCAGTGGTTCCTAGAAATGGAATAACTGCGCTGTGGATGTCAAAAAAGTTTCAACATGTTGAACATTTTTTTCCATAACGCCGGACAGAGCCCAAAATCTCTTGATTGGATGTTCGGCGGGGTTTTTTCAGTGAGAACGACTCAAAAACATCTCCCGCGGGATATTAGGACATCCCCTGCCCCTAAGGGGACCTCTCCTGCCCCTGTGGGATATTTTTACTTTCCCTGCGGGACATTTGCAGCCTCGCCGACTGTTTTTGACATCCCGCCGACGGTCTTTTGACATCCCCCCGACGATTTTTGACATCCCCACAGGCATTTAGATCTTTCCACAGGGATATGATCTTTTCTCCGCCAATTTACGATCTTATCCCCACCGATTTACGATCTTATTCCGCTGATTTACGATCTTATCCCACCATGATATGCTTTTGATTAATTATATAATCGTTTTATAAACATTGCGTGTCCCGGGTTGGTCATTTTTTTCCTAGAATTCATCTCAAGCTATCCCTCAGGGATAAAAATTTCTCCGTAACGTGCCGTGAGAACTGGGCATTAGGCGTTGGATATTATCATGACATCACATGGTGGAAGAATCCGGGGTTTGTGGATTGCATATCACAAAGAGCAGCCCACATCTGAGATTCACTTACATACATTGTATGTATCAGCCCTAAGCCTAGCACATGCAAGTGAATCTTACTCAACAGGAGCATACCATCTGCAAGCAGAGATTCCCCTTGTCCCTCTTTGCCCCTCCCCCTTGGTCATTTGTGGTTAGAAAGTAGACACATGCACACCCTGGTGAGTATTTTGGGAGCATATTATCCCAATCTGGAATCCCCGGTCGATGAATGACCTTAGGTAGCTAGTACTGCTTTCTGCAATCTGATTGGTCGAGACAACAATCTAATCAACATCCGCTCATTCACAATTGCTTTGTGACGTCACATGCTTGTCCGCTGATATGTGGACAGGGACGAGTCAGTATTATCCTGTAGAGTTCTCACCAGGGGCTTAGTTAGGCACTGCTGTGCTGTGCGTCTATAAATAGCTCACTACCTTGTGCCTCCCCCCTGATCCCAGCTGTGTGAAGAACCCCCCAACACCTTGGCCCTTGGTTGGAGGTTCAAAGAGGTTGCAATTTTTAGCAGAATTGTCTTAGCACAAAAATGAGAACATGACAGTATAACACTTCTTCCAATTTAATATAATTAAATCAAGAACAGCACAATTGAATTGATATTTCTTCTTTCAGCAAAAGCCAGTGCCAGCTGGTGAAAACTTCTAGCAGTGGTTCAGTGCAGGCTCAGGATCCAAGTCAACAGATCAACTATTCAAAGAAGGTCATTTTGATTGGTAAGACGCATAGCACGGCCCATTGCAGGCTGCATTTCATGCAACTGTATAATGCATCAATTTCAATTATGTTTTATTTAAGTAATCAAGGACAAATCCAGAAATGGCAGTCTGAAGGTTGGGATGGAGGGTTGCGAGAGTATATCAGCATTTGAATATTTTCCCTCAAATCTATAATATCTACTGATGAATCGTAGACATCGTCTTAAAGTTACTAAGAATTATTTGCACTTCATTTTATTTATTTTATTTCCGAAACAGGAGGAGAATCACCAGATTGTGTGGGTGAGTTATTGTTTGTCTAAATTATAATAATTATATATTTAATAAAAATAAAAATAAAATATATAAGTATTAATTACCTTAAAGCTATTCAATCTGCCAAGTCTATATATGTAAAATTAAGTTTAAGATACAGTAAATTTCTGCCTCAATGAATGGTTTGCAGACCATGATGCTATAGATTGCAATATTGAGTCGTAAACACGCAAATTCATATACCACAGTGGGCCTGTCTACAAGTTGAGTGCTGTTTCATTGCCACTGCTTTTTCCACCCTTGGCAGAACATATATGCTGTCATGTGTTTCCACCTAGTGGCAAGTGTGCAATTCCGAGTATGGCTACTTCCTGAGAGAACGTGATTGCCGTGTCTTACTCTGGTTTACCTAAACGTTGAATAGAAACTTTGTGAATGTACCATGAACTTGGGACTATTTCTTTGGAGCTGCAATGCTGTAGCATACAGAACTAACTTTGTGCCAGTTGATAGCATCATACAGAAAGCTACGATTGTTGCGATTCAAATTTATTAGGCTCTATTATAATGCGAGGATGGTTGTTTATAATTTGTGCCTTCTTCAATGCAATTTCAGTGACTGTTTTTAACCCAACGAACGTCCCCCATGGTCAGAGATGCGTTTTTTTCATTTTACTTTAGTGGAATTTGGCACAGGTCCTGTACGATGCATGGAACGGAGTATCTGTGGTGTTCAGTGACGAAGTATTACGCTGGCATGTGGGAAAATTGTTTTTATCCTCTCAGTAAGTGATTTTACATTCAGTTTTTAATTCCCCTGGACTCGCAGTTGATACAAACATGAATTTGTTCATAAGTTTTAAGAATAAAGCTGAAGTGCTTGTTTTGGGGTTTTTTTTGGTTTGTGAAAGAATGTTCGAAACGTCCCTCATATATATATGAATTCAGTTATCATATCAACTGACGAAATGTTTCACACTTTTTCTCCAGAACCCATATACACATATGGAGGAAACGCAGGTGGCGCCGCCTGTCATTTTCCTTATTGGTACAACGGAGCTCACAGGTAGGATCTTATATTATCTTATTTTTCATTTTGGTGAATGTCAACCATGTGAGGTAGAACAAAAGGAAAATCTGTGTTGCGTGGGAAACACATAATTTTTGAAGGACACTACTTGATAGTCAGTTTGTCTGTTTTAAACAAATCGTTTTTAGCGTGTAGATTTCGGAGAATCAAAGTCTACAATCAAGTTTTCGAAATTTGTTTAAATTCAGATATACCTGCACAAACAGGAATAACAACGGTGTTGCATGGTGTGCGACAACTAATAATTATGACGCTCACAACCAATGGGGAAACTGTCATGGTGAGTATAGTAGGCACACAACGTACACACAGCATTGCTAATTTGTGGGGGCTCGGCTGTCGTCATGCGGAAATGTTAGGTAGAAATTATCAATGTTGCCGCAACGTGAACACAATGTCATGCTGAGAGTTTTGTTTTTTCACAATTTCGAAGTTGTCAATAAGTTTCTGCAACGTAGAATCATCATTTTAAAATTAGGAAGTCATCTAACAAAAATTTTGACTTGGTGTGATTAAAGTTGTGGTGAAGTTACAGATACACTTTGTTCCCTATTGTCAATTTAAACTAATGTACATCGATTATTTATGATATGAAATCCCTGACAGCAAATCACTGTGAATTCCCTTACTCTAAAGTTGACAGCATTTTTTAAAGGCACTTTTAATTATGCAATTGAAGAAATAATTTTGATTTTTCTTCTTAAAGTTCCAGTGTGTAACGACTGCTAAATTTGAAAAGAAGTTGGATTTTTATGAACCACATTTGGTCTGCAGAACTTCAGTGATTAAGTCTACTACACACTATGAGGAACAACGTTTGAACTGGTTGGATGATTGGGGCTTTACCTCCTGTATTTATGCACTTGGTAGCTGCCTGTAATACAGCACTGAGCGTGTGAGAACTGTGGAGCTTGAGTATGTCATAGTTTTATAACATCCTTAGGGACATTTAAATTAGTTACAGTGCCGCCTGTAAGTGAAATGCATGATATTGTGCCATTGCATCAATGCTAAACATCCTCAGCAAAACTGCTTGTGGGAGCATGAATTCTCATCATATGAGAGGGAAACATATTGGGTAATAAAGGCCAATATGTGAGGCATGTAGGATAAAAATGGCAGCCAATGTTCTTTGCTGTAGTCGGAGTTAGGTAGTATATGTACACGTCAATGTCTTTGATAAGTAAGTGAACCACCCTTCCCTATTAAGTAACATTGGGCCTGTGTTTCACTTTTTTATCAATGACTTTGACCCATACCCAGCTCCAACTATAGCAAAGAACATTGGCTGCCATTTTTATCCCTAATGCCTCACATATTGCCCTTTATGACCCAATATGTGTCCTCTCATCAGATGAGAATTCATGTTTCCACAAGCAGTTTTGCTGAGGATGTTTAGCATTGATTCAATGGCACCATTTCATGTATTTCACTTACTTACAGGAGCACTGTATGAAAATACCATTACTTTCCCGTCTATATGAATGGGCTGCTTTCATCCAAAATTGGTATAAAATGGCAGGAAAACATCTCAAAAATGCAATTCATCGGTTTCCAACCCCAGAATGACTTTAAAATGCTGAAACTGTCCAATATTTTGGAAATGCAATCAAGAACAACTAAATTTTATCCTGTGAAGAATTCATAATTCTATATTGAAAATAAAGATCCATATAAAAAAGGCTGTAAACTTTCAGAACACCATCTTCTCTTATGTGTAACTAAAATTGTGCCCTAAATTAGCTGGCTCATCCAAGGCTCCCAGTGTGTTAAGAGCTTGACCATAGATAGATAGGGGATTGAAAATGGATCTCCGTGCCTCCCTGACCATCACCAAGAAAGGGTCAAAATCAGTGCGCCGCAAAAAAACCGTCGGACAATCGGCTTTTGCCGATCGTTTTTTACGATTGTCCGACCTGTCTTGGCCCAGGTCAGACAAAAAAACCAACAGAACACTGCTACAGATATTATAGGATTCAGCTGGACAATTTGCAAGTATTTCAAGCCAGTGTAAATTGCAATTTGCAGTTGTTTCAAGTGACCCAATCTGAAGTTCAGTGGATTGCAATTCTGTTTTCAGCTTCCTTTGTATTGACACCATTTGGCTTAATTGCAATTGCTCATCAGAGGCAGAACCTAAACCTGTCACAAAAGCACCTTTTGAATGACCATTGCTAATCAACAACAAATTAGGCTACCCTGTTTTAAGTCTCAAGTAACATTGCCTATTGCCGTGTGCGAGGTGCAACTGACACAGGAATACAACCAGACTGACAAAATTTACAAATCAAAGATAGAGCAATGGAATTAATATTTCCAGAGTTTTCCTTAAAACCTGCATGGTTGAGCTGCGAAGTTAGGGAGAGCTGTGCACAGTGAAGGGGCTCAAGGAGTTTTATTGACAATCATATATACTTCATCATATGGGTATTTTGAGACAATTGAAATATAATTATGCTTGCTACATATCTGATTATATTTTGTGACCAAATTTTGTGCGTTAAAAATATATATTCGCACTTTGAATGACCGCTTGTCTGACAAGGGTAAAAATTGTCTGACCAAGTTGTCTCTCCGTCAGACAAAATGTCTGACCAGAGTCAATTTGCTTTCGCGTGCACTGGTCAAAATAATATGTTCAGCCTCAATAAATACTAACATTTTTCGGCTCTACATACAGTTTAGCTCACCTGTGGTTAGCTGGGCGACTTTAAAGCCTGTCTGTCATCTGTAAGAGTCCTAAATACTTATTTTTCTAGCTGAATGTATTGCTTTGATTTCCGTGAAGAACAGCAATGCAATATCAGAGGTGGGCTGCAGAAAAATTCCTAGGCACCAAATTATTGATAAAATTTATATTTCTCTAAAAATTCTTATTTCATATACATCGTGCTTCTTTCTCCATTTGAACATTCACTGCATTGAACCTGATCAACAACACAGAGTGTTAAGTTTGTTTTATTGAAGTTTCACTTTCAGTTATATGCAAATGACCAAATGTGAAAGTAAAAATCGTTGGCACATTCCATATATTGTTTACATAAAGTAATGTTAGGAGTTGCTGTTACACTTTTATGACCATGAATGTTTGAAACACGCAGTAACAGAGAGATATATGAAAATGTGTGTAAAAACTTAATTAAAAATTAACTAACCTTGACCTTAGGTCAATCATTGGCATGGCTCTGTTCTCCACGAGCTGACAATTTTGGAAGCATGGATATTTTGATGAATATCTCCCCAGAAAAACTGTGTAACATTGCATTCACACATCTGACAGTTAAGGTAAGTCTGTAGCGTGAATGTGCACTAATGCATATAATTTTGGAGGCAGGAAATGTTGCAAATTTATGTGTTTTTACTGCAGTGCAGTGGCTATCTTCTCTCCCTTGGTATCAATAATGAACAGGGAAATGGACACTGGGCCTTCCCGTGGGCTCATCACCGGGTCACTTGCATATTACATGAAGGCCCACTTCTCAGAAGTGACTAATTTGTCAGTTGAAGGCCAATATGACATTTAATCAATTTTTCACGTCAACTGTGATCAAATGTCGACTTAAGTTTAATTAATATTGACATCTATCAATATATTTACAGCATATAGAACACGGGAAGGCCCAGTGTCCATTTCCCTGTTCATTATTGATACCAAGGGAGAGAAGAAGATAGCCACTGCACTGCAGTAAAAACACATAAATTTGCAACATTTCCTGCCTCCAAAATTAATGCATTAGTGCACATTCACGCTACAGACTTACCTTAACTGTCAGATGTGTGAATGCAATGTTACACAGTTTTTCTGGGGAGATATTCATCAAAATATCCATGCTTCCAAAATTGTCACTCGTGGAGAACAGAGCCATGCCAATGATTGACCTAAGGTCAAGGTTAGTTAATTTTTAAGTAAGTTTTTACACACATTTTCATATATCTCTCTGTTACTGCGTGTTTCAAACATTCATGGTCATAAAAGTGTAACAGCAACTCCTAACATTACTTTATGTAAACAATATATGGAATGTGCTAACGATTTTTACTTTAACACATGGTCATTTGCATATAACTGAAAGTGAAACTTCAATAAAACAAACTTAACACTCTGGTTGTTGATCAGTTCAATGCAGTGAATGTTCAAATGGAGAAAGAAGCACGATGTATGAAAATAAGAATTTTTAGAGAAATATAAATCAATAATTTGGTGCCTAGAATTTTTCTGCAGGTCACCTCTGACATTGCATTGCTGTTCTTCACGGAAATCAAAGCAATACATTCAGCCTAGAAAAATAAGTATTTAGACTCTTACAGATGACAGACAGCTTTAAAGTCGCCCAGCTAACCAAAGGTGAGCTAAACTGTATGTAAGCCGAAAAATGTTAGTATTTATTGAGGCTGAACACATTATTTTGACCCTTTCTTGGTGATGGTCAGGGAGGCACGGAGATCCATTTTCATTCTATCTATCTATGGTCAAGCTCTTAACACACTGGGAAGCCCTTGGATGAGCCAGCTAATTTAGGGCACAATTTTAGTTACACATAAGAGAAGACTGGTGTTCTGAAAGTTTACAGCCTTTTTTATGTGGATACTTATTTTCAATATGAAATTATGAATTCTTCACAGGAAAAAAATTTAGTTGTTCTTGATTGCATTTCCAAAATATTGGACAGTTTCAGCATTTTAAAGTCATTCTGGGGTTGGAAACCGATGAATTGCATTTTTGAGATGTTTTCCTGCCATTTTATACCAATTTTGGATGAAAGCAGCCCATTCATATAGACGGGAAAGTAATGGTATTTTCATACAGTGCCGCCTGTGAGTAAGTGAAACGCATGAAATGGTGCCATTGAATCAATGCTAAACATCCTCAGCAAAACTGCTTGTGGAAACATGAATTCTCATCTGATCAGAGGAAAACATATTGGGTCATAAAGGCCGATATGTGAGGCATGTGGGATAACAATGGCAGCCAATGTTCTTTGCTGTAGTGGGAGCTGGGTATGGGTCAAAGTCTTTGATAAATAAGTGAAACACAGGCCCAATGTTACTTAATAGGGAAGGGTGGTTCACTTACTTATCAAAGACATTGACGTGTACATATACTACCTAACTCCGACTACAGCAAAGAACATTGGCTGCCATTTTTATCCTACATGCCTCACATATTGGCCTTTATTACCCAATATGTTTCCCTCTCATATGATGAGAATTCATGCTCCCACAAGCAGTTTTGCTGAGGATGTTTAGCATTGATGCAATGGCACAATATCATGCATTTCACTTACAGGCGGTACTGTAACTAATTAAAATGTCCCTAAGGATGTTATAAACTATGACATACTCAAGCTCCACAGTTCTCACACGCTCAGTGCTGTATTACAGGCAGCCTAACAAGTGCATAAATACAGGAGGTAAAGCCCCAATCATCCAACCAGTTCAAACGTTGTTCCTCATAGTGTGTAGTAGACTTAATCACTGAAGTTCTGCAGACCAAATGTGGTTCATAAAAATCCAACTTCTTTTCAAATTTAGCAGTCGTTACACACTGGAACTTTAAGAAGAAAAATCAAAATTATTTCTTCAATTGCATAATTAAAAGTGCCTTTAAAAAATGCTGTCAAGTGTAAGTGCGAAGGAATTCACATTGATTTGCTGTCAGGGAATTCATATCATAAATAATTGATGTTAGTTTAAATTGACAAAAGGGAAATAAGTGTATCTATAACTTCACCACAACTTCAATCACACCAAGTCAAAATTTTTGTTAGATGACTTCCTAATTTTAAAAATGATGATTCTACGTTGCAGAAACTTATTGACAACTTCGAAATTGTGAAAAAACAAAACTCTCAGCATGACATTGTGTTCACGTTGCGGCAACATTGATAATTTCTACCTAACATTTCCCCAGACGAGCCCCCCACAAATTAGCAATGCTGTGTGTACGTTACTCACCATGACAGTTTCCCCATTGGTTGTGAGCGTCATAATTGATAGTTGTCGCACACCATGCAACACCGTTGTTATTCCTGTTTGTGCAGGTATATCTGAATTTAAACATATTTCGAAAACTTGATTGTAGACTTTGATTCTCCGAAATCTACACGCTAAAAACGATTTGTTTAAAACAGACAAACTGACTATCAAGTAGTGTCCTTCAAAAATTATGTGTTTCCCACGCAACACAGATTTTCCTTTTGTTCTACCTCACATGGTTGACATTCACCAAAATGAAAAATAAGATAATATAAGATCCTACCTGTGAGCTCCGTTGTACCAATAAGGAAAATGACAGGCGGCGCCACCTGCGTTTCCTCCATATGTGTATATGGGTTCTGGAGAAAAAGTGTGTGAAACATTTCGTCAGTTGATATGATAACTGAATTCATATATATATGAGGGACGTTTTGAACATTCTTTCACAAGCCAAAAAAACCCCAAAACAAGCACTTCAGCTTTATTCTTAAAACTTATGAACAAATTCATGTATGTATCATCTGTGAGTCCAGAGAAATGAAAAACTGAATGTAAAAATCACTTACTGAGTGGATAAAAACAATTTCCCCACATGCCAGCGTAATACTTCGTCACTGAACACCACAGATACTCCGTTCCATGCATCGTACAGGACCTGTGCCAAATTCCACTAAAGTAAAATGGAAAAACGCATCTCTGACCATGGGGGACGTTCGTTGGGTTAAAAACAGTCACTGAAATTGCATTGAAGAAGGCACAAATTATAAACAACCATCCTCGCATTATAATAGAGCCTAATAAATTTGAATCGCAACAATCGTAGCTTTCTGTATGATGCTATCAACTGGCACAAAGTTAGTTCTGTATGCTACAGCATTGCAGCTCCAAAGAAATAGTCCCAAGTTCATGGTACATTCACAAAGTTTCTATTCAACGTTTAGGTAAACCAGAGTAAGACACGGCAATCACGTTCTCTCAGGAAGTAGCCATACTCGGAATTGCACACTTGCCACTAGGTGGAAACACATGACAGCATATATGTTCTGCCAAGGGTGGAAAAAGCAGTGGCAATGAAACAGCACTCAACTTGTAGACAGGCCCACTGTGGTAATGAATTTGCGTGTTTACGACTCAATATTGCAATCTATAGCATCATGGTCTGCAAACCATTCATTGAGGCAGAAATTTACTGTATCTTAAACTTAATTTTACATATATAGACTTGGCAGATTGAATAGCTTTAAGGTAATTAATACTTATATATTTTATTTTTATTTTTATTAAATATATAATTATTATAATTTAGACAAACAATAACTCACCCACACAATCTGGTGATTCTCCTCCTGTTTCGGAAATAAAATAAATAAAATGAAGTGCAAATAATTCTTAGTAACTTTAAGACGATGTCTACGATTCATCAGTAGATATTATAGATTTGAGGGAAAATATTCAAATGCTGATATACTCTCGCAACCCTCCATCCCAACCTTCAGACTGCCATTTCTGGATTTGTCCTTGATTACTTAAATAAAACATAATTGAAATTGATGCATTATACAGTTGCATGAAATGCAGCCTGCAATGGGCCGTGCTATGCGTCTTACCAATCAAAATGACCTTCTTTGAATAGTTGATCTGTTGACTTGGATCCTGAGCCTGCACTGAACCACTGCTAGAAGTTTTCACCAGCTGGCACTGGCTTTTGCTGAAAGAAGAAATATCAATTCAATTGTGCTGTTCTTGATTTAATTATATTAAATTGGAAGAAGTGTTATACTGTCATGTTCTCATTTTTGTGCTAAGACAATTCTGCTAAAAATTGCAACCTCTTTGAACCTCCAACCAAGGGCCAAGGTGTTGGGGGGTTCTTCACACAGCTGGGATCAGGGAGGGAGGCACAAGGTAGTGAGCTATTTATAGACGCACAGCACAGCAGTGCCTAACTAAGCCCCTGGTGAGAACTCTACAGGATAATACTGACTCGTCCCTGTCCACATATCAGCGGACAAGCATGTGACGTCACAAAGCAATTGTGAATGAGCGGATGTTGATTAGATTGTTGTCTCGACCAATCAGATTGCAGAAAGCAGTACTAGCTACCTAAGGTCATTCATCGACCGGGGATTCCAGATTGGGATAATATGCTCCCAAAATACTCACCAGGGTGTGCATGTGTCTACTTTCTAACCACAAATGACCAAGGGGGAGGGGGCAAAGAGGGACAAGGGGAATCTCTGCTTGCAGATGGTATGCTCCCTGTTGAGTAAGATTCACTTGCATGTGCTAGGCTTAGGGCTGATACATACAATGTATGTAAGTGAATCTCAGATGTGGGCTGCTCTTTGTGATATGCAATCCACAAACCCCGGATTCTTCCACCATGTGATGTCATGATAATATCCAACGCCTAATGCCCAGTTCTCACGGCACGTTACGGAGAAATTTTTATCCCTGAGGGATAGCTTGAGATGAATTCTAGGAAAAAAATGACCAACCCGGGGACACGCAATGTTTATAAAACGATTATATAATTAATCAAAAGCATATCATGGTGGGATAAGATCGTAAATCAGCGGAATAAGATCGTAAATCGGTGGGATAAGATCGTAAATTGGCGGAGAAAAGATCATATCCCTGTGGGAAAGATCTAAATGCCTGTGGGGATGTCAAAAATCGTCGGGGGGATGTCAAAAGACCGTCGGCGGGATGTCAAAAACAGTCGGCGAGGCTGCAAATGTCCCGCAGGGAAAGTAAAAATATCCCACAGGGGCAGGAGAGGTCCCCTTAGGGGCAGGGGATGTCCTAATATCCCGCGGGAGATGTTTTTGAGTCGTTCTCACTGAAAAAACCCCGCCGAACATCCAATCAAGAGATTTTGGGCTCTGTTCCGGCGTCATGGAAAAAAAATTTCAACATGTTGAAACTTTTTTGACATCCACGGCGCAGTTATTCCATTTCTAGGAACTCCTGAGGGAAACAAAAAGTACCCCTGAGGGATGTGAAAAGTCGTCGGCGGGATCACCCAAATTCATCCAAATTACCAGGAAATACCATCCCGCCGATGCCTAAAGTGCTCCGTAACGTGCCGTGAGACTGTAGCATTAGATGATATAGCTAAAGGTTGCAACCCTTTGCCAAATGCCAAGGTGATGGCATTTTGTGTCTTGGAAGGATCAAGATTTCTTGTTTGTTCCGAATTTCCATAAAATGTCTTGACTGCATCAAAATGTCTTGAGGATTTCAAGTTTTATCTACATGAATATAAATTTGGCTTCTGAGACTAAATGGCAATTAAAGCTAGTAAATGTATGTTGCCAGACTGAAATTATGTCCGAAAGAGATTTAAAGTCATACGAAACCTCTTCTAACATGCCAAGTTTACGTAACTGCCATTCTAAGCCCAATACATGAAGATGAAACGCTTCAAAAATGTAAACAGACAGTTTTTCATGCCAAGAAAAAGTCTTGTTTTGATTACAAATAAAGCGATGTAGGCTCCCCTTTAGTAATTTGAGTATTTAAGTCAATTAAACTCAACTAGGGACAACACACAGTTCTATTGATTGGAAGTGTACCTGCTAGCTGAATTTGACATGTAATCGGGAGATCTAATAGTTTTAAAAAACAAACCTTTTGTGATTGAATCCAATGCATGTTGCGTCGTAAGAACACTCCTTGGCACATTTGAGTTTGCTGGAATCGTAAACTACGAGTCCTGTTCCAATGAAAGCTTTGTTTTGTTGCGAGTCGTACTTCATCGTCTGGTATGGTTTGCAAGTTGAACTTGATGGCGTGATGATGTTACATGATGTGATGATGAAAATGATGACGTGGTTGATGTGATTCATTTTGATTGTTGGGTCTTATGATTCTGAAAAATAAAAACTCAAATTAAAACAAAAGGGGTGATTCTGTTTTCCTTATTTGATTTGTAGGGATAGATAAAAAATTATAATATTATAGTCAGAATAATGCACTCACCAGTGAAAGAAATGCAATGCTTGATTTTAGTTCATATTTTTGCTAATAATTTTTTTGACACTACCAAATTGGGCTCGTAGCATTGAAACACGTACAGATCTGGCCACCACATACGGCAGATATATCTGAAACATGTCACGATTTTAATGTTTTTTGCAGTGATGTTAAACTTCACTTTTAAAATTTGGCCTTCAATGTAATGAAAGATTGTTTCTTATCAATATTTTGCCTTGAATTTTTTCTCACACCTTTGAGACATGTTGGACAAATCTTTGGAAAATTTCCAAAAGGCATAAACTAAATCATTCTCATCACTATGTTCCAAAATTGGTAAAACACAGATTTTCAAGTTTTCCGTAAAATCTAAAAATATTTTTCACTTTTTATCATCAATGAAGCACGCTATCAAATGGCATCTTCCTTTTGGTTGTACAGTGTAGGAAAGGTCTCTTTTGTGCAAAATCTCAAATTTGATTAAACGGACCAAAAAATGAAAGACAGGAAATGGTCACAGTAGAATGATTTTTGGTACAACTATGCTTGTCTACAATAGAATCAATTCCATGTGTTTGGTTCTGGCCAAAAAAAAATATATATTTACAAAAATATGAGCTAAAATCAAATGTTGTGAGTGTATTATAATGTACAGACTTTAAAAAGACGATTTTTTTTTTAAATATTTAATTATTTAGGCCTACTACTCATCTTCTTACCTAGATACTTGGTGTTTGCTCGATGATCGTCTGCACTGAAGAAGGACAGGTTCCTGAATTACTTCATAATTCCTTGCATAACAACTACCAGCTCACCGATTTGAGCAAAATGCCAAATTTTTATCACTCAGAGTAAATGTCACTGCCCATAATTATGGTCCATTGTTCAAGACAAATACAAAGGAAATTATTCAAATTAGATCTTGGAAAATTAACCAACAGCTTCATCGGTCCATGCATATGTCAAGAGTTAAATGTCAGCCATTCGCATAGTTTATGACTAAGTTAACATAAAATCAATGACTGTCAGTCAGTTCATTGACCAATTATAAACCTATTACACAAGTTTGGCTTTCACTAGTGTGCTTGTAAAATGAAAAGAAGTTTACTTAAGACGAAAAAAACTAACAATATGGGAAAAACAATAAGTTGTGCGTATCCTTTCAGGCTAAGCAGACAAAAGCTTGCGCTTGTTAACTTTTAGAAACAGCCAACAGTCTATTTCCAAAAATCAATTTATAGGGCTGGATGTATACTTGTATAGAAGTTTTCATGCATTTCATACTGTGTTTGTTTAATACCTGACCTTTAGAAACTCGTAAGATAATGCTCAATGCTGCAAACTTCCACTTTCTATACTCACAAAGGAGCTTTCGTCCTTCGCTGAAGGACTTATTCAGCCTTTTGCTGCTACTCAGAGGTCACATGACCGCTTGTGGTCAGGTCATGTGACAGGAACATAAGTTATGGGTGTTGTTTTTTTAGATTTATGTGAAATTTTGAATGCAAGACCTGCAAATGGAAAATTGGAAGATTGCTCAGAAAGCAAACAGAAGATCACCAAAAATTAATTACCAGAAATTTACGAACCTATAAGATACACTCAGCAGAGAAGAGAATTTGAAGAAGATGCGATAGAGATTAAGAAACGTAAACCGGTTGTTTAATCGATATAAAAGCCGGGACCTTCTCCCGATTTATGGTACTCTCCCGTCACATGACCTGAGTCACCTGACCATATATGTTGGAGGTCATGTGACACCTGAGCAGAAGCTGAAGGCCAAAGAAGTCCACGAGGGAAGGACAAAGCTCCCATGAGAGTGAAATTTGAACCTTTGTTGCAAGGAATAGTTCCACCTATTTATCTTCTTTCTTTTTTTTTATTGACAGCAAATATCATATTTGATATAATCGTCATAAAAAATAGTAAATACAAAATCACATAAATATTATGTTAACAGGTTTCAGCCACAGGACTAACGACCACAAGAATGCATACAGCAATTAAAAAACATTAATTGTAATTATAATCTACATACATTTTTTATCAATGGCACTATGCTTAAATACCATAATAGGTCTATCTATCATGAAAACAATAGAGGCCCACCTCGAATAGAGGCCCCCCTCAAAAAGAGGTCATGTGAACCTTTTCTAAAAAACATAAGGGAGGGGGAGCTTACATTCGAGTTAATACATATTACCACAACTTCCAACTAAATTGATTTTAATTAGTTCAATTAGCTTTTACATTTAACAAAATACCACAAATGGCATGAGGGGGTGCTTTCATAACTGAGCATTGCTTGTTGTCTTTCTGGGAATTCAATGATTTTCTTCGGTACTCACTGGGACTCGGTGCAGTTCTGACAACTATTTCATGCAAAAATCAATGAAGTAGGCTAGCTCTAGCCATACTTTAACTAGGTAGAATAATCAATCGAAAATAAACCCTGGATATTACCTTCCCAGCTAAGATTATAATACAAAAGAGAACCCAAAAAAAGTTCATTTTGGAGAAAGACAGAAAGTTCTGAGGAATTGACCAATTTTTAGTTGCGTCAACGGGGAATCACATTACGAGTATAAATTTAAAATGCTTTGTGCAACCCGTTTTTAGTTAGAGCTCTTTGCAGATTGGTGGTCCACTGGAAAAGTTAATTTTCTTATATTCAAAGTTTCGGGCAAATGTTGTTAATTTGCACAATTCCTTTGAGCCAACACAGCTTGCTGTTTTATGTTATGACAACAGACAGATTATCTTAACTCAAAACTTCAAGCTGTGTCAGCTCAAACAAATTGTGCAACCATCTCACTCAATCGTTTAAGCCAACTAAAATTTTAAAATTTTATGGCGATGGCAGATCTTCCCTATAGTACCTAATTGTGCTGGTGGAAACTAACACAGCAACATTGTGATACAAGCTATTGCTGTGGCAATCACATCAAGTTTGGCTCTGTTGACCTGAGGTGCGAAACAGGTGATTACATCAAACATTCAATGACAAACAATGCGAAACAAGATAATCTAGTCTGCTATTTTGTAACAGGGCCCCTCAAAACACAGTTAGAGCATAAGAATATATGACAGAGCTAGGGACTTTTTGCCCAAGAAAAGATAATTGAAACATTTGAGCATCCATTTATCCGCATGGAATTCTTCATGGACTATAGCTATAATGCATGGGATGTCTCCCAAATATAAAGTTAAATGGGATTACTTGGCACACATTAATTTACAAGAGAAGGTAAGACAAATTCTCCAGTAGGTCAGCATAGATTTACATAGGTTAATTATTAGGGATGCACGGATATCCGGCACAGTATCCGGTATCCGGCCGGATAGTGGAATTTGCAGGATATCTGGTATCCGGCAATATGAGGGTATGAGAACCGGATATCAGAACCGGATATCTGGCATGTTCAAAACTTAATGAAAGGCTAAAATTTTGATAATAACCAAAGAAACGTTACCACGACAGAGTCAACAACATTATTTCACCATCTTCAAAATCAGAATTCAGTTACAGAACAAAACGAAAAACATTCCATCAGAGGAACAGTCCTCCTGCCGGCCCGATATGTCTCAGCTCTCATAAAAAATATTCATAATCAACCACAAATGCCGAAAAACGTCCTTTTTCGCATGTTTACTATCCGGTTCCAACTATCCGGTTGCTATCCGGTATCCGGCAGTTGGTGTTGCCGGATTATCGGTATCCGGCTATTTTCACTATCCGTGCATCACTATTAAAGTTGCCCTGAATGATAAAATTCTTTCATAATTATTGGTGGTCTCAAGTGTAGAATAGTGTAAAATTGTGATCAATAATAATTTTGACTAATTTATGTAAGTGTTTCTTTTATTGCATAAATTATTTGGTCACTCCCTTTACATTTTCTTGATGCTGCCTCCCACCTCCAGCACATTCATTGTTGATGACGTCACAATGACCATTGTTAAAAATATATAGCTACAAGTTAACTAATTCTAACAATGGTGATGACGTCACAAAGTTAATGTCTTGCAGAACTGGCTTTTTTTCCGTGCGTACCCGAAATAAAATCTAGGGGTCATTTAGTGCATTTATTGTTCATTTGGACAGGAAAAAATAATCGTACACCTGAGAAATTTTGCACAGTTGGCAACATGAGCTGGCTGCTCGAGATAATGTAAAAATTAGACAAACTTTTGGTCCAATCCCAACCTATCATTCAGGGTAACTTTAATTATCAAGCCTTTTTTCATAAAAACAGGCAAATATTTCACTTACTACGAATAATAAATAAAGGATAACCCCCAGATATTAATTTGCCATGCCAATTTTATCATGTACTAAACCATCAGGAAAAAATATCCACATCTGAGAAAGATCTGGGCAATTGACCAATTTTTCAGCTGCGCCAATGAGGAATTACATTATAAACTTCTAGGGCTTTGTGCCACCTCTAGATATTAACCGATTTGGTTGAAATTTTGCATGTGTTTGTTTTACTTATGTGGTCATCAATTTCCAATTTCAAATTGGGGGTTTTGGGAGATTCGATTTTCCCATTGGAATGTAGACCACCCTAACGACCAGATAATACTAGAGAGGGGGCGCAGCACTGCGAGCAGCTATGGAGTTTTTGTGAAAAAGTTTACTCAGCTCATCAAAATTGCAAAATAGAGCTTGTTTCCTCCTGTATAGCTAGGATACCATGTTAAAACTATGATTGAAAAAGTTTTTCCTTCGTCCTTGCTTGCAGAGGGAAAAATAAACCACATTGGTAATCAGAGCCCGCTCCCCCAGTATCATCTGGTCAGCCCCATCTGACAAGGGACCATAATGTGGTAATAATGAAGTTTTCTTTATTTATTTTTTTCTCTATCTATTTCAGGCTTTTGTTAATCCTGAAGACGGACAGACAGACACATACGTCAAAGCTTACCAACAGTTCAAATTTTATGACATTCTGCGAGCCGGACATGCCGTAAGTAACAAGGACAGTGTACAACAAAATTGGACACCAGCATAATGCCAATAGGATTATTGTCATTCACTGAATATGAAATATTAATCAAGCATCCGCAAAAGGTGGAATATCATCACTAATTTCTAAGGCTTTTTTGTGGTCCTAGGTTTCGACTTTCAAATCGGTTATTTTAGGAGATCTAATTTTTTGTGTGTAATTTTGGACCATCCGGCATAATCGTGTATTAGCCACCTCGGCAGAAAATTGCAAGTAATTTAGAATAAACGAAATAACGGGCACTACCAGATTTCATCAATGCTTAGCCAAATGCGGTTTAAGTCATTTTACTGAAAGTGTGTCGAAGCACAACTGTTAGATAATTAGTTTCAATTGACTTAGCTCATGTCATGATATGAATAAGCTATTTTTCAAGAAAATCTTCTAGAAGATAACTTATAGGAGTCAACAAGGTTAGGATAACCTATGTAAAGCATTGATACAATTCATCCTTATATTCTATGTTTCAGGTACCTGCGGACGCACCCGACGCTGGCCTGCGAATGTTGAACAGAATCATTGATGATTTAGACAACTGAAGTGAACCTCTTTGTAAAATTAATTACAAACAAATAAACTTTAGCACCATCTAGGTGTCCAAGTATATTGCTATGTTGTGTTTTTCTCCTGATGTGTGTGTTCAGCATCAATCTCAGCATGGCAGGCATTTAAGCAAGAACGGCAATAAAAAAAAAACACTTCTTAGAGCAAAAATGAGAATTGCTTATCTCTAAGATAACTTCATCTGGAGTAGGAAATACCTCATATGGCCAGAAACTTTCGTAAGTTTTACTCATTTCACACTTACATTTTACAATTGCTCCACCGCAGTTGGAGTTATATGTAAAAAAAAAAAAGGCTGTGCAGCAGCAAACCTTCAGCGAATAACACCTTTAGAAGATTACAATTACACCATAATATTGGTGTGCTTGCCAAATGGCATATAGGTATGCAATAGTGATCGAGTCATGGCCTTCAAATATCTCTATTTGCCAGCGCCCTGACATCTGCCCATCTGCTTGCCAGGGTTTGTAAAACCAGGGAAAGGCCTTATTACCTTATTATGTTACACTTTCATGCATACACAAAGTATGTTATGAGCTGACGACTGAAAACCAAAAAATATTTTGCTGATATATTTTTTCCAATCATTCAAAAAGTGTTAAATACACATTAAAAAGCACTGCTCCATTGGATAGGTGATATACACATAAATTTCATTGCTGTATATGCGGTAGTGGGCAAGTTTTAAATTTTTAATATTTTTTCTCAATATTACAAAAAGTATAGAATATCTATCAGTGAGTATGAAAAGGCACAACTAGACCATATAAGCCATATGTGTACCAAACTTTATCCACGTACATGCAATATACATTGATTGAGTCTTGGGCTAGAAACAAAAAATACTTTTTTTCTTCAATATTTCAAAATGTATATAATAATTTCTATCAGACCTTTCAAAAGGCACAACTAGATCATAGAGGCAATTTATTAGATTTTCATTCAAATTAATTATACTCCTGGAACTTTTAATGACCTGCACCATATTAGTGTGACTCAGAAACATGCACAGACCAGGCCTGTTAAGCTGGAACTTTGTTCTCTATTTTGATATTCCTCTTTACCAGAATCAAACGCAGTAATTTCACTTTGGAAAGTCTCAATGGATTATGCTCAAGAGATTGAGATCGAAGCAATGCGCACAGATCCCTTTGATATCCGGGAAGATCCCATGGACACTGAATGTCAATCAATTATTGATGGATCTCCGGATGAAAATCTGGAGTACACTTTGGACAACCATATACAAAATTCAGCATATCACAATCTACATCATCCTAAAATACCGTACGCATTCACAACTCGATTAACCGAAAAACCCATTCACTTACGTAATCTTGAATGGAATAGAACGGAAAGAAAGCGGAAGAGGGTTCCAGCAACCGAATCGGGTAATGTTGAGATCAGAGAGGCTGTTTTCACACATGGATGGATGATTGGGGCTTTACTCCCTGTATTTATGCACTTGGTAGACTAATTAGGACAGGAGGACACAACAATGACCTGGCTAGAGCTGGATTCGAACCCTGGGCCCAGCGATTGGCAGCCCAGCATGCAACCACTAGACCAACCCTCCCCCACATGATTAACAGAAACACCCGCCTTTGAAGAAGCTCTCTTTAGTATTCTTGACTGGAATAGAGCAGCTAGGAGGTGAAAGATGATTGAAACAGCCGTCCCACATTGGCCCAAAGGACCCGACAAAGCTGGTTTCGAACCCTGGACCCAGCCATTGGCAGCCCAGCACTCTACCACTAGACCAACCCGATGCGATTAACAGAAACAACCGCTTTTGAGAAATATTACTGCACCAGAACCCAACAAAGCCATGAAGCCCAGTTCTGGGTGCAACAAAAACACATATATAATTGAGGTGGGAGAGAGCAGGAGTCCTCAACACATTTACCCCATGCGAGTGATCTTTTAAATGCTCAGCAAAGACAAACAGACCAATTCTTAACTTCTCATACAAGCATCCAACTTGAGATCTTCAGCAGAACAAAACCTCACCACCCAGCTGCCTTCAGACAGACATTGTACTGTATCAAGTATTTCCAAGAAACCAGGAGAAGACCTTACATCGGACCACAAAGAATGGCCTGAACAGGACCAGAAATTTCCAGATGATCACCTGAACAATGAACAAACCATAACCAAAATCCACTTAGGCCTACCAGCACTTTCAGCAAATTATTTCCCCCGACTCCTACTTCCATCCACAAAAGTTTACGAAGATTCTCGAAAAATCGTTCAAATCCAAGAAAATTTATCAATGAAATTTACACACAACAGGAGCACCTGGAACCAAGAGAATAACTCAAAACCAATCTCGACGAAATTCAGACTTCTGATACCACAAACCAATTCTACCACATTTGAAGAAAAACCATTCAAACCATTTTGATGAAATTCACATACCACAGGTTCACAGTATTTTCAAAGAATCAACCCAAAAATTAAAATCATGTTTGCCATCCGATTTGATGAAATTCACATACCATAAGGACTGGTATTTTAATATTAGACAATGAAATTTATCAGCTAATAATACAGCAATGTCTTTGTCAAGAGACAGCTGTGGAAAGAAAAAATCTACAATTTCATGCAAAAAATATGAAAGACAAATATTTGAGAACTCTGCTTGAACTTTAATTTCTTTTGATTACAACTTTCGCTTCAGATTAAAACTAATTTTTTTTTAATAGTTGCCAAATTATTGCAGCATAAAAACTGCTCAATTAAAAAGTTACAAGTTGTTGCTTATTCAGTTACAATTTTAAAATCGAAAATTTAGTTTCTGCTTTAACAATGCCTAAAATGTATCATTTAGATAGTTGTCACTATGTTATTTCGCTTATGGAGAATGTTATCACTTTGTTGCTTTGCTGGAGAAAGTTGATTATTAATAATTAAATGCAAATGTCCAAATAATCAATTTCCAATAATTGTCATCGTTTCAGTTCATGTCAATGTAAGAAGTTTCCGGTTTAAAATCCACCACGGAGACGGAGCACCAAATGAAGAGTGGATTCTTTCTGGATGTTGTAGTCGCTGAGGGTACGGCCATCTTCCAATTGCTTTCCAGCGAAGATCAACCTCTGCTGATCTGGGGGAATTCCCTCCTTGTCTTGGATTTTGGCTTTGACATTTTCGATGGTGTCAGAGGGCTCGACTTCCAATGTGATGGTCTTGCCAGTCAAAGTTTTGACAAAGATCTGCATACCTCCTCTAAGACGGAGCACCAAGTGAAGTGTAGATTCTTTCTGGATGTTGTAGTCACTCAGGGTACGACCATCTTCAAGCTGCTTTCCGGCGAAGATCAACCTCTGCTGATCTGGGGGAATTCCCTCTTTGTCTTGGATCTTGGCCTTCACATTTTCGATGGTGTCTGATGGTTCAACCTCCAAAGTGATGGTCTTTCCAGTCAGGGTCTTAACGAAGATCTGCATACCTCCTCTCAATCTAAGTACCAAGTGAAGTGTAGATTCTTTCTGGATGTTGTAGTCGCTGAGGGTGCGGCCATCTTCCAATTGCTTTCCAGCGAAGATCAACCTCTGCTGATCTGGGGGGATGCCTTCCTTGTCTTGGATCTTGGCTTTGACATTTTCGATGGTGTCTGATGGCTCAACTTCCAAGGTGATGGTCTTGCCAGTGAGGGTTTTCACGAAGATCTGCATACCTCCTCTAAGACGAAGCACCAAATGAAGAGTGGATTCTTTCTGGATATTATAGTCACTCAAAGTGCGGCCATCTTCAAGCTGCTTTCCGGCAAAGATCAACCTCTGCTGATCTGGAGGGATTCCCTCTTTGTCTTGGATCTTGGCTTTGACATTTTCGATGGTGTCTGATGGCTCAACTTCCAATGTGATAGTCTTGCCTGTGAGGGTCTTGACGAAGATCTGCATACCACCTCGGAGACGGAGCACCAAATGAAGAGTGGATTCTTTCTGGATGTTGTAGTCACTCAGGGTACGGCCATCTTCCAATTGCTTTCCAGCGAAGATCAACCTCTGCTGATCTGGGGGGATACCTTCCTTGTCTTGGATCTTGGCCTTGACATTTTCGATGGTGTCTGATGGCTCGACTTCCAAGGTGATGGTCTTTCCAGTGAGGGTCTTGACGAAGATCTGCATACCACCACGGAGACGGAGCACCAAGTGGAGTGTTGATTCCTTCTGAATATTGTAGTCACTCAGGGTACGGCCATCTTCAAGCTGCTTTCCGGCAAAGATCAACCTCTGCTGATCTGGGGGGATTCCCTCTTTGTCTTGGATCTTGGCTTTGACATTTTCGATGGTGTCTGATGGTTCAACCTCCAAAGTGATGGTCTTTCCAGTCAGGGTCTTAACGAAGATCTGCATACCTCCTCTCAATCTAAGTACCAAGTGAAGTGTAGATTCTTTCTGGATGTTGTAGTCGCTGAGGGTGCGGCCATCTTCCAATTGCTTTCCGGCAAAGATCAACCTCTGCTGATCTGGGGGGATTCCCTCTTTGTCTTGGATCTTGGCTTTGACATTTTCGATGGTGTCTGATGGCTCGACTTCCAATGTGATGGTCTTTCCGGTCAAAGTTTTGACGAAGATCTGCATACCACCTCGGAGACGGAGCACCAAATGAAGAGTTGACTCTTTCTGAATGTTGTAGTCGCTGAGGGTACGGCCATCTTCCAATTGCTTTCCAGCGAAGATCAACCTCTGCTGATCTGGGGGGATTCCCTCCTTGTCTTGGATCTTGGCTTTGACATTTTCGATAGTGTCTGAAGGCTCAACCTCGAGGGTAATGGTCTTTCCAGTGAGGGTCTTCACAAAGATCTGCATACCACCACGGAGACGGAGCACCAAATGAAGAGTAGACTCTTTCTGGATATTGTAGTCACTCAGTGTGCGGCCATCTTCAAGCTGTTTACCGGCAAAGATCAACCTCTGCTGATCTGGGGGGATACCTTCCTTGTCTTGGATCTTAGCTTTGACATTTTCGATGGTGTCAGAGGGCTCAACTTCTAGGGTAATGGTCTTTCCAGTGAGGGTCTTGACGAAGATCTGCATACCACCACGGAGACGGAGCACCAAATGAAGAGTTGATTCTTTCTGGATGTTGTAGTCGCTGAGGGTACGGCCATCTTCCAATTGCTTTCCAGCGAAGATCAACCTCTGCTGATCTGGGGGAATTCCCTCCTTGTCTTGGATTTTGGCTTTGACATTTTCGATGGTGTCAGAGGGCTCGACTTCCAAAGTGATGGTCTTGCCAGTCAAAGTTTTGACAAAGATCTGCATACCTCCTCTAAGACGGAGCACCAAGTGAAGTGTAGATTCTTTCTGGATGTTGTAGTCACTCAGGGTACGACCATCTTCAAGCTGCTTTCCGGCGAAGATCAACCTCTGCTGATCTGGAGGGATTCCCTCTTTGTCCTGGATCTTGGCCTTCACATTTTCGATTGTGTCTGATGGCTCAACTTCCAAAGTGATGGTCTTGCCAGTGAGGGTCTTGACGAAGATCTGCATACCTCCTCTCAATCTAAGCACCAAATGAAGAGTAGACTCCTTTTGGATATTGTAGTCACTCAGGGTGCGGCCATCTTCAAGCTGCTTTCCGGCAAAGATCAACCTCTGCTGATCTGGGGGGATTCCCTCTTTGTCTTGGATCTTGGCCTTGACATTTTCTATGGTATCAGATGGCTCAACCTCAAGGGTGATTGTCTTGCCAGTCAATGTCTTCACAAAGATCTGCATTTTCTGAAAAGGAAGAAATAATGGGTAAGTATAATTGCCAAGTTCAACACACAGAATAAACTCAATCAAATGCTTCATGGGAATCCAAATAAAATATTCAGTATCACTGGCTGCCACAAAATCTTGAGGGGCCCTGGAGGCGGGGGATGAGATTTAAACTAATAAAATCTATTTTACTGGATACCTGTTTTATCAATATTTGGAACAAGTGCTTGGTAAATGCTATGGAATTTTCAACAAAAAATTCTGAAATTATTCCCAAGTCCAAACATCAAAATCGCAATAAATCTTAACCATCCAAGGCAAAGTGCACTAAAATATGATACTATGGGTTCCAATAAACAGTTTGACTTGCTTAAATGAACTCTATATCCTGTTGTGCAACGCAAATTTGCAAACAAAAAAGAACCATTCATGATGAGGGTCATTTTCACGAAAATGCGTAGTAACGGTAAAGACATAGGGTAATGCTCTTTGACTCGGACACCCGTGAAAAGTAACCTTGAGTCGGACACTTTTAACTGCATTGAATTGGCCAGTTGACTGGACACCTGGTCTAACTGATTACCCCAGGTGTTCATTTAACTCCCACTTAATCTGCTAAGCTATATTTGATATTTTTACAATGCATATTGTGAGTGATATCTGTGCTTAAAAAACACCTATTTCGCCGTTGCGCCAACCTAGTTTTTGTGACATTTTGGAAAATTCCTGACTTTGAATGCTCATAAATAGTGATACAAACTGTTCCAATATTTTTAAAAATCCACACATACATGTGTATTTGGCTATTCTTTGAATCTGTCAGGTTTCTTGGGGTGCATTTAATCTCAACTCAGCATAAGCAGAGTTTTGAAAAATTTAGTAAGGTCTCTTTGAGTCGGACACTTGACTTTTTTAAACGTTACGGCACCTACCATTACGTAACTAGGGGGATCAGTTGGTGACTACCTCAGTTGTCTTCGCGCCAAATTTGTGACGTCATTAACTTGGTGTCAAGCTGAAACGATGGCCATGCAGATAATGGGCACCATGCAATTACAGACTCCATGAGTCCCTGGTTTTGCCGATGCACAGGACAAATTAATAGTGATAGTGATAGGCCAATGTTAAACTGTGTTTATTAGAGAAGACCCCAATTTTTGGCTCTGCTCAGTCGATCCCTGACCCTCCTCACTCAAAGGGACCTTCTCAAAAGCAACTATAAACCAAACTTAATTAATGCCAAAACTCTAAGCCAATCAGAGGCCCTCACTTTTTCGTTGGCCACACCCCCATTGCAAAGTGATGCACAGAGGGAAATGGAGCAAAGCTATCTATTTATCAATTTTTCTATGTATCTATTTGTCTATCTATTGATCCCTCTATCTTACAGGACAAATGGTTATTATGTAACATACTCGAGAAGCCACCTGTCAAATAAACAAAATTAAGTAAAATATAATGACCTATGTCATTGTATCAAACTGTCAATCATTTTTAGTAGGCTCCTACCCTTACTTGTTTATTTGACACATGGCTTCTTGAGTATGTTACTTAATAATATTAATATGCACCACTTTTAATACAAATATTTTTAAGAGAGCTTGCCAGGTTGACAACGGGAACACCGGGCCCTGTAGTTTTTTTGCAATAATTTCAAGATTCAAAATTTCAAATTGAAATTTTTATTTGTTCTTGAGATGGATATGTCAAGCAATGCAATCTATGCTCCAGCAATAGGGTACTATCTCAATTCCGGAAAATACAATGTTGTTGAATTGAAGTGTTAAATAGCCTTAAGGTGTATCAGTTTATGGGTTTTTACTGCAAGTTGAATTTTACATAAAATCGGAAAAGAAGAAAATAATGAATAAGGAAGGAAGGAAAAAGGAGGAAATGAAGAAAATGAAAGTAGAAATGAAAGGGAGAAATGAAGGAAGAAAAGGAAGGGAGAAAGAGAGAGTGAAATAGAGCATGCATAGGAAAGAATAAAATGAGGAATCTGGGACAAATATAACTCATTTTATCCCTTGTTGAGTTTTTGGGTGAAAATCCCTTAATTATGCAAAAAATGCAATCACAACTTACTTTAGGATTGAACATTAATTGGCCTGGGGTCGCTAAGTGCAAGATCTTTTTGACTGGTTTTCTTGTGATTCAAGAAATGGCCACTAGAGGACGCTGGTGCTGTACTACGCAGTTGGATTCAGTGGGGTCCAGACCCAAGTTCACAGGTCACAGTTAAATTTTTGCCACTAGAGGGCCCTTCATGTATTTTTCTGAAATCGGGGGTCTTCTCAAAAGTCAGCCAGAACAGTTGTATTGCATAACCCTAAATGATACCATATTTGCCTGATGATATGGCCCAGAATTGTTTCAAGTGCTATTTCTGCCTATGATTAGGTTCTTCTTGCTTGTGAAACTGTTGGAAAGAAATGTCTAATGGCCTATATATATAAAATGTGTAACTTGCTGAGAGAATCCAATCCAGAACTGGATTTAGAGGGCTGCATTTACCACATCAATCAATGTATTTATTTATCCATGTATTTATATGGGGGGCAGTGGTTCAATTTATCCAGTATTCAACCTGCACCACTTAAATGTGAATTCCTTATAATAGGTTGGGGAATCTATACAGATATATCCGATAATAGCATTTAAAATAGCCTCGTCCCAGTATTCCCCCTCAATCCCCATCCTTTCATCCAGATTCACCTCCAAGTCATCCCTCAGTGCATTTTATGTATATCCCTGTAAATTTACCTCATTGATACAAAAAACAAACTTAAGTTTCTCTGGATACCCCTCCAACTAGCTAAGTACTACATCATGTTTATAAATGTTATGATGTAAATTTCTGCTTTGTTGGTAAATAAACTATCTATCGATCTATCTTCTTTAAATCAGTTATATTAAACCTTGGTCTGGAAATGAAATTTGTGTATTCTGTAATGTAAGTTGTAGTCTGGTTCCCTGCTATGTGAATACAGGCCAGGAGACCAGGCTAAAGTGGTGTATGTTTGCTTACTTTAAATTGAAAGAATGCAGACCTGATGCTGAAATAAATAACAATCAATCAATCTATCTATGACATCAGGCAAATACGGTATTATTTATAGGTACGCAATACACTGCCAACAACTGTTCTATCAATGTATCCAGCAATAAATCTATCTGTCTAGCTATCAATCTATCTAGCAATAATCTATCTGTCTAGCTATCAATCTATCTAGCAATAAATCTTGCAAGAAATAAATCTATCTATCTAGCAATCTATCTATCTATCTATCTATCTATCTATCTAGCAATCTATCTATCTATCTATCTATCTATCTATCTATCTATCTATCTATCTATCTATCTATCAATCTATCTATCTATCTACTTATCTACTTATCTACTTATCTACTTATCTACTTATCTACTTATCTACTTATCTACCTATCTATCTATCTATCTATCTATCCAGAGGGGGTTGGATATTGACTCAGATAAAATGTAATTCTGATATTTTTGTATTTTTCAATGGTAATCCTCCATCCAATATTTTATCTATCTATCTATCTATCTATCTATCTATCTATATATCTGTCTATCTGTCTATCTATCTATCTATCTATCTATCTATCTATCTATCTATCTATTAGTGTTACAATGCATAAAGCACAATGAACACTATAAGAAAAGATGCTGAGAACTTTTTATAGCTACAGCTAGAAATAACTGATAAAAAATTTAATCATTATGAGAACATCAATTTATCTCATGAAAGAAAGCTTTCAGACTGAAGGCTATAATTGAAAACCTGGTGTTCCTAGGATGAATATAACTGTTTCCATATAGGTTTAAGTTTTTGGGTTGAAAATCCTTAATTTTGCCAAAAAGTAATCAACCTTTTTTTGCCTAAAATTTTAATTGGCTTGGGGTCACCCAGTGCAAGATAGCTCTGTTATGAAAGCCACAAGAAATGGCTGACAGGTGGCAGCCTTTTTTTTTAGTTCCAAAAGCTGCCACAAGGTGTCACTGTTACAGCTTTGAGAAGGGGGCTGCTGGACAAGGGCCAGCCACCCAGCCAGTATTGTCTTCTGGGGAAACTTTTTTTGCCGCTTAGATTTTCCCCAGAAAGTTATAGCTCCTTGCCCTTGCTTATGGGGAGGGGGGATTGACTTAGGCCTAATGACATATATATATCTGAATTATTAAAGTCCTTTGTTGTTGTGACATAGATAGATAGATAGATAGATAGATGATAGATAGATAGATGGATAGATAGATAGATAGATAGATAGATAGATAGATAGATAGATAGATAGATAGATAGATAGATAGATAGATAGATAGATAGATAGATAGATAGATAGATAGATAGATAGATAGATAGATAGATAGATAGATAGATAGATAGATAGAAGGCTTTATGAAAAGTTTATAGGATACATCCACTGCTTGCAATAACTACTGAAAAAAAATCCAGGACATTGCTATTTTGATAATATTAGTAAGAAGATATCAGATGAAACCGAAATGCAGATCAGTCACTTATTGGTCCTTGCAGTAACAATTGGAATTTAAAGCTTACTGACATAAAAATCATTTCAATGTTTCTGTTTAATTATTTAGGCTCTCGGACATGAACATAAAAACATCTTACAAGTGCATTGGCTGTTTCAACAGTACATGGCATATCTATAGTATGGAGTTTTATTAATAAATCAAAATTGGACTAATATCCTGTTTTACTTGGCTGGCCCATTCTTTGATCAGTAATCACATACATTTATTTCAACTTTGGTGAAACCGTTATAAAATTTTGTCTTGTAAACCATGGTCAAATAATTGCTTAGCTTCCACGGATAAACAGTTCATAAACTGACTTGGAAAACTGACTTAAAAATATAAATCTGCCTGTCCACCTATCTAGTTGTTGCCTTTTCTTCTATCTAGTTTCTATTTAATTTAGTCACTGAGGATCGAACTTCATTGGCCTGGGGAAATCTCACTTTAATTGCACTGTGCACCTTACTATTAAATAGTAATTACCTGCAAGACCTATATTTTGTTATGTGCTCCTTTATTGTGCATGGAGGAGGGAGGGGGCAGCCCGGTCAGGAACACCAAGTCAGAGTAGGGCCAATAGGCTATTGCATCAGGAGTCCTCGTGAGGTCATCCTGACCCTGAAGGGGGGGGGGAGGGGTTTTCATTATGTCCTGAATGAACGCTGATCTTTGATGAATGATCATGGATCACGTGGTTTGCTTTTCATGACGTAACCACTGCACATGACGTCATCACACTGCTGATGCTTTGTCCCCCACTAACAAATAATTGGACTTTTCCTTGCTTTGCGACGTTATGTCAGCTGAGATTCTGGTCGGATTTTATGGAAATAGTTTGGGTGTAGCAGAATGAACATAGTCTGTTTAATCAGGTGCCAATTATCATGCAGTACAGCTGGGATGCGAGCTTACAGTCTCTTCTATCAGTACACAAACTTCAAAGTGGCAGGTGAGTGCATTAACTGCAGAAAACAGGTGTTTAATCTGGGCATGTCAAAGTGTCCGAGTCAAGGAGTCCCCTGTCCGACTCAAGGTGACACTCACCAATGGCCTATTATTGGGATTATAGCCAGATACATGGCCAGATTGCCAATCAAGTGTTTACCATCTGACAACTTGTAAGCAAAGGCATTACTAGACACCTCGTTTGACTATTGATAGGCTGTCAATCAAACTGCAGGCCACTTTTAATAAATGTGCGATGTCAAAAGTGTCCGAGTCACGGAGCATTACCCTAACCAATCTCTTTATGTCAGGAGGCTGAGCCAATAATACCCAACTACTATTTTTTTCTGTTTACATAATGCAATATGTGGTACTACCATGCTGCATGTAACAGGATAACTAATTTGGGTGAATATTTGGCATTTTCAATTATTTGGAAAAATTGTCTTTACCGTGCACAATGAAATCAAAGCAAATTTACTCAGATGTCTTTACCGTGGCAAGCCTTGTCTTTACCGTGTCACAGTATATTTGCATTGATTTGACCACGGTAAAGACAGATTTTGGCCACGGAAAAGACATGTTATGCAGCATTTCTTCCAGAGAAAGTGGACTACATCATTCAGAGTACCACAACTACCTCTAGAACAGCCTCCTAAACCAATGGTGTCATTTACATCCTCCTACCTTTCGAACACCCTCTGCTGTTGAGGGTTCGGTAAAGACGAAGTTTAGTTGCGACAAAGTCAAGATAAAACCTATTTCATCTTCTGACTAAGAGATGGCAGCTCTGGCATTCCCAATGATGTGGTAAAAAAGTAGTTATATCCTGGTTCTTTACACTCTAGTGGCATTGGAGACATCATGCTGTATTAACTTACTCTGGTGGCAACTTAAACTCTTTGGTCACGGTAAAGACGGTGGTAATTTCAAAATTGGGACACACCTTCAACACGTCGTGAGAGGTGGATAAATTAGTTATATTTCAGAAAAAACACTTCTAGGTAGTTAATGTAATAAATATTAGGTATGTGACAAAAATTTGAAATATTTTTTTGTTGCATTATCAATGAGGCATAAAGGAGGTCCTTGAAATTCTCTTTACAATGGTGTTTTAATTTTGGTTCTACACCAAATATTAAGGAAGTTATACCAGATTTGATGTGGCGAAAATTAGCAAAATTTGTCCCATCGTTAAGCATTGATTAGCCATTGAAGCTCCTAAAAAGGTGTGACCATTTTCACAGAAGTTACATTTCAAAGTGATGTAACTTTTTTGATTCTTAATACATTCTCATGGAATAAAAAGCTTATGAAAGTACATATATTTGGCTTTAATTAGTCAAATATTTTAGTATGCTTGGCTGGTAAATTAATTAATTAACAATCAATATCGCAATAAATTATTGATTGTTTCGCGCATGAAGCGAAGGCAAAATATTCCAATTTTTGGATTTATTATGACCTGTAACTTATTTGTTTCTATATGAATAATCATGGAACAAAAAGCACATGAAAGAGCACATATATTTTAAATTAAAGAAGGTAACTAATTAGGCATAAGCTGTTGAGTATATTAATTAATTATAAATAAGCAATCAAGAGAACATGAAGTGTCGCAGTTTTGGATGCAAACTCACAAGGTAATTGCAAATAATCTACTAATAAAGGATACACTTGTGACAAATCTGTCACATTATGCAAACCAATTAATAGTGGACATATGTAGGAATCTTTTAGTGTACTAAAGGTGTGTTTAAAATATTTGTTTATCACATAGTGAGCCTGTAGATTGGAAGATACCAGGCCAGCCATGGTGGATTTTTTGCAATAATTTTGTCAAAATACAAATTGTATCAATCAAGATAACCATGTGATCATCCTCAGATCTGCATGAAATTAACAGGGAATATAGATAAGACCCTGGCAAAACTAAAAAAACTATCCCCATAGCTATAAAAACTCATCTTCCCCCTTTTTCAGCTTAATTACTTAGACATTCGTTTTGACGCGGCTTTTTCAGGCCATTAGACAAATCTCACGCAAAAAAAAAAAATACCCAGTTGAAGAAAAAATTGTGTACTACACGGTCAGTATATTCATATCTGGTATTTAAACAAGGAGAAACCATTTTCAAGAGAATCAAATAGCAGTATTATGCACGCAACACCAAAGTGAGTCACGACGTCACCAGGACACACTTTTGACTGCCAGACGACGTTATTGTCACATACCTATAAATATCTAGAAATATACACTTTGCATGTCACATTTTATGCAGTAATTTTCAATCTGCACAAGTTCGAAATTAAAATGTTGAGTTGCGGACATGCCACGGTAAGGACATTTGGACTACTTAATGCGTGATATAGCATGTTCAGCATGGCCGCACCCACGTAAATTTTTGTTTTCTTCTAGGAAAAATGTTATTCTAAATATTTGGCCAAAAATCAATTTCAATCCTACAAAGGAAGATACACACCAATGCAGGACATCAAATTGCGCGTTTTCGCGAAAATGACCATGACGAGTCATTCTTCCCGCCGCCATTTTGTCTTTTGTTGTGAAATCAACAAGAAATTCTAAGTCGAAAATTACGCTTAAAATACATCATAACTTAACAATCGTGGTGCCGAAACATCAAACACGTTCTTAAGAACAGCATTTACAATGGATTGAAGTCGGATTTCATAAATTTATCGAAATATCGAAGCCGAAACTTGGCACTGCGTCTGAGCTCAATGATCTCAAATGGCGCCCATCATACGGGCGCAGAAAATGACGTTTTGCACAGGCAAAACACGAACAATTCTGTGGAAATTCGGTCTGAATCTACATCAACACATTCGCAACAAAACTGAGAGAAAAATAAATCGCAAACTCACCTTATCAATTGAACACGAACAAAGAACAAGTTGAAATATAAGTCGTAGATGTTTGTTGCGCTGTAGTTATCAGAATTCTGCGCCTCACAGCTGCGTCGCCCTATTTATACCACAGCGTGACGTGTCAGGATTGCAACACCACGTGACACACTTGGAGCAATTTCATTGGCCTGAAACGTCCAGAACGTTCTCCATGACGCATTACGTCAGCTGTTGCCGAGTGAGCAAATGACTATTTTTATGTGGCAGTCACATGACTGGGACAGCTGCCTGTTGATTCTGTTCAAGTGTTTATATAAAGTTATTGCAAAAAGTACATGGTCTAATGTGCAATGCATAGATAGAAGGATCTACTGATCTGCGGATCCATGACGTGCTTCAAGGTGATTGAACTTGACAGAATGAGAATGTGTTTTGACATGTTCGAGCCTGCTACTGCTAGCTAGTGAAATAGGCCTAGTCCTATGACCCATTAATACTGGGACATTGTACCAGTATTTAATTTAGGCTAGTAGGCCTAATTAGTCCTAAACTTCCAATTATTGATTAGCTGGGTCTTTTCAGAAAATTAAAAAATAAATAAAGATAGGCCTATTCAGCAATTTATCAAAACAAGAATCCATGGATTCAACCTTGACAATATTCTGTTGGAGTGACTGACTCACTTTGGGCGTGTCTGTGTTTCACCACAGGGGACCCAGGGCAATTGACGGAGATAAATCCTTCTTAAAATGCCATTTAAAAAAAAGTGTTCTATAGAAATGCCAATGTTACAAGTATTGGGGCCCCTTTAAAAAAATCATGGATCCGCCCCTTTTTTTGGCATATGTCGATAGACCTAATTAGGCAGGCAACTTAGGAAATTTTTTGTTTTAAACTACTGATTAGCTCTGATTGTTGTTTCTGCAAGATTGCATGTTTAAATAAAAATATTTAAAAAACATACGCTAAGCAGTTTTTCCAATATAAACTTTATCCCTGCCACATGTAGGGGAAGCTGGGGGCCGGAGCACAGTGAATCGCAGTACACAGTGAATCAGTTGAATTCCCAGGATGCTCAATAGCAATATTTCGAAATTTTTTCATTTGTTTGATGTATTTTATGAGCACTCAACAGAATCTGGTATAACATTTGATAAAACATATACCTTTTGGACATTATGGGATGAAATAGGATTTTTGGCTTGAAAACCTGGAAATTTTGCATTTTCAATTTGCTTAAAAGTGCAGATAAATATTGAATTATTTACAACAATCATAATATGTGTCAGGGGAACATACAGGTGATGCATGAACACATGGTTCAAATTGGTGAAATATGGTGATTTAGGTGAGGAGTAGCCGTGCGGGGAACAGTGAATCGGGGCACAGTGAATCACTATGTTTTCTGTAGTAATGACCATAATAACTAATATCGTATTTCTAAAGAACTGAGAATAGCCTAAATTAATGATTACATCCATTACAATTTATGCCATATATATATTAAATAGCTATAAGTTGATATTCTTTGCTACGAAGGGGGTATTTTGTATAGAAAATATTCTAAGAAATTGCAAATGTTCATTATTTTTTTATTTCAATGTTCAAAAGTCCAGTTTAAATTTCTCTTTTATATTTTTTATATTTTCTAAAAAGAAATGACATTGATTAACTGTACCATGAGCACTGATTCACTGTACCCAGTGCCAGTACACAGTGAATCGTTTTTTTTGCTTATCTTTTGTGGACTATATCTCGGAAATCCCAAATAGTGCCATTATTTTCTTGGCGTGCATATATAGTAGACACTATATTACCTTTCTCTAAAGACATTCAAAAAGAAAATATCTTTCTAACTCTTTGAGATCTAGTTAAAATAAACTTATCCGGTTCACTGTGCCCCCGCTTCCCCTATCTTTTCTGATATTCGGTTTGTCAAAATAAAAGTTGATTTAAAGTGACTATCTTCGCTGTTTTCTCACAAAATGACTTTTTCACAATGACATAATTAAAGGATCAAATGGTTATGCGGCCTATTGCCCACATCTTTGTCAAGTTATCAAAGTACTTCGGTTGAGGCTCATGGTTATCATTGGTTAAGCTTTCCCACAGTGTGATATCTGCAATAACACTGTAGACCAAACACAGATAATTTGTTAATTGTTGCGCCCTATCACCAGTGTTTGATATTAGCCTACTTTATTCTCTAATCTCTGACTGACTGATTAAAGATTATTTTTACAAAAATTTCCATATCCTCTGGACAAACAAAGATCATGAGGTACACACTGGAGGTATTAACTGCTACTTTATGACCAGTGGAAAAATTGTAAGCCTGTTGTATTAGCCTACAGGACTAATACATAATTGTTTGTTTTGTACCGGCCAAAGTATTCTCCCCATCAGCCTATATTGGTACAAGCCCTCATAATAGCTGATATCAGTATAGGTTATACAACGAATTTGAGGTGTATAACATTTCAGGTGGTTATTTACGAGGGCTTTATTAGCCCGAGGTAAATAACCCCTGAAATGTTAGTTATTCACCGAAAATGAGTTGTATAAGCGACTTATACTCCATATATGATTTTAAACTGAATTTTGTGGCTTTGTTGTCATTTTTAGGTGTGTTGTTTGCAGAAAAAGCAGTACAACAGGCTTACTTAATCCCCAAAAGTGGTATAACTAACAAATCTGTTGGTTATACCATGGCAAAAGACAATAGAAAACTGTCTTGGTGGAGTATAATTATAATTAACTATGCTTGGGACAGCTAACAGGTGATTTTATAATGAGAACAAAGGAGACAGACACCTGGTGGTCATTATATTAAGTTCTAGAATTTGTCCCAAATATGAACACATTTTCTTAGTAGGGTTACTGAGGGTTTCTAGGGTTGTTTTTATGAAAATGATCCCAGTGGCAGATCCAGACAAGGTCATCTAGGGGGGGGGGGCGGACGTGTTTCGGCATTCGTGGGCCCGCCTTGTCACGTATTTTCTTCCAAATACTACTATTAATCTCAGAGATCCAGGGGGGGGGGCGGCCACTGGATCCATATGACATAGTCAACACACCTCTCAAAGTCTAACAAAATTATATTTTGGCGAAAATTGTTTTCCACGCGAACTAGCCCCCAAGAGCAAATATTAGTGCAGTGACCCAACTAAAGTTTGATTTCATAAAGGGATCAAGCTATGTTCAAACAACAGTAGATAGTTTGTTTTTTTTTCTGGAAAAGTTGACAAAGCAGATTTTTTCAATGCAAAAAAGTGATTTTCTTGGCCGTTTTTAGTATTTTTTTATAATTTCTTTGTTAACTCATGAACAGTTCACGCATATATACTCCCATGCAGCTACATTGCCCACACGGCCAGCTTCAGCCACTATTTCACATTTTGACCTACTTGAATCTCTCTGCCAATTAGCCACGGAATGAGAAAACCCTAAGGGTACAATTTATGTGAAATACCATAAATCTTTCTAAGGAAGTCTATTAGAAAAGTTTACCTCTCAATGGCAACCACTAAATGGATAACACATGGTGTAGCTACTTTCAGTATTAGACTGAGATTTATGAGATAAACTCTCATTAGAAAGTAGTTAACACTATTTCAGTGAAGGAAATGGGGGGAGCTTGCTTTAAAAAATTTGGAACGGCTAGCCGCTGCCGCACGAGCTGAGAGCTCCCTCGATGAAAATTTTCCATTTCCATCACTGCACCATTTCCAAAACAGTTTTACAACCTCAGTAATATCATTTGTTAGACATGACATCCACTGACCAGTAGCTCATGAATATGCAATTTTTACCCCAAATAGTGACTTTTGCAGGCTTTGTGGGCAGGGGTCGTCTTGGCAGGGTGAGTTCAGGGGGCTTTGACAAAAAAAAAGTTGCGTTGTGATTTGCCCTTTTTGTAGAGCATTTTTGGATAGCTCTTGCCCAAAATAAAAAGTATTGAAAATATCAGAAAATCTGATGGATGACTTTTTAGGCCTGCCTGCAGCAGGGCTTATGTGACGAGTCAAGCTCTCTCTATCTGTATGACGCTGTGCACACGATCCTGTTAAAACTATGTACTGTATGAATCTGATTCTTTGTAGTATTCTTACTTGTGGGTCACTGAAGGCTCTTTTCGAATTTGGCTGGTCTCTGCCACTTATTTGGTTATTTCATTGAAAATATACCTGTACCATTCTGCACAGTGTCCATTTTTCGCGCCATTGTTTACAGATTTATTAATAAAGGAGAGAAAGAAGGAAAGTAATTTACCAGCAGTAGTATATGCTTTGCTATAATTCATTATATTCAATGCATTTACCAAACACCAGCTTGATTAACAATTTATTACTGTAGAAGTCAGGGACATATTGATAAAAAGTCACATAGATACCCGAGTAAATTTATAGACACGATTCTCACTTATACAATACATAGGTATCGAATGATTAGATGGATAGATATATATTTTTATGGTCACTGGTACATGGTAGCCCTTATCCTGAACATTCATGACAGGTGGAATCAAAACATTCTGAACATTGAAACATCGATCGTTTTAAATTGACCCCCATATTCCAAAAATCTCTGGAGGTACCAGTACATTTGTTGCAAGGCTGACACTTGGGAAATTATTGATCAATTCTTTTCAGATATATTCTTACTCAGTCAAATTTCACATGCAATTATTTGCTAATTCATGGTGTGGCCATGTTGATTTTATGGTCAGAGCCAAAACGCATTCTGTATTTTCTTTTGCAACAATGTTAGTTAATACGAAATGTTGTAAATTGGCTGAGTCTTCCATTTACACCACAATTTAAAATCTATCAAACAGAGCAAGCTTTGCATCTCCATCTTGTAAAGGTAATAGAAACCATGAAAAAAGAAGACAAACACAAATGAAGTATGTATTCATGACCAAATTTATGCACATACAGAGATATAAACATGAAGAATTTTAAACTTGTCTATTTACAGTTTAGCCTACATATATATTATTTTATTCACAACGAAATATCAATACATGTGTGATGATGGTAAAAATAACTTCAAAGAAACAAAGAAGATATATACATATATACAAAAGAGAGGGATAGTGACTATAAATACATCAAAGAGAATGAAAAAATATTATTTTCATAAAATAATGGTAATACTGCAGTTAAAAAGCACCATAATGATATGTCCATGAACTAAAATGAAACATTTGATTTGAAACATATATATACTGACATATGTAATAAATAATATAAAATTGAAACATAATCATTTACATAGGTCTACATCCAAGATTAATAGAAAATGTGAAAATTTGGTGCGAATAGACACTCGGTCCTAACCTAGTCTAGTTCAAAGTTGAACGTCAGATTTTGGATAGGCCAGGACTAAGCATAAGGGAACACAAGACACATATATATATATATACTCACATAACATAAACATCATAAACATAAACATCGTAAAAATGAACATCATAAACAGCATATAGATGAAATACCAAGACTTTTGATTATTGATGAAAATGGCGCTTCACCGCGCTTGACACAAAAGAGCCAATACTTCAACCTCCAAAAAACTACATCTGTTGCTTGTTTACACCTTTCAAGGAGAGAATATTCGAATTATTTTGCAATTACTCTGTTTGTATTTTGCAAAATGTAAACAACTGACTAGAAATGACATTAACAGTTTGACCTACAATGCAGTAAAAATTTCACCGTGATTGATTTCAATTTTGAAATGCGGACATGCAGGACAATGCACTAATAAGAAAGAGAAACTAATCAATAAATTTTCAACAGTTAATGACGATTAATAAAATTAATTTAGTATCGTGGCGTAAACTTCATTTTGTGCTTGGGAGGCTTCCGGAAGATGTTGTCCGTCTCAATAGTAGTCGGCTTGCCGTCTTCAGAGAAACTCAGTTCAAATTTTTGTACCAGGCCGGTGACGTAGTAGAAAATTTGGCTTCTAGCAAGAGATTCTCCAACACACTTTCTGCGACCTACCAAGAACAATGGACACATGAAAAGAAAAATGGACACATGAAAAGAAGAATGGACACATGAAAAGTTTTCTATTCGTTATATTTATCCTAGGATATTATAAATGAAGGGTTTTGGTACATTTTGTTTTGGCATAGGAATCCTCAATAATTTTTCTCATTTGCTTAGGACATGCTATACGATAACAATAACGACGTACTTTATAAACCAATCATACAATTTGAATTCATTTCACGCATTTTTTACAAGTGGTCATCAAGAAGGATTTAACAATTTTAATAGCTATAAACAAGAATTATGAAACTGCACCGAGGTAGGAACAAAAAGAGTTCAGATACCTAGTCTTACTGCAGATAGAAGCGAGTCTGCGACCAGAGCGCAAAAAGTATAACAGCTATACAAAGGATTTTCTGGATTCTTCAAGATCCTGAATCTAGCAACTGTCTATACATCAGTCTTTCTCTTTTCTTTTATGGATTTCTAACTTTACTGCACTTTACATCCATGATATCTGCACCAACTCTCGTTTTCTTTTTCCTCCATTTACACCAGGGGCCAACACATGTCAGGGCCACAGTGATAGAGCGCAGAAATTGATGGCGTATTAGTATATTATATTACCAGTACCTTGAAGCACATGGGATCTTCGTGGGCGGGCGTATGGATAACGGGCGTCCCACTTCTGTATTGGCAGTAATGCGAAAACCATGGCATGTACATATTTTATTTTTTGGACGTCATTGTATCTATCATCCTAGTTTTGCCTTGTAAGGGTCTTATCCACATGAGATTAATACTTTTCTCACAGTAATTGAAAAACTGGAAAAATATATTTTTGTGTATTGGGCGTCATGCCAAAACCATGGCACGTATATTTTTTATTTTTGAGACGTTATTGTATCTCTCATCCTAGTAGTCTCTTTTAGGGGTCTAAGCTTTCAAACATTAGTACTTTTTTCACAATTATTGAAAAATATGAAAAAAAAATTGTTTTTTCATTTTCCGGATTGACTCAAATACAGTTGTACTTATGTCATCAAAATTTGCATATGGTATGTAAAAGTACCCAAGATGTGTCCTTTGGGATGTCTAAATACTCTCAGAAAAACTGACTAACGTAAATTCATTAAAAATGTGATAAATTACAAATTTTTTAAACCTGCATTATTCAGTCAATTTTGCAGCTACATCTATGAAATATTCCAGTTAGGTGTCTAAATTATAGCTCTTTAAACATCTCAACTCAGTTGGAAAGTTAATCATATGAATGTTTTATGAAAAACAAAAACCAAAAAAAAATCAGGATATTTTCCAATTTGCCAACATTTCTGTCTGAAACGCCAATATAATCATGATTGAATTTAAAGCATATTATAGTTAAACATATATAGTCACAGCCACTGAATGAGTTATTGAAATTTAAGATTTAAAAAGCAAAAAAATGCTTAAATGTAAATGTTTATTTCCTCCACAATTTCATTTCTGATGTCATACTACGCTTTGGAATATTTAGCAAAATAAACATGACACTATGATGACAGTGTAATGTATCACATCATTATGATGCTAATTTTGAGCCATTTGAATCTTTTTAATTCATAGCAGAGGTCAATATTTGCAAAATTTAACAAATATTATGGATTTTCAGATTATCACATATCAGTCAATTTTTGCATGGTAAGTCAAAATTTCTACAAAAACATGTCTACATTTTTACTTTTTACTATTCTTTAATCTTTATCAAATATTGTCAATTGGAAATATATATAAGTGGACTTTAAAGCATTAAGAAAACAATGAAACATGCATTTACTATTTAAAGATTTTGACACCTTAACTCCCAATTTTAACCTTCTGTAACATGCGCGTGCCAAATAATTTTCTTTAATTACCTGTATTCAGTGGTGTAATTCTTAAGCCACTTTGTCTGATTTGTTGATATTTAATTTTCATGGAAAAAAATCAAAATAAAAGTAGGCTGACATTTCTTAATTTTTTAAATTCAATATCTCCAAGGTTAGATTTTAATACATACCCTATTTCTGCAAATTTCAATATATGTAATTTAACATCTTGAGATATTTTTTAGATAAATCTGTCCATTTAATTATTAATTTCAAGACTCATCCCAATTTATTTTAGCATTTGAAGAGAACAAATGTCTTCATTGGTCAAGGAGGGGGTAGAGTATTTGTTGAATGGAGCCCTGGTGACATGGAGTCTGGATTACATAACATGATGTCAGAGGCTATTGTCTGTCCTGCTGATCCTCTCCCATGACCAAAACCAAGAGGGTGGCTACAATCAATTACATAACATCCTCAACTTTCTAACAAAATTACCTTTTTTTAAAGAAATGATTCCAAACTGCAATGATTTCACCTTAGTTTTTTTTTTTGAACATGAAATTAAATTTGAAATTTGAATCACAAAACTGGGCCAAGTAGATGCTGAGATATGACTTTTAATAATAAAGCTCATGTGAGGCTTATGGGCTATGTAACATGTGCAACCATGCTGGGCTGTATATTAAAGGGTTGGTTACAGAATCGTATAAGAAGAAAAAAAGTAATAATTGAACAATTTTACTTAAAACACATCTTTATGTTATCTATGTGTCAGCAGTGCCATTAGTGTTATTTTGTACAGACAGTTCAGGTATGGTTCTTTTGTTTATTCTTTTCAGCTATTGTTATGCCCCTATTATGTTATCCCCATGACCATGTTTGGACAACGTTTAACCCACTTTAGTGCATGCTAATATATACAAATTTATCAGTTATTGATACAAATTAAGTTTAAATTTAAAATAGTAATGTTTTGTTTTTCTTAAAAATATGTATTATGGGCCTATACATCTTTTTAGTGTTAATACTAAAATAGATTGAATAGGTAGACAGTCTAGCCACTATTTCTGATAGTCATAATCTATTTGTAATTTATGATAGAAATAGGTAAATAGATAGATAGATAGAAAGATAGATTGATTAGACAGATAGATAGACAGTCAGATAAATAGATAAGTTTATTGTTTGATTGACTGATTGAATGATTGCTTAATTGATTGTTTGACTGACTGATCCAATATGAATTTCCTTGTGCAAAAATTAATTTTTTATTGCATTTAATAATAAGCTGCAGTATTTGTGTGTCACCGTAAAGTTAATACCTGCAAAATTGGTGACACAGCAATTGATTTATATGAAACCCCTCAGTGACCATCACATCGATGGTGAATGTGCAAAACCTCGTAGGCTATGTCAAAATTTTGCCATTTTTAGATTTTGGATGGAATGACTATTTCAATATCCAATACATGTTGTCAATTGGTCACCTTGCCAATTTGCAGTTTTTTGAAGCTGTAACACACTGGTAACAGAATGATTTCACCAAACCTTGTATGTCGATTTGTTCCAAAAAGTGAAAGTGCAAAACCTCGTAACTCAAATCAGAACTTAGAAGCTCATATTTTCGGATATTTCAACTTTTTTTGAAAAACAATGATTGCGGCACTTTTTTATGGCTCTCAGGAAATTTCCCTATTAAAAAATCTATACTTCCCTATATTTGATTTAGTGATGTAGGCTATTGAAAAAAATTGTGCATGAAAATTTGAAAAATTGCTATTTTCCTCATTCTTGCTATTGTAGCCACTAATTAAAATTAGCAGTTGTTATTTATTATGGTCAAATCATAATTTTTACTGTATAGCTATAGATTGGAAGTACATTCAATGCTGCAAGTTGCTTAGAAATGTGATAAATGATCGAGTTACGAGGTTTTGCACTTCCACTAACTTGCAAAAAGTGAAAGTGCAAAACCTTGTAACTCGACATTTTCATTCATATCTGATGGTAGCATCAATGCGGGCAGGGGTCAATGACCTATGACAAAAAATTATGCTAAAACAGGGTCTCACTTTCTATAAATCACGTAGAGCCTAACTCGCATATAAATGAACATTACCATAAAAAATTATCTGTGATAGTTTTTTCCAATTTCTGAAAAACAGCTTTTTTTGACTTACGAGGTTTTGCACTTTCACCATCGACATGCTATTTTTCCGTTTTTCGGGAATTTAACATGGAATTTACCCCAGTTGCTATCACACATTATATGTATATTGTATATGACTGTATTTCTACATACGTTTTCTAAATTACTGCCAAATTTTAAAATTGTGAAATCATTCTACTTGAAATGACAGCTAACAATCTTCAAATATTCTTTCTTTTTGGAATTTGCCCGTTTAACTTGGATTGAGCCTTATGTGCTCGAATTAGCAAATTCCGTCTCATTTGCATGTATGAAGGCCTGTTCAGTGTTCAGCTGCTGATTAGCCGAGGGTATGCTGCCGCGCAGCCTATGTTTTTGAAAGTTGAAGGTTAGGTCTCTTTTTTGCAATATCTAAAATATGAGCTAAAATGAAGAACTTTTTGCTTTTCTTTTACTGGTGAGTGTATATCTGATTAGTCATTTAAACTTATTTTGTAGGTCTGTACATTCCCCATACAGACAACCAGACAACAGTAAAATATGGTACCTACCAACATTAAAAGGCATCAAATTTTCAACTCCAGTTAGTTTTCCATCCTTGGCTATAAATCTCTGGTTTAAACTTTTCTGGTCCGGGAAAGGTCCTTTCATCATTGTGCACAGCATAAATATTCGCCTGGACCCTGGTGTATCTGAAATGCAGACATAATTATCAATGATTATCTGTAGTTAATTATGGGTTGTTTTTTTTTGCTATTATCTTCTTTATTTGCATAATGGTCTCTCTTGCTTTAGCATCATCATATTAGAGTACACATCCCTGATATTTCAGTTGAGGTCAGTGATAGAGTGCTAAGCGCAAGGAAAATTTTGCAATCCCTTAGCAATCTTTCCCACATTAGTCATGTGCACACTGAAAAAGTGTAGAAATGATGCTGTAAAAAAGGGCTGATCGCCATATTATCGTTTGCAGAGCGTGAACGTATGGTGTTATTTCGTCAGATTGTTTTGGTAAAAAAAGAAACAAAAAACTCAAAAACATGTGATTGCACAAACATAATAGATGAAAATGTATGAAAATAATTAAAAAAAAATTCTTCAAAGATAAAAGATATATTCACGCTAAAGGTCACGAAAATTATTTTTACTGAATTTTAGTTCATTTTTCACTAACAGTGTGCCGAAAGAATATCGAGATTGCAGCACTGCTACCATCGATCAATTTCTCGTGCTCAGTTGAGCAGAAGAGACTAAACAATATTGGCCATACAACACGTTATAGGCCTGTACTAGACCAGATTACTGCTCTCTGTAGTCTTGGCAGATTACAATTTAATCACATTCACCCAATAGACCAATTTCACGGATGGTTCTCTCAGTTAACACCAGGGGAAATGTGTTGAATACTTAAATCCCATTGGCTAACAGATTTCCCCACCCTTGCCTCTGATTGGTCCAGCAAAGGTAACTCCAATATGGAGTATTTTTAGTGGATTTTTTATGTAACTTTCAGGCTTCATAACTCGGTCATCCTTTCAGTTTAAATTTTGAAAGTTGTGTTTTGGGTTTTAGAGTACATACATCTCCTATACATGTGTGAAACGCAAATGAAGAATCGCAGAATTACAAGAGAGTTATTCGGGGTCAATGTTCAGGCCATCAGTGAAATAGGTCTTTTGGCAATTGATGAATTAACCTCACTCACTTAGGAATGAAGTATCCATTTAGGTACACATCCTCTAGGTTGAAATGAGGTCCTGACACAGTTGCCAGCGCGCTGATTCGCAAACTCTCCCAGATCACAGCCTCGCAGTACGAAAGCCGAGTGCGGTCCTGCAAATAATTATCATCATAGATTCTGTTATAAAAAGTAGAAATTATTCAAGATTCTAGAAAAAGTTGAGAGGTATTTTGATTTTTTCCAATTTAAGTATTGAAAAAAAATTCAGTCAGGATAAGATAATAATGATTTTATGAACATGTCAAAAGGTCTGGTCATCTGTTGGGAACCAAATCTCTTAAGTCTCCGCAAAACGTATTGTCTTCTCTTAAGTCTCCACAAAGACACCTGACCATCTCCGAGATCTGTGCTAAGACATCAATTTTGACTTTCAAATTGGAGGTTTTAGGGGATGTTATTTATTTGCATAAGGGCCTCCAGTTTGGACCACCCTATACTAAGGCCTATAGGGCCTACTGTAATATTGAATGGTCACCTTTAATCCTGGGGCGTCATCTCCACCCTATAGGGCCTACTGTAATATTGAATGGTCACCTTTAATCCTGGGGCGTCATCTCCACCCTATAGGGCCTACTGTAATATTGAATGGTCACCTTTAATCCTGGGGCATCATCTCCACCCTATAGGGCCTACTGTAATATTGAATGGTCACCTTTAATCCAGGGCATCATCTCCACCCTATTGGGCCTACTGTAATATTGAACGGTCACCTTTAATCCTGGGGCATCATCTCCACCCTATAGGGCCTACTGTAATATTGAATGGTCACCTTTAATCCTGGGCATCATCTCCACCCTATAGGGCCTACTGTAATATTGAATGGTCACCTTTAATCCTGGGGCATCATCTCCACCCTATAGGGCCTACTGTAATATTGAATGGTCACCTTTAATCCTGGGGCATCATCTCCACCCTATAGGGTCTACTGTAATATTGAATGGTCACCTTTAATCCAGGGGCATCATCTCCACCCTATAGGGCCTACTGTAATATTGAATGGTCACCTTTAATCCAGGGGCATCATCTCCACCCTATAGGGCCTACTGTAATATTGAATGGTCACCTTTAATCCAGGGGCATCATCTCCACCCTATAGGGCCTACTGTAATATTGAATGGTCACCTTTAGTCCAGGGCATCATCTCCACCCTATAGGGCCTACCGTAATATTGAATGGTCACCTTTAATCCTGGGCATCATCTCCACCCTATAGGGCCTACTGTAATATTGAATGGTCACCTTTAATCCTGGGCATCATCTCCACCCTATATGGCCTATGGCCTACTGTAATATTGAATGGTCACCTTTAATCCAGGGCATCATCTCCACCCTATAGGGCCTACTGTAATATTGAATGGTCACCTTTAATCCTTGGCATCATCTCCACCCTATAGGGCCTACCGTAATATTGAATGGTCACCTTTAGTCCAGGGGCATCATCTCCACCCTATAGGGCCTACCGTAATATTGAATGGTCACCTTTAGTCCAGGGCATCATCTCCACCCTATAGGGCCTACTGTAATATTGAATGGTCACCTATAATCCAGGGGCATCATCTCCACCCTATAGGGCCTACTGTAATATTGAATTGTCACCTTTAATCCAGGAATTATTCCCTATAGGGCCTACTGTAATATTGAATGGTCACCTTTAATCCTGGGGCGTCATCTCCACCCTATAGGGCCTACTGTAATATTGAATGGTCACCTTTAATCCAGGGGCATCATCTCCACCCTATAGGGCCTACTGTAATATTGAATGGTCACCTTTAATCCTGGGGCGTCATCTCCACCCTATAGGGCCTACTGTAATATTGAATGGTCACCTTTAATCCTGGGCATCATCTCCACCCTATATGGCCTATGGCCTACTGTAATATTGAATGGTCACCTTTAATCCTGGGGCGTCATCTCCACCCTATAGGGCCTACTGTAATATTGAATGGTCACCTTTAATCCTGGGATTATCATCTCCACCCTATAGGGCCTACTGTAATATTGAATGGTCACCTTTAATCCTGGGGCGTCATCTCCGCCCTATAAGGCTACTGTAATATTGAACGGTCACCTTTAATCCTGGGCATCATCTCCACCCTATAGGCCTACTGTAATATTGAATGGTCACCTTTAATCCTGGGGTATCATCTCCACCCTATAGGGCCTACTGTAATATTGAGTTCACCTTTAGTCCAGGGGCATCATCTCCACACTATAGGGCCTACTGTAATACTGAATGGTCACCTTTAATCCTGGGGCGTCATCTCCACCCTATAGGGCCTACTGTAATATTGAATGGTCACCTTTAATCCTGGGGCATCATCTCCACCCTATAGGGCCTACTGTAATATTGAATGGTCACCTTTAATCCTGGGCGTCATCTCCACCCTATAGGGCCTACTGTAATATTGAATGGTCACCTTTAATCCAGGGGTGTCATTTCCACCCTATAATTCTACTGTAATATTGAATGGTCACCTTTAATCCTGGGGCGTCATCTCCACCCTATAGGGCCTACTGTAATATTGAACGGTTACCATTAATCCTGGGATGTCATCTCCACCCTATAGGGCCAACTGTAATATTGAACGGTCACCTTTAGTCCAGGGGCATCATCTCCACCCTATAGGCCTACTGTAATATTGAATGGTCACCTTTAGTCCAGGGGCATCATCTCCACCCTATAGGGCCTACTGTAATATTGAATGGTCACCTTTAGTCCAGGGGCATCATCTCCACCCTATAGGGCCTACTGTAATATTGAATGGTCACCTTTAGTCCAGGGGCGTCATCTCCACCCTATAGGGCCTACTGTAATATTGAACGGTCACCTTTAGTCCAGGGGCATCATCTCTACCCTATAGGGCCTACTGTAATATTGAACGGTCACCTTTAATCCAGGGACATCATCTCCACCCCATTGTGCCTACTGTAATATTGAATGGTCACCTTTAATCATGGGACGTCATCTCCACCCTATAGGGCCTACTGTAATATTGAATGGTCACCTTTAATCCTGGGGCGTCATCTCCACCCTATACACTACTCTCCAAAAGTTTGAATACACCTGTAAAAGTGATGTTTCTTTCAAAATACTTGATTTTGAATGGAATTTTTGTTTTAAATTTACATCAAACAATATCAGAAGTCACTTAGAAGTCAGAAGTTGTCTTTATTTTGTCATTCTAGGTCATTTTGGTTGAAATGTATGGCCTTTCTCGATATCCCGAATTTTGGTATTTTGTAAAAAATTGTCACAGCCCAATTATCTTCTAGATTTATGAAATTTGATCATATTTAAGGCCTGGTGCAAATAAGAGCGTGACAAGAGGGTGAAAAATAAAGGTATTGTTTTTGCTTGGAATCTTAATGCAATTCGAAGTACATATACATGGAAATAAATAAACAACTAAATCAGGGTTAAGTAATGATTTCCAACATAGCTATTGCGATTTTTTTCAGTGGAAAAAAGCAACAACAAAGCATAACACTCGATTTAGTTCCTTCATAAGTATTGTGTTGGTCATATCTTATCACTTTCTGAACCTGTTAGGCCAAGACTGACAAGCATGCATGTTTTGGTGGGCCACAGAACCGTTTAAATTATTCCAATATTCAAAACTGTCGTTTTTCAAAGATTTACCCATTTTAACACAAAATAGAATTCAATATTTCCCAAACAAAGATTTATATATTTCAAAATTGATAGAGATGATGAAATGTTGCTCTGCATATATAGCCTAGTATGTCATTAAAATTTCTAATAGATATTGTTGTTGGTATTTGATATATAACTTGCTGATATGGCACTGAAAATTTTGTTGGAGGAGTCAGGGTCGGGGACACCAGGTGAAAATCACAAAAATGCATGAATAAACTGCAACCAGTGACCTTAGATAAGTCTCCCTGTTGTTCTAACATTATTCCAAAATCAATATTCAATTTTTAATAGCTTTTAGATTCATGAAAGAAGGTTTTTTGATAATCTTAAAGTATATTAATATCACTCTTTTTTGCCCCATTCCTGTAGGTCTAGACTCTTTCTGGAGTTCTTTTGGCACTTTTTTTCCATCTCTAACAACACAGAGGACTTGTAGAATCCATAATAGCCTAAAACCTGCAGGTTTCAGGTTACAATGGGATGCAAAACAGAAGGTGTTAGGGTCGGGACAGAGGTGTTAGGGTCGGGACAAACATTAATAACCACCATTGGTTTAAAATCCTGAAAGGTGTGTGCATCTTTTTTGGTCCTAAACAATTAAACTACTGACGAGGGACAGTGTTGTAGCAAAAAGGTTTGTTTAGCCAACCTTTGTTGGACTTAGGGTATCAACAAACTTTGTGTTAGGGTCGGGACAACTTTTATAAAGCAATAAAACAAGATGCAAACAAGTAGCTATGACATGAATACAAGGATATGAGGTTTAGTATGCATAGAGGGATCCTCAAACTGTGCCGGTAGAGCTAATACAACATAAAATACCGAGAACCAACACATACACAGATTTCTTAAACATAAATTGCTAAAATTTCAATTTTTGGCTTCATTTGCCACTTTGGAGTTTCATGGACACTGTTTGACAAATACACTGAGCATCAAATTGCAATTGATAGTCATAGAACCAGAACTCCCATGGCCACAGTTGAAAATACTTTCCATTGACAAATTGTTAAATATATTTTCCCAATGAAGGGTTAAACATTGCTCAAAATATGCATGTCACGCTAAAATGCTCAAAAATGGCCATTTTCTGGATGTTTAAGACCTCAGATATCTGGAACAAATGCTCCGATTGCCCTGAAATTTGAAACATATACAGACAAAACAGTTTTCAACATAATAAGGTACCGTGCGATGTAACAGACGAATTTTGCATGGTTTTGTTGGAGATACAATGCTGGCTTCACCTGAAATACACGAAAATTTGCACCAGGCCATAAGTGTTTCTAGAGTTGTAATATGATCGCAACAGTTGTTTTAAACCCCAAAAAAATTGGACATTCACCAATCAAAAATACAAATTTTAGATAATTTAGAGTCACCGTGAAGTATGATCATGGAATGTGTCTTCTCAAGTGAAAATTATTTTATTTGAACTGTTTCAGCATTGTTTTGACCAAAAACTGGCCAAAATCAGTGTTTTTGTCCGATTTTCAACAGCCATTTTCGGGTCTGAAACTACTTGTAAAATTATCATAAACAAGTGGAAATGTGTAAAAAAAGATAAAATATAATAAATATGGAAGAACTGTGCTTTTAGTGCTTTTATAGCTTTTCATAGAAAATGATAAAACGTGATATAGAGAACATTTTATAAATTTATACTGAAATGATCTAAAACCATGAAATATTGGCACCTTATGTCCTGAATGTGAATGACAATACTGTTTGATGTAAGTATAAAACAAAAATTGAGTTGAAGATGATGTATTTTTGAAAGAAATGTAACCTTTTCGAGTGTATTCAAACTTTTGAAGGGTAGTGTAGGGCCTACTGTAATATTGAATGGTCACCTTTAATCCTGGGGCGGCATCTCCACAGACTTCCTTGATCTCTTGCACCATCTTCGTCTGAACCTCCGGGAACCAGCAGAGGTAGAAAAGCGGCCAGCCAATTTGGTTGCCTGGAGACAGCAAAAATTTCAAAAAGAGGCAGTCTAAGTTATATGGTCTACCCGTCCAAAAAGTTCCGTACAGAAAGATTAGAGCCAGAGGCATATCTACGGCCAAATGCCACCCCCCCCCCCCGGGGCCCCAAAATTAACATGGAAGAGATAGGAAATGCCACAGAGCCCAATGTAGGCCTAATAGCTTCCCCCTCAGGCCACTTCTAGATATGCCCCTGGCTAGAGCCATACTTTATTGATTTAATTGTAAGATTATTGTAATTGTCGTTCTGAGCACTATATATATGTATATGAAGAATTGAAGATGAATTCCTTTAAAAGTGTAAACAAATAGTTTTAAAAAGATAGAAATATATATATATGGATAGTGCACCCTTTCTTCATGAACATTTACTTCTGCAATCTCCATTAAAATTGATAACTTTGGCAACTTCTGCTGGACTGCATGATGGTCTCATTCAATCGTAAATACTTATGACCGCCATAAGGAAGAAATGCTTCCGTTGAAAGCTCTAGTTACAGCATATACCCAGGTAGAGCTACAGTGGGGTGAAAAATGGAAATTTAGGGGTTTATGATGGTCGGGACTCGGGTGTATGAACATGTATCCAAAATTCAAAATTCTGGCAAGAATTAGTTATTGAGGCTCTCTGAGAGTTATTTGGGAAGATTATCAAAGTTATTAGACCTCTACACTGGACGCAGCTAGCATTCAAACTCTGAAGTTACTTTTATAGAGAACTTTTTTTCAAAAAGTATTCCATATTTATGAGCAAGGGTGTATTTTATCGTGCTAACCTGTGGTATCAATAGCATCTAGGGTCAGGAACATTACGGTGTCCACGACTTGCAGTTCACTCCAGATGCGGGTTTTCGAGTTCATTATCAATATGTCATCCATGAAGTCCCTGGGATTTTGAGGATCCAGGCTGTCCTTGTGTTGCTATTTTTAGAAAAGAAGGAAAAAAGGTCTCATGACACAGGAGCCCGTCAAATAATAAATTATGTGAATATATTCTACATGCATCACATATACATATTACATTTCATTTGTAATTACATTATTTAAGAAAATTTGGAACCATCAGAATTTATGACTAGTCGGAGAGATTTGTAGCCTTCTGCTCATAAAAAGACATTGATGACCTGGGTGTGTTGGTAATGCATGACTCATTATGTTTTTCTATTGTTTAGATTTCATTTCGAAACATATCTGTGAAAATGAATATCCCACCTTTAGGGGCCGACCAGATGATCTTTGTGGGGCGGGGGCTATGGATATTTGGTGAAAAAAAAAGATTGTTTCCCATTTGACACTGAAAAAAAAGGTTGTTCAACATATGAAATAAAATAAGACTGTTCCACCTGTAGCTAGGGTACCGTAATGTTAAAATTCCGATAAAAAAGTTTGTCGCGAGTGCGCATGCAAAAATACAGTTTGTCGACGCGCTGCGAGCAAAAAAAGTTCGTCCCGGGGGTAAAGTCCATAGCCCCCCCCCAACTATCGTCTGGTCTGCCCCTTAAGGCTCCTAAAAAACACATACGAAAAGTTACTAGTATGCCCTTGGGCAAATCTCCTCACCCCTCCCCACTCAAATTCTGAAGTGTCCCTTACTATACAGTAACCTATAAGGGGCCAATCAGATGATCTTAGGGGGGAGGGGGCTACGGATTTTGGTGAAATAAAAAGTTTGTTTCCCTCTCCTTCTGACTCTTAAAAAAACAGGTCAGACATGAAAATTAAAAAAAGTTTGTTTCCACCTGTAGGGGAGACCGGGGCTGGTTGTCACAGGGGCAGGTTGTCACACTGTGTAAAACTTAAATGCTACTATTTCTATTCAAATCATGCAGGAGCACTGCCATCCTGTTTGAATGGCAAGAGGGGAGTGACTTAAACATATATGGTGAATATATACCTATATCATTCAAATCTAGATGTCCTATTGGACATTTTTTAAAATTCAGAATTCGGGGCAGGTTGTCACACTTTCGGGGCAGGTTGTCACACTCTCGGGGCAGGTTGTCACACTTTTGGTTATGAGCTCGAATGCAGGAAGTGGAACTCTGCAGGGCAGATCTTGACCAAGAAAAGTTATTTTGGACATATGAGGAATCCTTTACTTGCCCAGTGAAGACCTTAACAAACATCCTACTGTGTACAAGGGTGCTACAAATGAAGGCTTACCAATCAGCAGGAAAGCATTCTGATCTGGAGTAGGATTTTTACGATTTTTTTTGAAAATTTTACATATAAATTTGAAATCGCTTTATTTAAACACAATGCAATATCTGCATACATCTTCAGTCATCAATAGCATGTATAAAGCACACATTTATATTTGTGTCAGTTTTTTTGTTTAAAAGCCTGGTCCTAATAGGTAACAACCAGCTCCAAAAAGTGTGACAACCTGCCCCGCCTTTTTGTGACAACCTGCCCCGATTGATGAAAATTCCAAAAACGGGTGACCAAGGCCGTTGTTATCAAAATTTTCAAAATTTTCTCTAATGATGATTTAAAGAAATGTTTATAGGGTAGGTGTATTAACTTTACCTTTTTCAACAACTATTTGATAAAGACTAGCATTGCATGTAAGTTGAAGGTAAAAAATTACTTTTTGTGACAGGAAATTTTTAACAGACCGTGTGCCTACTGCCTACCAGACTCCCTTCCAGGGGTCAAATTTTTCAAAAAGACTCCAGGGGTTATAAAAGCAGTAAACAATGATTGGTTGAGCTGTTTAACTCTCTAGATTAGTGCAATTAAAAGTGTGACAACATGCCCCTGTGACAACCAGCCCCCGTCTCCCCTAGTTAGGGCACTGGAATTTTAAAAATTGAGATTAAGACATTTGTCAAGCGTTAGCATGCGATAAAATTGTTCGTCAACGGTTTTGTGAGCAAAAAGTACTGTTGGTGTCGGGGGTAAAATCCATAGCCCCCCAATTGTTGTCTGGTCAGCCCCTTATATAATGTAAATCCACATTTCACATCATCCTACCTCCATAAGGACCTGGAAAAATTTGCGATATCTTTCGTTGGCAGCTTTGCACGATCTTGCAGCGGGCCATCGCATAATTGCTTCCACAAATCGGGCAGAAAATCGAGCAAGAAAATCCAGAAGAAAGTGATAAAAAAGTCTTCGGCAAGCTTCAGCAGTTCTTCCAACTCTTTATCCTCGTAGTTGTAATCCTCGTTGACTAAAATCTTCATTATGACACAAGCTCCTGCTTTCTTGATCAAGTTACCCAGGTCTTCCCTGTCTATTGTGTTTTCCGGCTTCGATTGCAAGTGATTTATTAACCTCGTCAATTGCAATTTCATGTTCTCTTCTGATTTGAATGTTCCGAAGCCGTGAGTTTTCAAACTGCTCATCATAAACGTTTTCGTCTTTCTCCATTCCTCGCTGTCCGATTCGGTGAAGAGCACTGAGGAAAAAATATCAAATAATTCGAATTCAACAACTTGAAACAATCTCATAGTGTTTAAAAATTGCAAATCTCATAAGTTATTTTAATTTCTACATAATTTCATGTTAAAAAAATCATAGTTATTCAGAATAAGTAATCTCTTAACGATCAGGACAATAGCATATGAATTTGAATCAGGATAACAAACTTAATACACAGTGTATTACACACCGAGCACCATAAAAAACGCAACATTGTCAAACAACAACATTTTTCTGAGTTCTTGTTGCCTAAAAATTATCAAATTTGGCAGAGACCTCATATATGGTCTCAAAAGGAATATTGGCAACTTTCTTGAACAAGAATCCACGGATTCAAAACCAACCTAGTGCAATTGCTTCGAAGGTGCCAATGCTTTAACCATTGAGCAACTGAAATTTTGAAGATGGGAGGAAGGGGTTATTGGTAGACTTCAGACTGGAAGTATAGTTGCATGGAACACTCACTGAATTAAAGGTGCATGAGGAATAAGGTGATCGAAAGAGTGGACATGTCGTTTATAAGAATTTATTGGAAAAAAATAAGTCATCAATGATATGACAGAATAACGTTTCGGGCTTTAATGTATTGAACTGGTATGGTCATGGTGCAAATAGTCAGTGGTATGTCAGGAAATGCTGCATGAATCACAGTGTCATTTGAGTTCTTTCAGGATGAAGTCAGTGTGTGGTATGTCACAGGGTTTGAGGGAATTGTGCACCACTGAACAATGTATGCACCGGTCTTCTTTTTGCAGCATGGTGCTCATTATAGTGAGTTCTAGCTGTTTGAAAACCGGTTCACATACTGCACTATTCACAGGAAAATGCAGCTATGGAAATATTGGTTTTGTGGCATATTGGAAGCTATTGGATTAAGTTTATGAAATGTTCACATAACAGTATTGAGTATAACAGATTTGAGTAAAACATAAAAAATTTATCTACACAGGTCTCACTTTCATAAGAGTCAAAGTTCTTCTTCAAGTCGGGATTGCGGTGAGAGAAGTCATCAGTTTTGACGAAGCCTGCCTTCACTGCCTCGGCACTGTTCAATATTACATGTAACCTGAAATGAACAACAGCAAGCCTCAGAGGGCTGCACTTTCTCTGCATATAGCCTACATTGTATCTATCTTTCAACAAGAAATTTCATTATTTCATTGTAAAATACGACATCTCATTGACGATAGCCAAATGATGTGGCTCTCAATGTTCGCAACACAGAGGTACATCTGTGGTTCAAAACTTTAAAATTTACCATTTCCCCGACGGTCAACACCAAAACTTCATTCGGTTTTGCTAAAATGCTATTTTTTCACAACCAGTCCATGAATTAATTTGACAGTTTCGTCTTCTCAGTCTGAAGACTTCCTCAGAAATGACTTGAGTGTTAGCTGATCACAGAGGTGTTGTTGTGATCAGTTTTTAACACTGTGTTGTAAAGATGTGACAGTTGGTAGGCCCCCTCGTCTCGATTCATAAGATGTATTGATGCTTTTCTGATGCGGATGGTTGCTTTCACAGTTTGTATTTTTTTATGCCCCTCCCTGTCAATCAGTTTTGCCCCATCCTCCCACGCAAGCCCTGCTAAAATGCACAGGGCTTTCTGCTATTTCCAACCTCTTCTGTGATTGGCTGCTTATTTAGGTCACAAGCATTTTGCAGGCAGATTTAGTCTGATTATGGACACTTAGAGGATTACTGGCAACTAAGAAAAACAGTGTAAAACAAGCAAACTTTCAAACAGTTTCATTTCAGAACTGTGAAAATACATAATTCAATGGAATTTTCGGAACTGTGATAGTACCTTTCAACAATACACAATTTCTCCATTTGTAACTGTGTGAAACAGAAGCAACAATTTCAAACTGATGTAGCAGTCCCTGATTGACTGAGCCAAAACTGGGTCAGTTAATTAAGTATTCATGAATTAGCAAAGATTATGGGCCATTTTGTCATGGTATGACTTGGGATGATGTTTTGCCCCCGCCAGTCAATCACATGGTTCTTCTGCACTGCATGCTCTGTTATTGCTGACTTGTGGATGGTGCTTTCTGATGTCTTTCTGTTCGTGTAAATTTCTCTTTGGTTGCTGTGTCTTTCTTGTGTTCTTCTAGTCTGATGGTAAAGCGTCTTCCTGTCTCTCCAATATACTGGGCATCACAGCTGGAACAAGGGATTTGGTACACCACTTCCATTTCTTCCTCGTTGACCCTGTCTTTGGGGTGCACTACTAGGATGTTTCTCAGTTTCAAAACTGGTCTCATTGCAGCTGAGATTTGGCGTTTTCGCATCACTCTGTCCATCGCTTCAAAGAACCCTTTTATGTATGGAATGACGATCTGTCCGAGGGTGCATCGTCTGCCCCCTAAAAATAAAAAACTTGAAATATTTATTTGCCATATTGTTCCTTTGCCAGTAGAAACACACTCGGCAAAATTTCATTAAGATCAGATGTGGCCTTGGGGTAGCACTTTTGCATTAAAGTTGAATCCAAAATTGTTAAAAAAGTACGCTTTGAAAGGTCGCGGTTAAGAATATCTAGGTTATGGTTCGTTGTATGATTTCAATTCATATACCATTGTTCTTAGAAGAAAATTGTCTTTAATTTGAATGGTAGAAAGCTATATTTCTGAACATTTCTCATGCTTGAGTTTTTTGGAAAGCCGAAAGTTTTTGACTATTATGACAAAATGTTTGAAATAATCAACTTAAAAGGTCAACTTCTGCCTAACTTTCACATGATCATTACAATAAAACATGAGGAGCGTTTTGCTTAAGAAAGTTGGAAATTTAATATGTTATTAAAATAGTTATTCATCAAATTCAAATGTGCATATTTGCATAAATTACATTTAAATATGAAAAATATAACATTTCATTGATATACACCATTCTGCCTATCTTTTCTTCTGACAACATCATAATTCAATCCTGATTTTATCAGATGATGCAGTGGACTACATCGTCACTTTGTGGACTTCTTTGAGTTCCCAAAGTCATATTAACATCCTTTTTTTGATTTATCACATTTTTCCTGATAAAAAAGAAAATATCTCCACACAATTGCGACTTCTGCTCAATGGAAACCATTGATGTTGGTATTCAAATTAAAGCTCTTTTCTAAGGAATCTAACTGTGCCATCCAGAAATCAGTTAAATTAAAATTGGCAATATTATTCATAGCCCCGAATCGCTAAAATATGACCCAATACTGAAATTTCAAGGCTGTTGTGCCACCCTTTGGCACTAGCATTTTTTCCTAAAATTTTGCAGAGCTTCTTTTATGATATAGGGGAGCTATCATGCAAAAGTGCATGATGTTTTGAAGATATAGGGGCAGACGATGCACCCTAATCTGTCCTCTAGACTTGTCCTTATCTTCTTTCTTGGTCTTTGTTGCATTTCTTACTTCTATTCTTTCGCTCACAGTTTTCACAGACCAAGTTGGATATCCACAATTCTTCAACGCCAATGTTATATGCTGAACTTCCTGCTGTTCGTCCACATGGCATGTTACTACTTTGTCTTTCATGCCCAGTAATGTCCTAAAAACCCCCAGTTTTTGATGGAGAGGGTGGCGTGACATGAAGTTTAGATATTGGTCTGTATGTGTGGTCTTTCGGTACACTTTACATTTTATCCTTCCATCTTCCTGTTGCATCAGTAGGACATCCAGGAATGGAATTGCTGCATCTTTTTCTTCTTCACTGGTGAACTTTATGCTGCCTGTTGAATCTATGCTGTTCAGATGTTCATTTAGGTCTGCAAGTATGTCATCCACGTAGCATTGCCACAGTCTTGGTTTGCATGATGACGGTGCTGTAGCTATTGCTCTTTGTTCCAAATCTTCCATGAAGAAATTTGCTATAATAGGCATCACTGGACTGCCCATTGCTGCGCCAAATTTCTTCTGAAATAATACGCCTCTGAATTTGAAATATGTTGTGTTGAGGACAAATTCAAGCAATTTTGTGATGTCATCTACTGCAAGAAATGTCCTCTTCTTCAGATCTTTGTCCTCAGATAAGCGGTCTTTCACAATGTTCACTGTTTCTGTAATTGGTGTGTTTGTGAACAGTGGAACAGCGTTATATGAACAGAAGATTTCGCCCTTTTTTAGCTTGATGTCCTTCACAGTGTTAAAACTGATGACAACAACACCTCTGTGATCAGCTAACACTCAAGTCATTTCTGAGGAAGTCTTCAGACTGAGAAGACGAAGCTGTCAAGGTAATTGATGGACTGGTTGCGAAAAGATAGCATTTTAGCATTATGGATTTACCAACCTGATGAACCTCTTTAAGGATGCATTCAGTTTTGCTAGGCTATTTATTGGATAATTGTACTTTTGCAAAATATTCTTGACATATTCAGTTGTTTTAAAATAAATTATTTATTTTACAACAAGAACATATCAACCAGAACTTAGCGACTGTGAAAGTTTACTAAGTGACAAGTTTGCGTTGATGAATAATATCACTGCTTTTGTCACCTTTTTTTTCTAAATCTCTAAATCTCACTTACCTTTTTCCAACATAGAAAGAAATAATGTCTGATTTGTATTTCTTTGACATCTTTATACAGTTTTTATGGAAATGATCGGAGACTTCAGTAAACGATCCAATAATGGGATATCCGATAGGACCAGGCGGCAGGTTACTGAAACAAAAACAATTTGTGTTTAACTGAGGAAAGTTCACAATGCTCACTGGCTGATCCAGACAGGGTAGACTGGGGTGGGTGTCGTTTCAGCATTCGCAGGCCCGGTCATGGCATATTCTTTTCAAAATGCTATTCTTCATGACAGTGGTATCTTTGCCCTAGACGCATCACTGATGCTATTTTTATCAAAAAAGCTCTATTAGGGCCTAATACATAACAATTTTAGCTGCTACATTTTAAAATCTGCAAAACTCAAATTTTTCAATTTTTCTGTAAGGTTCAAAAACAGATTTTGTCAGCTAATTTTTTCGGCTTTTAGTGTCTGTTTAGGAATTCTTTATAATGCCGCAATTACTTTTGGCAAAACTTGTTGGTAATGCCGTATTTTATTGGAAAAACTGAAATGTGATAAACAAGTCCAAAGGTATACAGGAAATGGTCACAGCTTGATAATTTTGACAATAAGACACTAGTCGATCTTAGGTTCAATACTATCAGGGCCGGATTAAGGTAGCATGAGGCCCTAGGCTGATCCTCAATGTGAGGCCCTATTGCTGGACCTGACCTGAGACGGCCGATCAGAATTTAACCCATTATGCCCAATTTCTGTTTGTGAGCTTGGCAATGTCAACAAGCAAATTTGTATTTCGTTATTCCATATTTCTGTGATTATGGTAATAAATTTGAGATAATCGTTGAATTTCTGAGATTATCTGACAAAATTTCTATGATTTTTAGGCCAAATTTCAACAAGTATGATTATAGTTTCGATACAAGAATAGCTTCATATTCAACACCTTGCATGTCCGTAAAACACATGTTTGGGTATTTCTAGGAGCAAATTTGTATTATTTTTCACCCAATTTGAGCTGTGAGGCCCTAGGCTATAGCCTACTCAGCCTAATGGCACAGTGGGTTTTAACCACCATTAAGTTAGAAAAAATTCTAATGGCATGACGCCTGTTGGATATAGTCCACAAGGACATGCAGATTGCATAACTGAAAATGAGAAAAAAATCTGTTGGGAATTTTTTGAGAAAATCACATTTTTATGTGGCAGCAATTTTTCAATGCGATAAACTCCATAAAAGGGTTCTGGAGATCATCAAAACTCTTTTTAATGGTATGGAACCTGCTCAATATAATCAATACGGATGTGCAGATTACTAATGTTTTAACAAGAAAAAAGTTGGAAAGAAATTTTAGAAGAAAAACACATTTTTATGTTAAAAACATATTATGATGTGACAAACTCCATAAAAAGGTCAGAAATGCATTAAAAAACACAGAGATGTCATGAATTCAGCAGGAAAAAGCCTGAAAGGACATGTACATTAGTAGTAGTAGAACATTTATTGCTTACTTTGTTACATCTGAATATGGGAAAGTCTGTGGGGACTTTTCTCAGAAAAAACATGAAAATATTTTTATGTTGCAGCTATTTTGCCATGTAATAAACTTTATTAAATCAGTTCCTTGTACCTTCAGCAACTTGTATCTTAATTTTCTTGAGGATGTCCTCGAGCCATCTCAGTTTCAGTATCTTCGAGAAGATATCTCGAAAGCAACAACGATGCAGACATCTTCCAGAATATGCTAAACTAAGGACATAACATTGGAAAACCAATGCAGAAAGGCCAAGATGCTACAGGAATGATGAGGAACAAAGGGAATCCAAGCAAACAGCATGCAGATGTTCTCCAGAAAGCACATACACCATGCAGAAGGTTCTAAGAAAGAACTAAAATATATTTCGAAGTGTGTAAAACAGCTTAGTACAAGATATCTAAAGAAAAATCTAGTCTTTGCACACAGTCTATCAACAAGTAACATTTTCTCATTTTGTCGACACAATGCCTGGGCCTCATCCTGATTGTCCTAGACTATTCTTTTATCCCTCCTAGAGCGTTTCTAGACATATTTGCACTGACCCAACATGATCATGGGTATCCAACACTCTGTCTGATTTCTAACAAAATGCCAAAGTTCCTGGCTGTGAAAAAAATCCTGAATCCTGTCTCTGATGCTGAGAGTGTGCTGAAACGATCTAATCTGCTTCCCGAACCCTTCCTGGCATTGCCTTGGCCCATGTGTATGCCCTTCCAGCCCTTTAATAAATGAAAATTGGTTCACGTATCAAAAATTATAGTTTGGGTCCTATTTGATGTTATTGTGAGTATTGTTGTATTTCACTTGAACAAAATTAAATCAAATGCACAGTTAATGAACATAATACATCTTTCACCTAGGTGTGTGTGTCCTCTGTTTTTGGGAAGGAGGCCACTCAGTCCTAGACAGACCACACAATAATCATTGTAGACACTATCCAAGTGCTAATAACTGGAAATTTGCCCATCACAAACATGTTTCTTTGTACTTATAATTACTGGTACTACATGTTTGTGATGGGCTACTGTACCTGCAATCATAGCACACTAAGATGCAGTATGATTCTGACTGTATGCAAATTACATAATTGAAGATTGACCTTTTCATGGAGTTCATCACATCGAAATGGTTCTTCACACATTAAGATGTGTTTTTATTCAAAATTACTAGAAATATTTTTCCTGTTAATGGATATGTAATTTGTATGTCCTTGTTTATTATATTTTACAGGTTTCATGCAATTGACTTAATTTTTGACGATCTCCAGAACCCTTTTATGGAGTTCATCACATTGCAAAGTGGCTGCCACATAAAAATGTGATTTTCTCAAAAAATTCCCAACAGATTTTTTTCTTGTTTTCAGTTATGTAATCTGCATGTCCTTGTGGACCATATCCCGCAGACATCATGCCATTAGAATTTTTTCTTACTTGAAGGTGGTTAAAACCCACTGTGATGGGTAATCCAGGCCTGAATACTACACATGTATAATTTGTTTGTCCAAAAAGATTTCTTTGCAAAATTATATGCCAAAATCAAGTGTTGCGTTTGGTTTGCTGGTGAGTGTGTGTTCATCTTGGCATTGGCATATATGCCCATATATCTTGAAGTAGGCCTATCTAGAAATGCAACAGTACTTGAAACACTAGAAATTGTTAAATTGATCAAAGACTGAAAATGAATAATGTATCGTTGAATTCTTATGACATATTTATACTGTCCTATATGCAATGGTAAACTTCCTTAGTGCATTGCCTGCTGTTCTGAATTTTCTGGGCCGTTTGACCTGTCCTAAATTCAATCAGTTACAATTCATATATACATATAATTGTGTCACATGCATTTGTAAAAGCAAAGACATGCATGTAATTTCTTTGGTAAAAGGGTGTGACTGTCACCAAAATTCTGTTTGAGAGCATCGGTGATGCCACTGCAGGTCATATAGCTTCTGAAATAGAAGTAAATTTGTTTCAGGCAGAAATGGTCCCACAACCTGTTGCTGTGGTTATCACATTTGAATTTGTGTGGACTCTTATTGACCTGAAGTTCGAGATGTGTTTTTACAACAAACACTCAATGCTAAACAATGTTAAACAACTTTTTTGTAACATGGCCCCTCGATGCACTGTCAAAACATAGTAATGTGTAGTAGAGCCAGGGAATAATTGCCTAATGTTTATTTAAATACGCTTCAGCATCCATTTATCCACATGGAACTGTTCATTTAAAATATTTACATATACAGTGGTCCCTGTGTTTGCACCCCGAGGACAGATCACACCCCCATGAGAGACCGCTTCATGACCATAGAAGGGGCGGTCTTATAATGCAGGGACCACTGTACACTTTTCTTGTATTGGACGTCTCTTGAATGGAATATGTCATGGGAATATTCCAAGGACTATAATTTACAATACAAGGATATATTTCTAATGATACACTTGCGAAAAGGAGAAATAACTGTCCAAGTAAAAATATCATACCACTAACACTGTGTACTCACCAAGTGACCCAATTAAGGAATTTTTGTTTACATTTTGCTAGTTCTCATTTATAGAGCAAACAACAAACTTTGCCATATAGCCAGTATGCTGTCTTATAGTACAAGTCATATATACAGTTTATTCACATACAAAATTTGGAATCAATCAGTTAAGTTTTCTTGGAGATTAGGCAGTTTTAGTAAATTTTAGTGTATTTTTTACGCAGAATCACCAAATCTTTTGATTGCTGAATATTTAATGCTTGTAATTTCACATCAGGATGTCTAATACATAAATATAGCATACTGGCTATGTTATATTGTAATTGAATTGGTTTCTAGTCAAAGATTTAAGATTTTATGATCAACTAGGTCGCTTCCCATGGAGCAAACGGTACACGGTGCTAAGGCACTCACCTTGGTCTTGAGGCATACTGATGAACAACATAGAGAACAACAGATCCTCCCAATATGCTCCATTTGTGTTTGTATATCTCTTGCAATATTTGTGATCCGTTAATCTGTTCAACCAAAGGCTGCATATAATCCTGCATGGTGCTTAGGGCGGTCATTTTTGCAGTCTGTAGAGTGCTTAGAATAGTCATTGCTGCAGCTTGCTTGACCATGGGTTGTTTTGCATAAACAGTGCCATTTAGTGCTGTGGCATATTTACATGCAGCTCTGCAATGACCTAGAAAAGAACTACGAGATAGCAAGTATTCATCTAGTTAACCATTAACCATGTTAACCATGGGTAGCATAAAAAACAAGCAATGCAGCAATGGTGCACAAAAATCATGTCCCCTAGTGGAAAACTACATCATACTGCCATTGATTTAAGCCATAAGTTTAAAAAAAAGGCTATTATCTTCATAGACAGGAAATGGAGGACTCTGGGTGATATTCCATTGCGCTTACTGCTAATGTTCAATGACCCTAAACTAGTCTTGTCTTATGCCTCAAATTCCTGTCATGCTCATAAATCTCAATTAATATTTTGTTACTATTTAAGATCTATAGTAGTCTCAAGATTTTTTTTTCACTGGAATGTCGAGTGCCTCCGTGGCCGAGTGGTCTGCAAGCCAGCCTTGTAATTTGAGGTCTGGGGTTCAAATCGAATGCATGACGATTTTTTTTAACTGACCAGTAAACTTCAGTTTGTTAAAATAAAATGGTGGGCTGTAGCCCACCAAAACGACAGACACAAATGAAGTGTATTCATGATACCAAATTTATGCACATACAGAGATATAAACATGAAGAATTTTAAACTTGTCTATTTACAGCTATGCTCACATATGAAATACCAAGACTATTGATAATTAATGGGGCTTCAAGGAGAGAATATTCGAATTATTTTGCAATTACTCTGTTTTTATTTTGCAAAATGTAAACAACTGACTAGAAATGACATCAGTTTGACCTACAATGCAGTAAAAATTTCACCGTGATTGATTCAATTTCAACACAAAGCTGTGGTGTGCGAACATGCCGGACAATGCCCTAATAAGAAGCAGAAACTACTCGATAAATTTTCAAAATTTTCACCAGTTAATGGCGGTCTAATAAAATTAATTTAGTATCGTGGCGTAAACTTCATTTTGTGCTTAGGAGGCTTCCGGAAGATGTTGTCCGTCTCAATAGTAGTCGGCTTGCCGTCTTCAGAGAAACCCAGTTCGAATTTCTGCACCAGGCCGGTGACGTAGCAGAAAATTTGACTTCGAGCCAGTGATTCTCCAACACATTTTCTGCGACCTAAAAAGGAACAATGGACACATGAAAAGAAAAATGGACACATGAATAGTTAATTCTTTTTTTTTTTATTCTGTATTCTAGGTTTTTGTCAGATTTTGCTTAGGATCCTCAATTCTCAATGGATCAGGACATGCTATACATCAATCTTCGTCTTTTCTCTATATCCACCCATTGTCAAAATTTTGCTTTGTGACGTCACACACTGCCAACCAGTCCACTGATATGTGGATGGAAACAGGGACGGACTGGCGGCATTTCGGGCCCCGTGGAAAAATAAGTCGATGGGTCCCCCTACGTCCCTAGACTCTCTACCGTCGGCATTATTCCAATAAAAAAAAAAATACTATAGTAAAGTATAATTCTAAACTATTTCACTCAACAAATATACTCACAAGGGAGCTTTCATGCTCTTTCGACACCTAATTTGGCAAATTGTCAATATAAGGGGCCTCTACATTCTGTCCGTTTACGTAAGTGCATAGTTGCAACACAATTATAAAATTGACAGCAAAATGTTGCTGTTTTCTTAAAATTTTAAATGACATCTTGCATGGGTCCCCCTGAGTGGATTGACCCGTGACAGTTGCCACTTAGCCAGTCCGCCCCTGGATGGAAAATAGTCTGCCAACACGGTTGCAACACCTGTTCAATCCTCCATTTCCACTAGGGGGCAACATACGTTAGGACCACAGTGATAAAGCGGAGAAATTGATGACATTGATTATAAGCTTATTTCGATCCTTGTTGTGTGATGATTCTGTGGTCACCGAGCATAACAGTAGTTCAAAAGGCATGAAACTAAATAAAGTTCTTCATTATGTTTCTAAATTGGTAAATGCAAATTTTTAGTGTTTTTGTGTAAAATCTAGAAATAAAGTTGCGGAAGTGATTTTTCGGCTTTCGGCAATCTATTAGCCAGGCTTTCTAATGACATCATCCTTTCGGTTGAAAGTTGAAGGTAAGGTCTCTTTTTTGCAAAATCTCAAATATGAGCTAAAATCAAGTGTTGCATTTCTTTTGCTGGTGAGTGTATCTGATTAGTCATTTTATGGGTCTATACAATCCCATACAGATAAGCAGACAACAGTAAATATGGTACCTACCAACATTAAAAGGCATCAAATTTTCTACTCCAGTCAGTTTTCCATCTTTGGATATAAATCTCTCTGGTTTAAACTTTTCTGGTTCAGGAAAGGTCCTTTCATCATTGTGCACAGCAAAAATGTTCGCCTGGACCCTGGTGTATCTGAAATGCAGATATAATTATCAATGATTATCTTTTGTTAATATTGCATTGTTTTTTTTGGCCTTATTTTCTAAATTTGCATAATGGTTTCTCTATTTTTTGGCATCATCATATTAGAGTACCCAATCCCTGATATTTCAGTTGAGGTCAGTGATAGAGTGCTAAGCGCAAGGAAAATTTTGCAATCCCTTAGCAATCTTTCCCACATTAGTCATGTGCACACTGAAAAAGTGTAGAAATGATGCTGTAAAAAAGGGCTGATCGCCAATGATTCGCCATATTATCGTTTGCAGAGCGTGAACGTATGGTGTTATTTCGTCAGATTGTTTTGGTAAAAAAAGAAACAAAAAACTCAAAAACATATGATTGCACAAACATAATAGATGAAAATGTATGTAAATAATTTTAAAACACCTTCTTCAAAGATACTCCAGAGATATACTCATGCTAAATGTCACAAAAATTATTTTTACTGAATTTTAGTTCATTTTTCACTCACAACGTGTGCTGAAAGAACATCACGATTGCAGTGCCACCACCATCGATCAGATGAGCAGAGCAGACTGCACAATAGCGGCTATACAACAGTGTTGAAGCCTGTAGGCCTATACTCAATCTACTTAATGCTCTCTCCTGTCTTGGCCTTAATCTTACTCACTTTGGAATGAAGTATCCATTTAGGGCCACATCCTCCAGGTTGAAATGAGGTCCTGACACAACTATTAGTGTAGGCTTATACTCGATCTACTTAATGCTCTCTCCTGTCTTGGCCTTAATCTTATACTCACTTTGGAATGAAGTATCCATTTAGATACACATCCTCCAGGATGAAATGAGGTCCTGACACAACTATTAGTGTAGGCCTATACTCGATCTACTTACTGCTCTCTCCTGTCTTGGCCTTAATCTTATTCTCACTTTGGAATGAAGAATCCATTTAGGTACACATCCTCCAGGTTGAAATGAGGTCCTGACACAACTATTAGTGTAGGCCTATACTCGATCTACTTACTGCTCTCTCCTGTCTTGGCCTTAATCTTTAATGATGCAGACCGGACCACCTTTTGGAGGGTGGTCCGGTATTTACAAAAGTGGTCTGGTCCTGGTCTGGTCCAGGGTGAGGTGGTCCGATTTTGTTACTGGACCGGTATTATGATAAAATGAGGGTTAAAACAAGCTTTATGACATAAATTTCATTTTTAGATATATGACAAAATTCATGCGATACTCTTCATGACATGAAAAATCACTGGACCGGTCCGGACCGGCACTTTACCGGTCTGGTCCAGCACTGGACCAGTTTTTTGTAGGTGGTCCGGTATTTTGGCGGTCCAGGGCTGGACGTGGACCGGACCGGACCGGTCCAAGGCAGTCCGGTCTGCATCACTATTAATCTTATTCTCATTTTGGAATGAAGTATCCATTTAGGTACACATCCTCCAGGTTGAAATGAGGTCCTGACACAACTATTAGTGTAGGCCTATAGAGTCAAGGAGGGTAAATCCGTCCACTTTTGGCTAAAACTGTATTTCCAGGAAAATTGTATAAGATTCAAAAATAAAAATGAGTCAGTTGGAAGGGGCATGTTCCGTATTATCATCAACAGCCAAAAAAAGTCAAATATTCAAATAATTTTTGCTGAAACCATGGCAACAAAAATTGAAGGTTAGGTCATCTAAATCCGTCCAGGTTGCTTCTAAATCCGTCCAGCAAGGATGGTAAATCCGTCCACAGGGCATTATACAGCACATACCCATCATATCTTATGATTTTTTTAAGTTTTGCAATCTATTAACTTTCACAAAGGATTTATGTCAATATTAGAATTTTCGGGTGCTGATTACACTTATAATAGAAAGAATAAAAGAACATAGGTAAAGTTAACTATGAAGAATTACAATTGACTGTCTAAATTACAATTAAAGAACCCTTTTTACCCAATCAAGTGCTATAATTGTTCAATCTAATTTCTTTATTCAATGTTATGTCATTTGTAAATATGAAAAGTCATAAAAGTACTTTTAAAGACCATTTGAAGTGGGTGGACGGATTTACAATCACCCTATCAAGCCAGTTTTCAAATGATGATTGTAAATCCGTCCACTTTTATTTCCATTGTATCTCCTTTCCATGTGTTGGAAATCAGTTATTTAAGGAATCCTACAGCAAAAATAAAATTCTTCGTCTCTTGTAACAATTATTTCCCCTCAATATTAGTTTTTGTTGATGGAAATAGACCTACAAGAAGACTACCTGTAATGTGCAAAATGGCTGTGATGACGTCACAGGTATTCATTGTATTTTGTCTTTCATTTTTAAATGGCCCTGAATGAGCATTTAAAATGCTGTCAAAACAATAAAAACGGTAAAATTAGTTGAAAGAGGAGTTTTTCTTGCTTTTACAACCCACACAACTGTTACTAGTGTATATATAAGCCTATATTAGGGGGTGGACGGATTTACAAGCCTGGACGGATTTACCATCCTTGACTCTACTCGATCTACTTAATGCTCTCTCCTGTCTTGGCCTTAATCTTACTCACTTTGGAATGAAGTATCCATTTAGATACACATCCTCCAGGATGAAATGAGGTCCTGACACAACTATTAGTGTAGGCTTATACTCGATCTACTTAATGCTCTCTCCTGTCTTGGCCTTAATCTTATACTCACTTTGGAATGAAGTATCCATTTAGATACACATCCTCCAGGTTGAAATGAGGTCCTGACACAACTATTAGTGTAGGCCTATACTCGATCTACTTACTGCTCTCTCCTGTCTTGGCCTTAATCTTTAATGATGCAGACCGGACCACCTTTTAGAGGGTGGTCCGGTATTTACAAACGTGGTCCGGTCCTGGTCTGGTCCAGGGTGAGGTGGTCCGATTTTGTTACTGGACCGGTCCAGAAGCGGCATTTCAAAAACTATGATAAAATGAGGGTTAAAACAAGCTTTATGACATAAATTTCATTTGTCTGTTGTCAGCAAAAACAAACATATATATTTGGTATAAATAAGTAGGGGTTTATTCAATTACAATTAAGTGGTATACAAATGAGAAGTGTACAAATAATATGCATTGAAAATACAGTACATTTGTATACGTGAAAAGATCGATACGGTGGACAGTCAACAGTAGCTGAAAGTCCCATATTAAATATAGAAAATGTAATTAACCCCTACTGATAGATGATTAACCTATATGTATATTTAGATCATGAAAAATATAAAGAAAAGAGTTGAAATATGAAAATCATGCTAAGTACATATAATAGCAATACTAATACACTTGTGGTAGCATGTGAAACATGGGCACGTGACACATATATATATGTGAGAAAGGTGGATGGTGGGGAGGTGGTGGAAAATTATTAGAGAAGTTGGGAGAGTAATTCCAGTGTGTGTTATTTGTCCTCCATGTTGAATTTGGAATGACCTACTTTGTCATGTGTGTCATGTGACAAACAAAATCCTGTTTTGCTGACCAGACAAATGTCTTTTATAAATAAAAGGCTTTTTTGTCTGTTGTCAGCAAAAACAAACATATATATTTGGTATAAATAAGTAGGGGTTTATTCAATTACAATTAAGTGGTATACAAATGAGAAGTGTACAAATAATATGCATTGAAAATACAGTACATTTGTATACGTGAAAAGATCGATACGGTGGACAGTCAACAGTGGCTGAAAGTCCCATATTAAATATAGAAAATGTAATTAACCCCTACTGATAGATGATTAACCTATATGTATATTTAGATCATGAAAAATATAAAGAAAAGAGTTGAAATATGAAAATCATGCTAAGTACATATAATAGCAATACTAATACACTTGTGGTAGCATGTGAAACATGGCCAAAAGGTGAGGAGGCTTGCAACTGTTTGCAAAGTGCAAGGAGACTCAGCCGCTGCCACAAGAGAAACAAAGGGAAAGCAAAGAAACAATAACAAAACCCAGTGGTGACAGTGGTTAGTGGTTAATGCTATATTATTTAAATGCATTAAATTTTTTAGTTACTTCTTGGTTAACCAAGGGATGGGAAAGTTTGAATGCGATACAGTGTAGTGAAAACCTTGTCATTTAAGACAGAGTGCTATGCTGATGTACTGTAAACTATAATGAAATCATAAAAAAAAAGAAATAATAATAAAAGGATTAGCACAGATAATGCTGTAAGTCAGAAACAATGTTATAAGTAACAACTTGATTGATTATCGAATAAATGACAATGTTGGAGGGAAGCACTATGAAATGAATTCCTCAGAGTATTGGGCACAACTGTTGTGCACGGCGTAAGGAACAATCTGAAAAATTTTATTACTAATCACTTCTTGATTGTCCAGTACATAACAATGTTGTGCGGGGAGCACAATGGAAATGAATTCATAAAAGAATTGGGCACCACTGTTGTGCACGACGTAAGGAACAACATTATTCTTAACTTTTTGGTAGTCTAGTAAATAACAATGTTGTACGGGAAGCACCATGAAATGAATTCATCATGGAATTAGCACAACTGGTGTGCACGACATAGGGAACAATATTATTGCTAACAACTTAATTGTCTGGTAATGAACAATGTTGTGCTGGAAGTACAATAAAATGGAATCATTACAGGATTGGCACAGCTGGTGTGCTCGATTTAAAGAAGAGACAGGAGTGATAACCTGCTCCGAATTAATTGGAATTGATTTATCGAAGTAATGATCTGTAAAGAAGCATCTGTAATCCAACGAAAATAGAAACCAGTAACTACTAGGCTTCTTGGTCTGATGATGTGGGACCAGCAACTACTAGGCTACTCGGTCCAATGATGCATGACCTGTACTTGTTCTGATGATTCGTGAACAGCAAGTAATAGGCTACTCGGTCTGGTGATACGTGACCAGTAGCTACATGACCATTTGATTCTGACAATGTGACCAGCTACTACTGGGCTACTTGGTATGATGATGCGTGACCAGTACTTGGTCTAATAGTGCATGACCAGCAACTACTTGGCTACTCGGTCTGAGGATCTTAATTGTCCAGTAAGTAACAATGTTGTGTGAGAAGTACAATAAAATGAAATCATCACAGGATTGGCACAACTGGTGTGCTCGATGTAAAGAAGAGACAGGAGTGATAACCTGCTCCGAATTAATCGGAATTGAATTGGAATTGATTTATTGAATTAATGCTCTGTAAAGAAGCATCTGTAATCCAATGAAAAAAGAAACCAGTAACTACTAGGCTACTTGGTCTGATGATGTGGGACCAGCAACTACTAGGCTACTCGGTCCAATGATGCTTGACCCGTACTTGGTCTGATGATGCATGAACAGCAAGTAATAGACTACTCGGTCTGATGATATGTGACCAGCCGCCACATGACTATTTGGTTCTGACGATGTGTGACCAGCTGCTACTGGGCTACTCAGTATGAGGATGCGTGACCTATGACAGTGCATGACCAGCAACTACTTGGCTACTCGGTCTGAGGATACTTCTTAATTGTCCAGTAAGTAACAATGTTGTGCGAGAAGTACAATAAAATGAAATCATCACAGGATTGGCACAACTGGTGTGCTCGATGTAAAGAAGAGACAGGAGTGATAACCTGCTCCGAATTAATTGGAATGGAATTGGAATTGATTTATTGATTTAATGCTCTGTAAAGAAGCATCTGTAATCCAACAAAAATTAGAAACCAGTAACTACTAGGCTACTTGGTCTGATGATGTGGGACCAGCAACTACTAGGCTACTCGGTCCAATGATGCATGACCCATACTTAGTCTGATGATGCATGAACAGGGCTGCTTGGTATGAGGATGCGTGACCAGTACTTGGTCCGATAGTGGGTGACCAGCAACCAGGGCTGTTAATCAGTACTTTTCATAGTACTTAAGTCCAGTACAGTACTTTTCAAATGTTCCCAGTACCCAGTACAGTACCCAGTACTTTTTTAATCACTGTACTTAATTCCAGTACCCAGTACTTTTGAAAGTACTTAAGTCCAGTACCCAGTACTTTTTTATGTCTCACACATTGAATCAGTTTTCGACAACAAAATCGCAATCTTTTTATTTTGATAATTTAATGTATAATAACACTAGCATCTGATCATACAATTTTTCCCTTCATCATTATTGTGTATCAGCAATTATACTCATTCTGTATAAAAAAAATCTTGCGAGATTCATGGACTAAATAAATTGGCAAAAGCTTAATGTTATTTTGCAAGCAAATTGGGATATTCATGGAATACGGTTTTGCTGGATAGATAGATAAATAGATAGATAGATAAATAGATAGATAGATAAACAGATAGATAGATAGATAGATAGATAGATAGATAGATAGACAGATAGATAGATTGGATATAGATAGATAGATAGACAGATAGACAGATAGACAGATAGATAGATAGATAGATAGATAGATAGATAGATAGATAGATAGATAGATAGATAGATAGATAGGAAGTAGGAACTTCATTAATAATCTTGTAAAAGAATGGGCGAATTGGATCTGCCCCAGACTATGATATTTTGAATGCTTGTCAAATCAAGTCATTAGTCAGAATAAGATATTCAGATTTTAATCACTGGTTTTTATTAGACACCCAGGAAATTAATACGGTTATTGGGTGTCTTTGTACCATATAGTTGTTTTTACTTGTAAATATTGACTGCAATTGTCTTGTTTTAATGAATAAAATATTTATTTGATCCAATTAATTTTGAAAATTGATATTTAATTGACACAGATTATGTTTAAGCAAGCAATGGGTGAAAATTGACATTATATTGTGAAAGGTCCCTGTCCAATTGTAAAGAGGGTAATTCTCACACCTGTGTACAAGGTCAGGTACATGCAGTGACCCAATTTCTTTGCTAAAGACAATAGGCCAATGCATTCACACGTATATGCTTCAATGAACATGGAAAACCCCTCCAAAAGATGGCATTGAAATTGATTGAATAATTACTGAATTTATGCATGCATAATTGCATATTGCATACAGCATACTTTCAAAGTGATGCATCATGGAAAAAAAAGTTATTTCTCAAATAATTATCATGACCATATTTATTCTTCAAAGGTTAACCAAACAAATTGAGTGGGTGAAACGGAATTAATAAATTATGGATAAATTATTTTTTTATTATCAAAGTTGTATTACCTGTTATTAAAATGAAAATTATATAAATATTGATCATATATTTACTGCAGTACTGAGATGCTAGTTCAGCAACATAGTTGTACTACTCAAATAATGACTCTGTAATGTCTTGTCTAATTGCAATCACATTTCTAATTTGCTTTGACAGGTTTAAGTGTGAGTTTTTCTGTAGCATAAATTCAAATTGACTAATTGCTATATTTCTGCACTATCCAATGAAACTGTATTCCATATATATATCTTCTAAGAGGCAAAATAAATTATTTATTATATAAATTGCATTATTTAAAAGTATTCTTTTTATAAAGTAACAGTTATTACAGACTACATGGAATTTATGATATTATGAAGTGTCATTTATTCACAAATTGTCTTGGAAAATATTGGCACTTCACTCAACATGGATTGTAAGCTGTCATGTTGGCTTTTTTTACTGAAAGTACTTGAATGTACTTAAAAAGTACTTAAAATTTCAAGTACTTTTTGCAAAGTACTGGGTACCAGTACAGTACTTTTGGGTTCAGTACTTCCAGTACCCAGTACATTCCAAGTACTCAAGAAATTGTACTTAAGTACAGAAGTACTTAAGTACTCAAGTACTTGTTAACAGCCCTGCCAGCAACTACTTGGCTACTCGGTCTGAGGATACTTCTTAATTGTCCAGTAAGTAACAGTGTGCGAGAAGTGCAATAAAATTAAATCATCACAGGATTGGCACAGCTGGTGTGCTCTATATAAAGAAGAGACAGGAGTGATAACCTGCTCGGAATTAATTGGGATTGAATACCTGATTCTGAAGGAAAATGAGTGTATCCAGTAGATAACAATGTTGTGCACTAATCCTTCAATTTTACAGCAGTGAGCTCTATGATAACTTACATTCGACAGTGATAAGCTGTCGTAAAAATGAACCACGTAATAAATTTTATTGTGGAGGAGTAGCTGTGCGAACATTCTCCCGTAGTCATCAGCTCACTTCCCGAGCTGGCTCTGCCAGTGAGCCTCTGACCTGGTGGGCCACAAAAAGTGTGGTTGCAGAGCTTCAATCTGATTGGATGCGTAGGTCAGTGGACGCACAATCAGAGAGGCTGTTATAGCCCAAGCAAGGTTATGTCATTCCAGTCTTTGCATACTATTGATAGCTGTTGGCTGTTGATCCGTTTGTTGTTTTAAGTTTCCTCATGTTTGACATTAACCAACTTATGATTGAAGCTGTGGTAATTACATTCAGGCTTATTCAGCATTGGTGGATCTGTACCACTCACTGCACTCGTTCTGCAAACATTTGACAGCATCTTCTTGAGAGGAACACATTACATATCATTGAATTAAAGACCCAATCAATCACCCTAATGTGATAACGGACTTGACAAGCACACATATCAATTAATTTCCTAAATTATTTAACTGGTGAGAGAAAGTTGATTTCAGGACCCCCTTACATGATATTGTGTCAGGTGTGGCCTAATGACCATTGTCCAATCAGAATTTTAATCCATGGAGTGAAAGTTTTATTGCTTTGTGGCATAGATTTGTTGCTCTTGCAGTTGGGTCTTTAAGCAATTCTTTGGCCACTAAGAATTGTGAACTCATTTTATCTATATACATATCTTAGGGACCGTTCAGAATTTATGACTGGGGGGGGTGGGAGTTTTGCCAGAACTTATCGTCAAAAATTGATACCCCCCCTTGAGATTCATGCGGATTTTTAGTACCCCACCCCTAGGTTTCATGCGTATTTTTAGTACCCCCCTCTCGACATATAAACGAATACACACATATTTAGTGTTATACATGGTCACGCGGTACAGATTCGCGCCATTTCGCGGACTTTTGCGCGTAAAAAAGCGCGGATAAAGTTAGTTTATGCGGGTTTTTAAAAAATTTTCTTTGTTAAAATTTATTACCCCCCCTTGGAAGTGTTGTCAAAAATTAATACCCCCGAAACACGTGTGAAAAGTTAGTACCCCCTCGGGCAAAACTCCCACCCCCCCCAGTCATAAATTCTGAACGGTCCCTTATCTGTCTATCTGTCTGTCTAGCTGTCTGTCTAGTTGCATGTCTATCTCTATGTCTGTCTTATCTATCTACCCTCTTCTCATGCGCTCCATAGCATATATATATTGGGCATCCAAGCATGCAGTGGATGGCATATCAACGATGGGACATACAACCCTGAAAATTTGACATAGAAAAAAATATGCTATTTATCTATTTTTCATCATTAAAAGTACAGAAATGCGTTCTGAATATATCAATCTTGGTCCAAGTCAATCACTGTCCATGAAGCTTTCTTAATAAGATACCCAACAACCAATCATATCGGAATTAACTGCATGGCTGACTATGATTGACATCTGAACTGTTCACAGTTTCAGTGTTTGTTTTTAGAACACTTCAATACTTTCACAGTTTATGTAACTTTCAGGTTACAGTTTCGTGTTTTCAGCTTGTTTGTTTTGTTTCATTGTTCAACATTCATGGATTGCTTTCAATGATTTCAAGCTTGTCCAGTCATTGATATCTAAGCTGCCTTCTGGTTGGTTGAAACCACTGGGGCATGGCTAATCTAAATGTGACTAAAACCACAAGAAAAACTGGCAACAGAGTCAAAGCCTCGCTGTGCCAGCTCGCACAAGAGGCTTTGACAATGAGAAAATGCTGTGCGAAAGGAAATGTCAGACTATGGTGCAGTATGACGGCTAGCAGCAAGCTGATCCAGTAGTTCCAGAACATGTATATATATTTGAAATTGTAAGGAACACATAATAATAAAGCAGCAGTTACACACTGCCATATAGACATTGTTACAATAGTCTGATTTAAGGCAGAGCCAAGCGGTATATAACTAGGTTTTGCATCAGTGACACGTACACAGTGAGCTGATGACTTTATTCACAGCAGTGACAAGCTGCTGTTTGTATATTGTGGTAATCCTCCAATTTTTCAGCAGTGATAAGCTGTATATAACTTAATTTTTTGCAATGATAAGCTGACAGAATGCAGTGAGCTGATGACTTAAATTGATATAGATATTGTGATAATCCTCCAACTTTGTAGCAGTGATATGCTGCTATATAGACATTGTGGTAATCCTCCAATTTTTAGCAGTGATAAGCTGTAAACATCTTGATTTTTACCCTCGGCAATGTATACATTGCCGACGGGTATTGTAGTTACTTTGAGAAAATTTGTCCGTCCGGCGGGCGGGCGGGCGGGCGGGCGGGCGGGCGGGCGTCCAGATAACGGGCGTCCCACTTGTGTATTGGGAGTAATGCCAAAACTATGGAATGTATACTTTTTATTTTTGGGACATTATTATATCTTTCATCCTAGTTGTGCCTTTTAGGGGTTTAATCCACGTGAGATTAATACTTTTCTCACAATTATTGAAAAATGTGAAAAAATATTATTTTGTGTATTGGGTGTCAAGCCAAAACTATGGCATGCATATTCATCATTTTTGGGTAAATATGGTATCTTTTATCCCAGTTGAGCCTTTCATAGGTCTAATCCCCATGACATTAATACTTTTCTCAGAATCATTGAAAAATGTTAAAAATCGTTTTTTGTTTGGTTCTGGGACAGAACTAAAAACTGCAGTACTTTTGACACTGAAATTTACATATTGTATGTATTAAATACCTAAGATGTGTTTTTTGTGGGTCTAAATGCTCTGAGAAAGTTGAACGGACGACAATTTACCAAAAATATGAAAAAATACTATTATTTTAAACTAGTATGATTCAGTCAATTTTGAAGTTAAATCTATGAAATTTTCCAAGTAGGTGTCTAACTTATGCCTCTTTAAATATCTCTAATCAGTTGGAATGTTGGTCCTATATATTTTTATAAAAACCCAAAAATTCGAAAAAATCCCAATTTTCCAACATTTCTGCGTGAAAAGCAAAATGGTAATGGGTAAGTTAGTTAACTTTAGGTCTTATTGTAGTTAGACACACTATTGACTAATATTCACAGCCATTGCATGAGTTGCTGCAATTATTTCCATTGAAATGTATGATTGAAAAAAATCATTAAAATGTCTATATACTCTCCATTTCCTTCTGATGTCATACCAGTTGTTGACATTTTTTTGTCAAAATAAACCTGACATGTTTCACATCATGCTGATTTTGAGCAATATGAAAATTTTTATTCGCAGCAGAGGTCAATATTAACAAAATTAGATAAATATTAAGGATTTTCATATAATCATATGTCAGTAAATATTGGCCCTGGTCAATCAAATTTGCCACAATAATGTCTAAATTTGACTTTTTCTACCTCTCCTCATGAAATATTATCAAGAGGAAATATATAAATTTTATATATAATTATGTGGATTTTCAAAGCATTAATTAAATATATTCAAAAACATGCATTTGTGTGTTAATATTTTAAAATGTTGACACTAAATCTTTAACTCCCAATTATTATAACTTTATGGTTAATATCTAAACTCAGTGATGTAAATTTTAGAAGAAAAATTAATGTCAGCCCCTTTTATTTAGTTGTTTGCATGAAAATTAAATGTGAATGAATCAGACAGATTGGCTTTTGTTGAATGGAGCACTGGAGAAGTCTTGATTATGTAATGTTACATGTATGTCACAGGGTAATTGTCTTCCCTGCTAATCCTTTGACAAGAAATCTTAAACTCTCAATTCTAACTTAATGGTTTAAATCTAACCTCAGTTATGTACATTTTAACATATGAAGTACTGTCAGCTTACTTTTATTTTGGTATTTAATGAAAATTAAATATGAACATATAAGACAGAATGGCAATAAGACCACTATGTATATATAGAGGGTTATTGAAGAAAATTACTTGGCATGCAAACCCCATTTCTACTAATATCAGTGTGTTATTTTACGTCTCAAGACATTATTGGATAAATCTGTCTTTTAATTAATTTTAAATTCACTCCAATTTTATTTTTAGCATTTTAAAGAAATATTGTTTAGGGGGTAAAAGTGGAGACACTGTGTCTGTGCTGCATTGTCCCCTCCCCTCCAGCCATTCATGTTATGTAACATTGTGTCACTAATCCTCTCCAGTGACCAAAGCTAGGAACAAAGGAGCACAAAAGCAGTGCACAGCAACCTCAGCTTTTTAACAAATTTTCTTTTTTCTTAGAAATATGTCCAAACTGCATTGACACCAACTTTGTAGTTTTATATTGAACAAATAAAGAAATTTCCAATTTGAATAAAAAATTTAGGCCAAGTAGAAGCTTGGATATGACTTTTTATAACCCATACAGGCTGTACACAGAGTTGGGACATGTTTCTTTTGTTTTGTTTTTCTTTACAGCTATTGTTATTCTTCAAAGTTTGACCAGCATTTAACCTTTGTATTAACTAGCAACTTGCTTAGTCTTAAAAGATATATATATACTGGCATAAACCTTGTTTTAGTCTTACTATTTACAATGGTTTTGGTTGGAGACATCTTATCTATAATTTATGTTTTTAGACCCATATTCCATATTTGTAATTTATGATAAGAATAGCTAAGACTAGATAGACTAGATAGATGGATAGATAGATAGATAGATAGATAGATAGATAGATAGATAGATAGATAGATAGATAGACACATGTAGATAGATAGATAGATATATATATAGATAGATAGATATATATATATAGATAGATAGATTGATAGATGCATACATAGATGGATAGATAGATAGATAGATAGATAGATAGATAGATAGATCAACATGTCATCCAAGATTCAGACATATTGTCTTAGTATCAAAAACACCTAAATTCAGCAAATGGGACTGAATGTGCCACTTTACGGAGCTTTTTGTCGTTTTTATTGTTATTCGGACCTATAATCTGACTGTCGCCTGGCCCTGGTTGTTTGTATTATCTATTTGCAAGGGTGTTCCAGTGTTTGATTGGAAGCTGCTTTATTAGAATTATTCTTCTAGTTTACATGTAGGCCTATTGGAGCTAATATTTGAAATGAAACTAAATAAAGATAGCTAAAATTATATAATTTAGTGCACAATAAGCTTTGGAGCAAATTCTCTGTGTTTTTCCGTGATTGTTCCTGCTTCATCAGTCATATTTTCCCCGACATCAATTGCATTTATTGCTGCGTTAATGGAATCCTTAAACTGACTTTAACAGATTTTTAAATAAAAAAAGGTCTCTTTCCATGTGTTATCACTTATCACAGATTCAACCAAATTTCTCGTTTTTATCCGAAGTTAAAGGGTGGCAACCTGGTATAAAACCAGGGTGGTTTGATTGACTGATCTGCTGATTGAATGATTGCTTAATTAATTGTTTGACTGACTGATCAAATAATTAATTTCCTTGTGCAACTGGATTTTAATATTGCATTAATAACATACAGTATTTGTACATTACTATTAGATCTGTAGATTTCATAGAATGGGTGTAGACAAATTTCAGTCATATCCAATAAATTCTAATTGTAAAATTAATGAAATTTTAAAAATGAACTTCTGTATGCAATAAAGAACAGTATTCTTAAGATGGATGGATGTTTGCGGCTTTACATCCTGTATTTACACACTTGGTAGGCTAATTAATTAGGCCAGGAAAAGGGCACGGCAATGAGGCAAAGGATGATTGAAACAGCCAATCAACATACGCCTAGGCGACCTGGCAAGAGCTGGATTCGAACCATGGACCCAGCGATTGGCAGTCCAGCACGCTACCACTAGACCAACCCTCCCCCCTCAAAACCCTGTCTTTGTTTACAAATCAAGTATTGCTTAAGTTTTTTTGAACTGTATTTAAGTGTCTGCTCTGCAGTTATGGAAAGTCAGGGAAACTCATGAAAAACATTGTGGTGATGGAAATTCAACAAATTACCAGATCAAATTTTGGCCTTGATTCTCGCTTAAATTTTTACAGATTTTCATTATGGCACTTGCTGTGACCTGGTGGAAACGGACATCAATTTAAAGTTTTTAGGGACCTTGCCCCTCAAAGCCCGCGCCTCCTGAGGGCCACTTGATTTCACTGCCTCCAGAATACCAACTGATTAGCCGAGGGTATGCTGCCGCGCAGCCTATGTTTATTTAGAGCAGTGACAAGCTCTGTGTGTGTAATTGATTTAGCAACATTGATAAAGGCGGACAAAATGTGCAGTGGTCGGTTTCTCAGTTTGTCTGGTTCGTGTGGTTCTGAAAAAAGAGATAAGTTGTGTTTTGTCAGCAAGAGAGAATACATTATCATAATAAATAATTAACTAAGACAATATTTCAGTTATATAATGCACATATTTCAACAAAGAAGAATTATTATCTTTTATTTAAGAAAAACGGAAATATAGGTAAATTAATATAAAGTTAATGTGTGAAACAGTATAGTAAAATCGCATAAGTTATACTTTTGAAATATTGATAAATATAAGATTATACTGATCTTTAAGTGTGCACGGTAAAGTTGACAGATGACCAAGTGAGATGATTCTTGATTTTCGGCAGTGACAGGCTGGGTAATCATCAAAATGGCTTGTGATACAGGAGCATTGACAAGGTCGGGTTTCGTTTGAAGCAGTGACAAGCTTCCAAATGTAGTATGGTAATACATAAGTGATATGTGGTACAAGAGCAGTGACAAGCTCGGGTATCATTTGAAGCAGTGATAAGCTATCAAATGCAGTGTGGTAGTGTATAAATTTGCAGCAGTGACAAGCTGGCAAATTGCGACGTGGTACAAGAGCAGTGACAAGCTCGGGTATCATTTGAAGCAGTGACAAGCTTCCAAATGTGGTACGGTAGTACATAAGTTTGCAGCAGTGACAAGCTGGCAAATTGCGACATGTGGTACAAGAGCAGTGACAAGCTCGGGTTTCATTTGAAGCAGTGACAAGCTATCAAATGCAGTGTGGTAGTGCATAAATTTGCAGCAGTGACAAGCTGGCAAATTGCGACATGTGGTACAAGAGCAGTGACAAGCTCGGGTTTCATTTGAAGCAGTGACAAGCTTCCAAATGTAGTATGGTAATATATACGTGACATGCGGAACAAGAGCAGTGACAAGCTCGGGTTTTATTTGAAGCAGTGACAAGCTATCAAATGCAGTGTGGTAGTGCATAAGTTTGCAGCAGTGACAAGCTGGCAAATTACGGACAAAGTGACAATGTCATGTGGTACAAGAGCAGTGACAAGCTCGGGTTTCATTTGAAGCAGTGACAAGCTTCCAAATGTTGTATGGTAATACATAAGTTTGCAGCAGTGACAAGCTGGCGAATTATGGACAAAGGGTCATTCGGTACAAGAGCAGTGACAAGCTCGGGTGTCATTTGAAGCAGTGACAAGCTATCAAATGGACAGTGTAGTAGTTATTAATATTAATATTTTGGCAGCATAATCCTTGTAATGACGTGAGCAGCTGTCCAATTAATACAATGTAGTGGAACAGCTATTATATCCTCATGATAAAATCCATTTATAATTGTGAAAAAATAATTACTGCTATGAGGTGATGGTGCATTTTATACTAGCAGCAGTGAAGAGCATTGGGGAAATGATAATAATAGTTGGCGGTTTATAAAGTGATGTAATAGAACGATCCGTTAGTAACCATGAAAAAGAGTAATCATGAAGTAATGAATTGATGTATTCATAAAAATATAAATAAAATATTGGCATCAGTGCGGCATAATAGTCGAAACTGACCGCTACCTTTAAATCCAGATTTTTGGCATCATCAGCAGCGAGAAGATGCATTATGTCTTAATAGTTATAAAATATGATAAAGCCTTTTGCAGTGGATGGAAGCCATCAAGAATTGTCGTTGTATAAAATAATTTGTGTTTTGTAACATATATTTGCTGCATTTGAAACCTGTAAATGGACAGTGCAAAAACATTGCACTGCAGTCTCCAGGAATTTGGCATGCAAGTGAACAGGAACAGTATGGAATGAGCAAGTTGTGCACTTCAAACCACGGAGTATTCTTTATAATGTGGAGAAAATAAACAAAGGAAATTATAAGTTTATATAATTAATGACACCTGGTGTTTTTTGCATATAAGTGCAATCCCAAACTACACTTTTTATGAAAAAGTTATGTAACCAATCAGTAAACGTTTTGGAAAGTAACCTTTGTTCATTAATTGTTTTGAAACCAAACAGGTAAGATTTTTGGAAATTAATTAAAGAAAATGATTAATAGTGAAAAAAAAAACATTTGTAATGGTGACAAGCTGTCAGGAAAAAACAGTGCATTATTATATTGATGTTATCATAAGAGATACTAGCAGCAGTGAGAAGCTGTAGCGAATAAATGGTGTGAATGAATCGACAATAGAGTTTAATTTATAAATTCTTGTAATCATGAAAATATATTGGGGGCAGTGGAAAAATGTTAATAATAGATGCTAGATGATGTGTTAATGGAGTGATGTATACATATTTTATTCACAATGAAATATCAACTGCCTACATGTGTGATGATGATAAAATAGGTACAAAGAAGGTATATATATGAGCGGTTTTAGCAGGAGAGGGAAACTGTAGCGATGTGATGGTGGATTAATAAATTCTTGTATCGTAAAGACACATTTTCGAGAAGTGAAAAGTTGATGGTTTGTTAATTTTTGAAGTGATAGAATGGATATGGGCAATAAAGGACTGTCAAAAATGGATGTTATGTTGATCAATTTGATCAGAGAAATGGTTAGGAAAGAAATTATTGCTATACAGTATACACAGGGTTGGGCTGAGAACGACAGGATTTTAACAGAAAAGTAGATCTGTATGTGATCAGAAAGATACAGATGGAGGAGGAAAAAATTTAATATGATAAAATTGTTAGAGACAAAAGGTTTGAAATATCTGATAAAATAAATAAGGTCAGAAAGAAAGTTATTGTGATAGGAATGTGAGACCTTATAGAAGTTTTATTTTAAATGTTTTTATAGTCATACAAATTTGTAATTTAATTGATTTACTGTTTTTATATATTTACATATTTAAAAGATAGATTTATTTTGAGCAACAAGCCATGTACTACTGGAAGGAATAAGCTTGATGACAGAGCTGTGAAACAAGTTTAGGTTTTACCAGTAGTTAAGTGAGAAAGCTTATGGATTTACCAGCAGGTGGCATTAAAATAGTGATATTCAGAATTTCAGACCATCTAGTGGATATTAAGTGAACTGATGAACAATTGAACATGGTCCAAAAATGGTCAAAACATTGGTTAAAAACAAAGTAGATATTTCTTAAATACGAAGTACAACAGAAGTAAGGCCATGAGGTGTGAGAGGTTGAAGGGGTTAGGATACTGTACTTCCTGGGGCTATTCCCAACTGTGTTATTTTGGCCATGCTGCATGAAAACAACATGGCCTCCATGATAAGAAAGTTTACTGAGGCCTGAGCAGAGTTAAAGAAAGTGGATAACTAAAATAATAAACAGACTATGATCATCTAATGTGATCTAGCAGCTCCTTGAATAATCCATGCTGTTGTATAACTAGTGAATAAAGCAATCCAGAGCTGAGAGACAAAATTATTAGAGAAGTTGGGAGAGTAATTCCAGTGTGTGTTATTTGTCCTCCATGTTGAATTTGGAATGACCTACTTTGTCATGTGTGTCATGTGACAAACAAAATCCTGTTTTGCTGACCAGACAAATGTCTTTTATAAATAAAAGGCTTTTTTTTGGATATATGACAAAATTCATGCGATACTCTTCATGACATGAAAAATCCCTGGACCGGTCCGGACCGGCACTTTACCGGTCTGGTCCAGCACTGGACCAGTTTTTTGTAGGTGGTCCGGTATTTTGGCGGTCCAGGGCTGGACCGTGGACCGGACCGGACCGGTCCAAGGCAGTCCGGTCTGCATCACTATTAATCTTATTCTCATTTTGGAATGAAGTATCCATTTAGGTACACATCCTCCAGGTTGAAATGAGGTCCTGACACAACTATTAGTGTAGGCCTATACTCGATCTACTTAATGCTCTGTCCTGTCTTGGCCTTAATCTTACTCACTTTGGAATGAAGTATCCATTTAGGGCCACATCCTCCAGGTTGAAATGAGGTCCTGACACAACTATTAGTGTAGGCCTATACTCGATCTACTTACTGCTCTCTCCTGTCTTGGCCTTAATCTTACTCACTTTGGAATGAAGTATCCATCTAGATACACATTCTCCAGGTTGAAATGAGGTCCTGACACAACTATTAGTGTAGGCCTATACTCGATCTACTTACTGCTCTCTCCTGTCTTGGCCTTAATCTTACTCACTTTGGAATGAAGTATCCATTTAGGTACACATCCTCTAGGTTGAAATGAGGTCCTGACACAGTTGCCAGCGCGCTGATTCGCAAACTCTCCCAGATCACAGCCTCGCAGTACGAAAGCCGAGTGCGGTCCTGTCATAAAAATAATTGTTATCACAGATTCCGTTGTAAAAATGAGAAATCATTCAAGATTCTGGAAGCAGTTGAGAGGTATTTTGCTTTTTTTTCCAATTAAGTATTAAAAAAAAATTCAGTCAAGATAAGATAATAATGATTTTATGAAGATGTCAAAAGGTCTGATCATCTGTTGGGACCAAAATCTCTTAAGTTTCTGCAAAACCACCCTACTGGGCCTACTGTAATATTGAATGGTCACCTTTAATCCTGGGGCATCATCTCCAACCTATAGGGCCTACAGTAATATTGAATGGTCACCTTTAATCCTGGGGCATCATCTCCAACCTATAGGGCCTACTGTAATATTGAATGGTCACCTTTAATCCTGGGGCATCATCTCCACCCTATAGGGCCTACTGTAATATTGAATGGTCACCTTTAATCCTGGGGCATCATCTCCACCCTATAGGGCCTACTGTAATATTGAATGGTCACCTTTAATCCTGGGGCGTCATCTCCACAGACTTCCTTGATCTCTTGCACCATCTTCTTCTGTGCCTCCTGGAACCAGCAGAGATAGAACAGCGGCCAGCCCATTTGGTTACCTTGAACAAGGAAAAGAGGCAGTTTAAGTCATATCGTCTCCCAGTTTAAAAATTGTGTACTTGTAAGAAAGATTAGAGCCAGAGGCATATTTATGGCCAAATGCCTTCCTCACCAGCCCAAAATTAACATCTATGCCCCTAACTAGAGCCATACTTTATTTACTCTAACTGTAAAATGTTTGTAATTTTCATTCTAAGCCAATCATATGAAGATGAAGTCCTTTAAAAATGTAAACAAATAGTTTTTAAAAGATAGATATTCGCTCTTGCTCAAAAATATGGAATATATAGGCAGGTGTCAAAAATTGATGGGATATGCAGACTTTTAAATTTTTTTTTCTCGATAGATTTAGGTCCATTTAGTGCCACAAAGGGAACGTGTTAATAATGGAAAATTTGAAAATCTGTTTGCATCTCCCATCATGAAATGGTGTTACCAAATTTCGACTCACTTTTTGACACCTGCCTATATTCCATATTTATAAGCAAGAGTGTATATGGTAAGTACACCCTTGCTCATAAATATGGAATACTTCTACAATCTCCTTTGAAATTGATAACTTTGGCAGCTTCTGCCGGACTACATGATGGTCTGATTAAATCGTAACTAATTATTAGGGTGTCCCAAAAAAAGTGAAAGTCTAAAATTCATTGGGGCTAACCTCTAAATGTGTTCTATATTCCCTCTCTGACTCCCTTGTAAAATTTCAGCTCATTTGAAGGTGTTTTAGATGTTGCTCAAGAGCGCCAAAGATAGATAGGTGTTTAAAATTTAATTTTCATGCGAAAATGGCTCTTTTAGCTTACAGCTCACAAATCATTAGTTTTAGTCCACCCAAACACATGGATAGTTGATACAAAGATGTATAAATTATTCTGCACACTGTGGTACCAATTTGATCATTGTAACTCGCTTGGATATTGAAAAAATCTACATGTACTTATTTCTGCGATTTAAAAAACTTTCTTAGATTGTTCCAATAGTCTGAAATAGATTGTAAGGCATTGGTTGTTGTTCTTGTCTCTGTAACACAATGGAACCAACATGTGATCGTCACATGTCTAAAGTCCAAAATTAAACTGTAATTAATCTTCTTTAAGAAAGGTGCTGTGTCTTGGCGTCAATTTTCCATATAAAATAGTATAATTTGATTATTACATACACGTAAGAACAAAGTAAGGTACAGATATGAAATTGGTACCAGTGTTCATAATATTTTATCGTATATACTTGTGTATAAGACGCACTTTTGATACCCAGAATTTTGACCTATAGAACGGGTGTGTCTTATACATGGGATATACTAAAATATCAAATTTTTTCAGTAAAATCCAGAAAATTCCTTATTTTCGTCACTCTCATCCGCCATTTTGAAACACGGGCCGTCAGCTTCATCAAGTTCTCGTTTTCGCGAGATCTCAAGCGAGAGATGACGTGACGAAGACGGCCAAGATGGCGTCGCATAGAAGTAAACAATGTCGATTCGAGTTGATTTCTTGCAAATTTAGCTAATATAGAAGGTAAATTTATCTACCTAAATAAGCATCATTTTAGTCGGAAATCCAGCAGTATTTCATCCGCCGCACAGTAATTCGATGCCAGTCAAACCTAATGCGACTTATACAAGGGTTTCATTGGGAGGGGTGTTTTGGGGTCTTAAAGAATTGGTGCATCTTATACGCAGGGGCGACTTATATGCAAGTATATATACGGTATACATCTCTGTAGCAACTATCCATGTCTTTGGGTGGACTGAAACTAATCATTTTTGAGCTATAAGCTGAAATAGCCATTTTCGCATGAAAATTCAATGTTAACCCTCTTGAGGGGCTCTTGAGCAACATCTAAAACACCTTCAAATGAGCTGAAATTTTACATGGGAGTCAAAGAATAACTACAGAACACATTTAGAGGTAAGCCCCAATGAATTTCAGACTTTTACTTCTTTTGGGACAGCCTACTAATTATAGTGACTGCCATAAGCCTTATGATAAGGAAGTATATGCTTCCGTTTAAAACTCAAGCTACGGCATTCACAGTCACCAGGTAGAGCTACGGGGGAGGGGTGAAATCAAATTTTTTAATAACAGGGGTTCATGAAGGTGGGGCGCATGTAAATGCATCCAAAGCTCAAAATTCTGGCAAAAGATAGTTTTTGATGCTTTCTAAGAGCTATTTTGAAAAGATAATTGGAGACCTTTGCATTGTACATTGAAATTTACTTTTATTTGACATTTTTTTCCAAAAAGGTATTCCATATTTATGAGCAAGGGTGTATTTTATCGTGCTAACCTGTGGTATCAATAGCATCCGGGGTCAGGAACATCACGGTATCCACGATTTGCAGCTCATTCCAGATGGGGGTTTTCGAGTTCATTATCAATACGTCATCCATGAAGTCCCTGGGATTTTGAGGATCCAGGCTGTCCTTGTGTTGCTATTTTTAGAAAAGAAGGAATAAAGGTCACATGATCACATCAAATAATCAAATTACGCGAATATACCGTACTTGCATCAGAGCAACATGGTAAGTATACATATATTGTATATTATTTAAGGAAATTTTGGAAGCATAAGAATTTATGAATAGTTGGAGAGATAATTTGCAGGCTTCTGCTCATGAAAAAGCATTGATGAACTGGTTGTCATAGGCGTAATGTTAAACATCCCACAATAGGCAGTGAAGTTCTGGGAAAATACCATGTGATTCACACCATGTGGTTCATCATTGTGAACCACATACATCTCATTATCTGATGTTGTTATGTAAACAATGGGCAGTGAAGTGATGACGTCACAATGTTTTGAAGCTCTGATTGGTCGGTGTGGTTAATAGGGATCTTTTTGCGGCCATTCAAACAAAATAGTGCCTCTTGAAATAATTAATTTTTTTGAGTGGAGGTCTATTTTATTGCGGGATATAAATAAAACATAATGGGTGTGTGGTTCGCAGCAATGAACCTCACTCATGTCAGGTCTGCTGCAGAATAAACACTCGTCCTTCGGACTCGTGTTGTATTCTTCCGCGACCTGACATTCATGAGGTTCATTGCTGTGAACCACACTCCCATTAAGTTTTATTATAACATGTTGTGAAAAATGAGTACCCCTCCTTAAAATACAGGCAGAAAGTTGGTATGACCTTGGGCAAAACTCCTACCCCTTCCCAACTCAAATTGCTTTAAGCTATTACGTACATAATAGCGTAAATCCACATTTCATTTCATCCTACCTCCATGAGGACTTGGAAAAATTTGCGATATCTTTCGTTGGCAGCTTTGCACGATCTTGCAGCGGGCCATCGCATTATTGCTTCCACAAATCCGGGCATAAAATCAAATAAGAAAATCCAGAAGAATGTGTTAAAAAAGTCTCTGGCGAGCTTCAGCAGTTCTTCCAACTCTTTATCATCATAGTCGTACTCCTCGTTTACCAAAATCTTCATTATGACGCAAGCTCCTGCCTTCTTGATTAACTCACCCAGGTCATCCCTGTCTATGGTGTTATCTGGCTGCGATTGCAAGTGATTTATTAACCTCGTCAATTGCAACTTCATGTTCTCTTCCGATTTGAATGTTCCGAAACCGTGAGTTTTCAAGCTGCTCATCATGAACGTTTTCATCTTTCTCCATTCTTCACTGTACGATTCGGTGAAGAGCACTGTAACAAAATATCAAAGCAACTACACTCTAAAAAAAATTCAGACCATTTTGTCCCAACATTTTTTAGAGTGTAGAGGCAGCATCGGATAGGGGATCATCTGGCGCATGGAATGCTGTCCCACAGGGACGAAATGTTGGCGCATTATTTTTCCAATCATACACAAAATTTACAGTCTCTCTGTCTATATCTATGTTTCTATCTTTCTTTTTACTTTCCTATGTTTTAATTGTTTTTATTATTTACTGTCAGTCTCTTGTGTATAATGAAAGACCTTTTTCCATTGCCAATGATAATTGATTGGTATAATTGATTGGAATCATTTATTGGTAGTATTGATTGGCATCATTGATTGGCATCATTGATTGGCATCATTGATTGGTGGCATTGATTGCTGGCATTGATTGCTGGCATTGATTGCTATCATTGACTGCTATCATTGATCGCTATCATTGATTGCTATCATTGACTGCTATCATTGACTGCTATCATTCGATCCTAACAAAATCGAAAAACGGCCGTGGTGAAATCTCTTGACACGACGTAAGTGGCCAAATTGAAGGATACACGGCGTTTGGTGGCGGACAATATCCCCCAATAGGCAGTGTAGTGCTGGCAAAAAACCATGTGATTCAAACTATGTGGTTCATCATTGTGAACCACATTCATGAAAGAAGTCCTGACATTGCTATGTAAACAATGGACAGTTAAGCGATGACGTCACAATGTTTTGAGGCTCTGATTGGTCCATGGGGTTGCTAGGGATATTTTTGGCGCCATTCAAAGAAAATAGTGCCATATGAAATCACTCTACTTATTTTACTGGAGGTTTATTTTTATTGTGGGATATAAATAAAACTTAATGGTAGTGTGGTTCACAGCAATGAACCTCACTCATGTCAGGTCTGCTGCAGAATAAACACTCGTCCTTCGGACTCGCGTTGAATTCTTACGCGACCTGACATTCATCAGGTTCATTGCTATGAACCACACTCCCATTAAGTTTTATCATAGGACAATTTAAAACATAGTGGGCGAACACATAAATATGGCGCCAACAATAGTTTGAAAGATGATAATTTTTTCTGTGAAAAATCTCACATTTGTCTTTAACATAATTTTATATATATATATCAATTTCTTTATAATTTCAAGGTAAAGAGAACTCTTAGTTATTCCGAACAAATAATCTCTTAAGTATCAGAATAATGGTCTTAAATGAATTTGAATCAGGATAACAATTTTAATACACACTGAGCACCATAAAAAATGCAATGTTCACTGTTAAGCAACAACATATTCTAAGTTCTTGTTGCTCAGTAACTACCAAATTTGGCACATACATCACATGTGGTCTCAAAAGGCTTAATGGCAACTTTCTCCAAAAAGGGTCTTATTTTCGTAACATGATTCTCATTTTCAGTGCGTTCAGTTTCAAACACCACTTCGCAGAATGCACTTCACGCAAAATATGGTTTTATGGCATAGTGGATGGGATTAGGCGGATGAAAATTAATGTTCACATAGCTGGCACAAGACTTCAATAAGCTCTCTTGCATAAGGTTTGAAGAAAAATATTTTGAATAAAAAATTAAACCTGTCTCACTTTCATAAGAGTCGAAACTTTTCTTCAAGTCTGGGTTGCGGTTGGAGAAATCATCAGTTTTGACGAAGCCTGCCTTCACTGCGTCAGCACTGTTTAATATTACATGTAGCCTGAAATGAACAATAGCAGGCCTCAGAGGGCTGCACTTTCTCTGCATAGGCCTATACAGTGCCGTCTGTAAGTAAGTGAAAAGCATGATAGTGTGCCATTGCATCAATGCTAAACATCCTCAACCAAACTGCTTTTGGAGGCATGAATTCTCATCCGATGAGAGGAAAACATATATATATTGAGTCATAAAGGCTGATAGGTGAGGCATGTGGGATGACAATGGCAGCCAATTCTCTCTGCTGTTGTCGGAGTTAGGTATGGGATGAAGTGTTTGATAAGTAAGTGAACCACCCTTTCCTATGAAATAACATTGGTCCTGTGTTTCACTTACTTATCAAAGATTTTCACCCATACCTAACTCCAACTCCAGCAAAGAAAATTGGCTGCCATTGTTATCCAATATGCCTTACATATCGGCCTTTATGACCCAATATGTTTTCCTCTCATCAGATGAGAATTAATGCTTCCACAAGCAGTTTTGCTGACGATGTTTAGCATTGACGCAATGGCACCATTTCATGCGTTTCACTTACTTACAGGCGGCACTTTATATATAATTAGTGTTTCCAACGAGACTTGCTCGATACCTCTCAAGAATGGTCATGGTCTAGTGCATGAGAATCGAGAATATCTTTGTAGTTTTAATGTTAATCTGTGTGTTTTGTTTCCTATAAATCACAGCCAAACACCCAGATATTATACAATTCTAAAACATTTGTACAAGTTCAACTTCAGCATTTATCAGGTATACAATGGGAATTATCATCAACAGATGTTTAAATTGAACAATGGAGCAAATACATAGTAACAATAACATCAAGCAAAACAAAAGAACAATCCAATGCTTTGTAACCCTTATAAACATTAAACACATGAACACCGTGTCAAACAATGATCAACATTTCAATTCTCGAGAATCGCTCAGCGAGACGAGAAAATGCTGAGTCATGAAAATCTCGAGACTTCTCGAGAATTCTCGCTCTCTTTGAAAACACTATATATAATACATGTATCAATTTATCCAGCACTTCACTGAGGGACCCAAATGATTATGGATCACAATGTTTACAACTTTTCCTCGACCGTCAACGTCGAAACTTCTTTCAATTTTACTCAGCATATTTGTGGATAATTGTCCTTTTTACAAGATATTCTTAACACAATATTATAGTTATTTGTTTTTATTGAATTTATTAACAAGAACTTATTTTGTTGCAACAACTAATAGAAATTAGCAACTGTGAAAGTTGACTAAGTAACCAGTTTGGGTTGATGAATCGGCCTAATATCAATATTTTCCATAATTTTTTTTTCAAAACATCACACACTTACCTTTTCCCGACATAGAAAGAAATAATGTCTGATTTGTATTTCTTTGACATCTTTAAGCAGTTTATATGGAAATCTTCGGAGATTTCTGTAAATGATCCAATAATAGGGTATCCGATCGGGCCAGGCGGCAAGTTACTGAAATAAAAAACAATTTGTGCTAAACCGAGGAAAGCTCACAATGCTCAGTGGTGGATCCAGACAGGGTAGTATAGATGGGGGGGGGGAGCAGATGTCGTTCCGGCTTTCGCATGCCCATATCTTCCTCAAAATGCTAAAATTCTTCATCTCAGTCGAAATAGGCCATGTTATTTGGGGGGGTTTCTCAGTTGCAAGGCCCGAAGGAAAGAAGCCCTTGTAACCAAGGATCGGCGGGCCATCATCGGGCCACCAGAAGCCGAAGAGCTTCAAATGCTCTAAAAGTGAATTCTGGGCATTATAAAGGCATATTTTATTCCAGAAAATGGGTTTCCATTACCCTATTGCTTGTGAATACAAATCACAAGAAGTTGTTGTTAGCCGATATGGCGTTACTGGGGCTTCATGCTTATTCTTCTGAACAGATACAGTATTTGGGGGGGTTTTTTGAGAACCTCCTTTGCATCCTTCTGAAAAATGTATTTGAGGGGGTCTCAAGAGCATTTGGGGCGGTCAAAACCCCCTTGACCCCCCTTATTTCGAACACTGATCTCAGTGGTCTTGGGTTGGGGATGGGACAGCCCCCTAGATCCGCCACTTATGCCACTTTTTATTTTTATTTTTTATATGCCACTTTTTATTTTTTTGCCACTTTTTATTTTTATATGCCACTTTTTATTTTATTAAAAAAAAAAGGTCAATTCTAAGGGCCCAAACCATACTGATTTTGTCTCTTTCATTTTCAAATCTGCAAAACTCAAATTTTCAATTTGTCCTGTAAAATAGAGTTGGTGAGCTAAGTTTTCGGTTTTATTGTCTGTTTGAGCATTCTTTAAAATGACGCTTTTATTTTTGGTGTGACTTGTTGGTAATCCCATATATTGTTAGATAGGAAATGGTAATTAACAGAATGATTTTTGACAATAAGACGCTAGTCGATCTTAGGATCAATACCATATAATTCATTTTGTCCAAAATATTTCTCTGCAAAATTTTAAACCAAAATGAAGTGTTGCTTCTTTTGCTGGTGAGTGTATGATTACCTTGGCATTGGCATATGCCTATATCTTGATAGGCCTATCTAGAATTGTAACACTAGAAATTGTTAAAAAGATTGATCAAAGACTGAATTAAATAAATGACGTAATGTTGATTTCTTATGACTGGTAAACTTGCCATAGTGCATGGCCTGGTGTCCTGAGTTTTCAGGGCAGCTTGACCTGTCCTGAATTTTCAGGACATTTGACCTGTCCTGGTTACAATTCAAATACATATTGTGTCACATGCATTTGTAAAAGACATACATGTCATTTCTTTGGTAAAAGGTTGTGACCGTCACCAAAATTCTGTTTGGAATCATCGGTGATGCCACTGCAGGTCAAATAGCTTCTGAAATAGAAGTCAATTTGTTTCAGGCAGAAATGGTCACACAACCTGTTGCTGTGGTTATCACATTTAAATTTGTGTGGACTCTTATTGACCTGAAGTTCGAGATATGTTTTTATAACAAACACTCAATGGTAAACAATGTTAAACAACTTTCATGTAACAGGGCCCCTCAACACTGTCAGTCTGTCAAAACATAAGAATGTGTGGTAGAGCCAGGGACTAATTGCCTAATATTTATACTTTTATTGCAATGGCTATCTCTTGAATGGAATGTATCAGTGGAATACTCCAAGGACAATAATTATTAACAAGACAAGGTATATTTCTAATGATACACTTGCGAAAAGGAGAAATAACTGTCCAAGCAAAAATATCATACACTAACACTGTGTAGGCGTACCTACTCACCAAATGACCTAATTAAGGAATTTTTTGTTTACATTTTGCCAGTTCTCATATATAAAGCAAACAACAAACTTTGCCATAGGGGAGAGCAGGGCACAGTGAGACACTTTTTTTTATTTTCAAGTGTAGTAAAATGTTGGCAGTCAACAGTAAAACCAATTTAGACCCACATTGTAGATGATGAAGTTAGGTATATTGTCAGGTAGTTTTGGGTTCCGAACTATTACAGGTTTGGAGATACATCATGTCAAGTCTATGCCGGATAAGTGTCTCACTGTGCCCCATAGGCATGCTTTGAAACTTTTCCGGATTTAGGTTTACCTTTCACTTATGTATTTTTTGTCCAACATAAGAGATGGTAGTTCTGTAAAGAGTACCACTTTTACCCTAGGGGCACTGTCTCACTGTGCCTGCCGTCTCACTGTGCCCCGCTCTCCCCTACAGCCATTATGTTATAGTACAAGTTTTAATAAATTTTAGTATATTTTTTACTAGAATCACCAAATCTTTTGATTGCTGAATATTTAATGCTTGTAATGTCACATCAGGATGTCTAATACATAAATATAGCATACTGGCTATGTTATATAGTAATTGAATCAAGTCAGTCAAATATTTAAGATTTTATGATTAACTAGGTCGCTTCCCATGGAGCAAACGGTACACGGTGCTAAGGCACTCACCTTGGTCTTGAGGCATACTGATGAACAACATAGAGAACAACAGATCCTCCCAATATGCTCCATTTGTGTTTGTATATCTCTTGCAATATTTGTGATCCGTTAATCTGTTCAACCAAAGGCTGCATATAATCCTGCATGGTGCTTAAAGCATTCATTTTTGCAGTCTGTAGAGTGCTTAGAACAGTCATTGCTGTTGCTTGCTAGCTCTTGTCAGCTGTGGGTTGTGTGTGAACAGTGCCATGCAGTGTTGTGGGATATTTACATGACCCAGAATAGAGCTTTGTCAGATAGTAAGTATTGATCTAGTTAACCATGGGTTGCATGGAGGCCAGATTGATGTAGCCCACAATACTCTGTTTTCCATTTACACCAGGGGGCAGTAATGTCAACAATGATTCCAAACTTCCATTTGTTGGCTTCTGTCGCTCTCAGATAAATGTCTGTAGGAAAAAATGATTTACGCGTCACCTTCTGGAACAATTTGCAAACAAAATATGGATTGAGTAGCAGGTCAGCGTTCTGTGGGATTTGTATGCTGGCATTCACACCGAATCAACATTTTATTTGTCATGATGCAAGTCTTTGATTGGCCAATTTTTTAAAAAGACCGATATCAGGCAAGACAGGAAATGGAGCCTCAAGAGAACATTCCACCTTCTTCTGCTGTTCTTAAATGTGCATAATCAACTTTACTTCATATGCCTCCAATTCCTGCTTTGCTCTTAAATCTCAATTTAATGTTTTGAACGGGGGGGGGGGGGGGGTTCTCATCGCAAAAACTTACAAGGGTACGAGCGTCTCGCACCCAGACCCAGTAACAGGTCATGAACCCAAAAAGAGGACCCTTAACTAGGGATAATTCACCCTCAAAGAGGCATAAATTTTCCATAACTTAATTGAAGTTCATTTAAAAGTAATTATTTTAATAATTTCTACAAATTGATATCTATTCTATTGCCATATATTTTTTATAGCAAAATTTTGGATTATAGAAATGATGGACCAGGTCTAGGGAATTTCAGACCTCATTTTAGGACCCTTAGCTAGGGAAAATGACTCCTTGAAGAGCCCTTTGAGCCGAGCATAGGTGTAGACAAACATATAGTAAGAAGCCCCCCCCCCAGGGTTTTAAAAGACCTCAGTGTGAAGATATTTTTCCTAATGCAATGCCATACATGTGTTTTGGAGGCTGAGCGGATCAATGGCCGATGTTATCCTTGTAATTTTGAGGACCAGGGTTCGATTCCGCATGGCAATACTTGACTGCTAATAAAATAGATACTGACAGGGAGCCATGCTGCGAATTGGACAAGCAAATGGAACTCAGTCAAGCTTGAAACTCCTACTGTATTTTTCTATGTTTGTTGGTTTCAAGGAACGTTTGGGAAAACCTAATCAGAAATTGTTTGCTAAAAAAGCGGATATTGTTATTGCCCTTAAACACAATCCCTGAAATAGTGACATTGTAACTTTACTAACTTAATCATTTTGACTTCGCGTTCTCCTCAAAAACATTCTAACTTCTTCTATGCGCACTTCAGAATATAATACCTGCTACTATTGCTTTTGCCCTAGTGTGCTTGGTATAATTTTACTTATGCCCCTGTCTCACGGCACGTTACGGAGAACTTTTTATCCCGGAGGGATAGCTTGAGAAGAATTCTAGGAAAAAAATGACCAACCCGGCGACACACAATGTTTATAAAACGATTATATAATTAATTAAAAGCATATCACGGCGGGATAAGATCGTAAATCGGCGGGATAAGATCGTAAATCGGCGGGATAAGATCGTAAATCGGCGGAGACAAGATCATAACCCTGTGGGAAAGATCTAAATGCCTGGGGGGCAAGATCTAAATGCCTTTGGGATGTCAAAAATCGTCGGTGGGATGTCAAAAGACCGTCGGCAATTTTTGACAAAAACTGCCGGCGAGGCTGCAAATGTCCCGCAGGGAAAGTAAAAATATCCCGCAGGGGCAGGAGAGGTCCCCGCAGGGGCAGGAAAGGTCCCCTCAGGGGCAGGGGATGTCCTAATATCCCACCGGAGAGGTTTTTGAGTCGTTCTCACTGAAAAAAAACCCGCCGGACATCCAAAAGTCAAGAAAATTTTGGGCTCTGTTCCGGCGTCATGGACATCCACGGCGCAGTTATTCCATTTGTATGAATCCCTGAGGGGAACAAGAAGTACCCCTCAGGAATGTGAAAAGTCGTCGGCGGGATCACCCAAATTCATCCAAATTACCAGGAAATACCATCCCGCCGACGCCTAAAGTGCTCCGTAACGTGCCGTGAAACTGTAGCATAACTTAGAGGAACGTGTACTTCAAGGAAAGAGTTCTGCAGATGTCATTGACTCATTGGAACATAGAGAATAATCTGAATTAATCAACGTGCGGTAATAATACTGTAGTCCAATTAGTAAAAATCATTTGACAGAGTAATACATGTTATATATTATCAGCCGGAAGAGCATTGTTAGATCGTTTGCAGTTTCTCTCTTAATCAATAAAAAGATTACACAATTAACGATAAATGTTTGGTTTAAAATATTTATAATAAATATTTTTAGGCCTAAACCAAACATTTATCAATAAATTATTGATATACTTTATCAAAGAGCCAAAGGCTTAATTACAGGGTCATTGCATAAATGTTTCGTTGGACCTGCTTCCAGAAAAAAAAAAATTTTGGCACAGTACGTCTAAAAAATACTTTTAAAATGATTATCAAATCTTCTTGCACTAATCGCGCAAAACATTGCCTGATCATGCAAAAATCAATAAAATTATTCAGTTCTAATTGTTACCATTTTGTGAAAGTGACAAAAGCAGCAAGGCAAAAATGTTGTAGGAGATAAGGTCCAAGGTATTTACAATATAAATGTTCTGATAGTGATGATGTTAGTGATGATGTTCAAAGTATCGGAGAAGCAAATGGCTACTATCTTATGCACTTGATGACCTCATGTTGCATGTACACACTGGGACTGAAGTTGTGGTTTTTTAGGGCGCTCTCTGCTAAGAGAGCTCCCTGTTGTCATTGAAATCCTGAAGAATCTTGTGGGTCGATTTATGGGCAAATTACAGCCCCAATTGACTTCAAAACTTCACACATTGCATCATATCAGCCAAGAATGGATTGATCAACTTTACAGGGACATGCATATAGTTTAAATACCATTTTAGAGACCCAGGAAAACCATCCCAGAAAAACTGGAAAGAGGGAGTCCCGTGATGTCATTCAGGGGGTTTCCCACAGCAGATCACTGAGAATTTGTCAAAACAACAAGAGGTCAGCAACTGGGACAAAACACCTCTGCATGCTTCATCAATGTGTTGCTACCTTTGTATGATATGTTATGTAGTAGCAACAGTTTAAAAACAAGATGACCAAGACTTCAGAGGCACAGACATACTTTAACTACCATTCTAAATGGCAACACTACCACAAGATTGGAGAGGCAATTAATAAAACATATAAGATGTGGGGTTACAGGTGAAACTTGGGAAATCCATGAGTAGACATAAACTATGAATGAAAGATGGTTATGGACAAATAATAAAGTTAACATACTGTAATAAGTTAGATGGAAAGATATGTGGAAAGAAAGAAAGATAGATAGATTGATAGACATGCAGATAGATAGACAGATAGACAGATAGACAGATAGATAGATAGATAGATAGATAGATAGATAGATAGATAGATAGATAGATAGATAGATAGATCGGTAGAAACCTAGAAGCACAGCTAGAAACACAGCATGCCTGACTGCTTGACACAGAGAAAGAAGGAAAACAATGAAACAGTGAAATGGATTAGATGGTCAGTCGTGTCTTTGGTTTTCAAGAACTTGCAGTGTCATGAGTTATAGGAGCGCCCTTTAAAGTGCCTTGTGCACGTTATTTTTTAAATATAAACTCGGCTTTTGAAAGATGCCGGAAGGAATTATAGAAGGTCACTCTGCTGAGAATAACATTCACCAGTTTTTCTCTGCTTGGAAAACAAAATTGTTGTTGTTGGCTTGTGCTGGGTCATAGGGAATTTGCCGATTACAGCACTTGGCATATTTAGAAAAAGGGGTCATAACGCCATGCCCCCCTCAAAATAAACATGGGAAAGATATCAAAGGCGCAAATCACCCGGTATTCACCCAAGTTATGATCCTCCTTTCTAGACTATAGGCCCAATAGGATCAGCACATCAAAAGAAGAGAAGTTTGTTTCTACCTATAGCTAGGTCACCGTAATGTAAAAATAGCGAAAAAACTTGTTTATTGACATTTCCCATATAAAAAAAAAGGTTCGTCCCGGGGGTAAAGTCCATAGCCTCCCAATTGTCATCTGGTCGGCCCATCTTGGAGCTATTGTTTAAACCGTCATATATATGTGAAATTATTAAATGTGCTTTGAGAGAAAAAATAAAGAATCTTTATCTGAATCTGAATCTAACTACTGTCCAACATAGGCCCAGATGACTCCTTAGCACGGGCAAAACCAACAATAAAAAGATACTCAACTGCCACATCTTGATCAGCCATGTCCTCCTTGTTTACATTATCTTAAAGATTGGGATCATGCAAAGCCAAGACATCTCTCTTTCACGTTCACTCTAAAAAATTTCAGACAAAATTGGTTTTTTAGATTCAAAATGGTTTTTCAAAAAACCATTTTGAATCTAAAAAACCAATTTTGTCCTGACATTTTTTAGAGTGTTGGTAAGGCCCGTGCTCCTTAGGTCAATACGATGCAAAATGTGAAAATTACCAGGGGGATCCTGTCACACAGATCATGACAAAACGTGACTACACCCTGATAGGCCTGTAACTAAATATTTAAAAATCCCATGTGCATGTGGGGGGGGGGGGGGTTGGAATGCATCAAAATTAAAAAATTAATTCAGGAATTTTGTCAACTAAGCAATTTCATCACCTTAAAATGATGAATCAGAGGTCAAAATTGGCGAAAAAGGAAAAAATCTATGGATTTTCAAATAATCACACTTTTGTCAAGTTTGAACGATGTGCAAACGATGTTGCGAGGAGAATTGCAGTTGAATGCTGAGGGTATGCTGGCGTGCAACATATTTTTTCTCATCACTTGCTCCCCCTGCCTCCTGGAGAGTGTGTTTGCATCAGTGAAATGTCAAGTGTCAAACGTTTAAAAAAAGGGCTTGCGGCCATTTTGTAACCCTTTGGCTTTGCCCACTTTGTACTCAACCGCCAACTGGTTTGAACTGAACTTGGATCTCTGCCAGAAAATATTTGATTTTGTCAATTTAGTATTCTGTTTAATGATTTATAAAAAATCAATGGCAGAAATGAAGCTAAATATGGTATAGATATAGGCCGCAGGCCTATGTTAGTTGACGTATCATGAATTAAATAAAAGTCATATCCGCTGCCAATAAAATCGGAAAGTTATATCTTTGATATGCAAGACGAAACTTTGATAGGCGAAATTACCTCTGATGTGAAAGAATTGATTTTCATGTTGTCGCTAATCACCACGCCTGATATGCAAATAATATTAGGTCTACAATGAAAGGATGTAATCGACAAGCATAACTGTAAAAAAATCATTCAACTGTGACCATTTCCTGCCTTTCTTTTGTCCATTTTATCAAATTTGAGATTTTACACAAAAAAGGCCTTCCCTATACACTTTACAACCAAAAGGATGATCTATGTCATTTGATAGCCTGCCTAATTGATGACAAAAAGCTGAACAATTTCTTTTGAAACTTTTTTTTAGATTTTACACAAAACTTTGAAAATGTGCTTTTCACAAAGTGATGAAAATGATTTAGTTTCATGCCTTTTGGATTGTGCTATTTTGTGGGGGCATCCAGTGGGCCATCCACGTTTGAAATGATGGTTCTATTTTTCATTTGGTGTTGTGAGCTCTTGGTACACTCTAAAAAATGTGGGGACAAAATTGGTTTTTTAGATTCAAAATGGTTTTTTGAAAAACCAAATTTCAATGCAAAACCAAAATGGATTTTTAAAAAAATCCATTTTGGTTTTTTGCATTGAAATTTGGTTTTTCAAAAAACCATTTTGAATCTAAAAAACCAATTTTGTCTGGAATTTTTTAGAGTGTATATGTTATGTAATTTATTTTCCATTAGGTTGATTTTTGGTGGCAAGAAGTTGCACAATAATTGGGAACACCCCCAGGACCGACAGGGCCGGATTAAGGTAGCATGAGGCCCTAGGCTAAACCTCAATGTGAGGCCCCTTGCTAGACCTGACCTGAGACCACCAATCACCGCAGAATCTTCCCTGTGATTCCCACACTGTTTGTGCATGGGCTCAAAAAATTGTAATGAAAAATTGTCATAAAAGCCACTAAATGGATCGCTTGATCATCCAGTTTTCTGTACAAAATTACATGTGCGAGAAGCCAACCAGAAAGAAATCAATCTCTGTCTCTACTGCATTTGACTCGATCATACTTGATTTGATGAGCATTTCTTTGGTCCACACAGCGAGCTTGAACAAACTTTGGGGTTAAAAAAATTGACCAAGAAAACGATTAGCGCAATGATGTAGAGGAAGATCAGACGAACATTTTGATGTATCAAACGAAAAAATCTGTTTTTTGAGATATTTGAGTTTTAAACTTTTTATTTATCACACCCTATTGTTAGCATGGAATCTCCCTCTAAAAATTATCAAAACTTCCCTTATTTCCTGTTAGGTAATATCTAAGATAAAAGTCATTATTCAGAAGTAGAAATATGCAGTCATTGCCACAAGAGCAAGTACATACCACTTCATTCAGACTGACAGAGTGTGATAAACCTATAACAGTAAACATTTCTCAGAAAATTTTTAAAATATGTTTATTTGCCAACTTGTCCTCAGTTTCATCATTCTGGTGAATAATTGTAGTAGAATATACCTCACTTTTGAACTCTATGGTGTATTATTGAGGTTTTTATTTGTTTTTAAAGAAATTTCACCACTGTGAAACAAGTAATTTTGCAACCATGTAAAGTGTAGCCAATGTTTGGTTAATCATCAGAAAACGCATAGATAGAATGTTTGGAAGCATTTAGTTAAGTGTGGAGTAAAATACTTTGGCATTGCAGTCTTAATTTGCAATAGTTGTATATGTTTGTATTAACTACATTTTCACATAATTTGAAAAAAAGTTTTGGTTATTTCACAAAAGTTTTGGTTATTTCGCAAAAGTTTTGGTTATTTCGCAAAAACTTTTGGTTATTTCGCAAAATTTTGCGTTATTTCGCAAAAGTTTTGCATTATTTCACAAATAGTTTTGGTTAATTTGAGGCCCTTAATATGCATTTTTGAGCACAACTTGTCCTCGTGATTTTTCTAAATGTATTTTTGACAAAAAATTCTCATATTTAGGCAAATTTTTTTTTTTACACCAAATGTGAGGCCCCCCTGAGGTAAGAGGCCCTAGGCTATAGCCTACTCAACCTAATGGATAATCCAGGCCTGAGGGCCGTATCATCACATTTTTGGGCCCGGGGCAAACTGTTTCTAATGGGCCCCCTGGGGCGGGTTGGCCCCACAGTGGGTCCCTGAACAAAATCGTTGGCGGGCCCCTGTTATTGCAATAGCGTCACCTTCAATCTAGCGTTTGGAATTAATTTGTACCTCGATATCCCTGCATCAAAAACCGCAGTAATTGCAGAATCTTTCGGACAAAAACGTCTGCACGAAAATCAGGAGGGGGGCCCTTGGACTCCTGCTCTATTCGGATAATTGAGGGGGCAGATTCAGGAGGGGTGTGGTGTGTTGGGTCTCCCCCCAAAAGCTCTCTAAAGTCTGAAAATATGTTCTCGCATCAGTTCCCGGCGCACTTTCTTTACTGTCGCAACTCTTTTCAGCTTCATAATGGGCCCCCCTGAGGTCATGGGCCTGGGGCAAATGCCCCGTTTGCCCTATAGTTAATATGGCCCTGATACACCCCAACACCTGATTTATTGGCATCACTCCTCACTGAACTACAACAGCATAGCTTCATAAATAAAATAATTGGGAATGCGGTTCAGTTCAATAGGCCTAATGTCACATGCCCGTTCGCCAATTAGGAATTGCGCTGATGCTTCAATTGCTGACTATTGATTTCCATTAGGCCTGCTGATGTTCATCGATATAATCTTCGGTATCTGAAATACTTACGCAAGTATGTGGTGGAGCTGGTAATTTACGCATAAATGTTAATGGTGATTAAAATATTGGTGGTCTTTCGGGTTTTGATTAATTATTCAAGAGGTCCGCGGACTGGTGATGACGAAGTTTGGTTAATGATTGATTTGATGACTTTTATTTGTTGTCATTATTGATTATCTCCAGTGACAGGGACATGAGTGATATTTGAAATTTCTATTTCTCAGATGTCAAGCTCTATGGCGATGCTATAATTCCATGCCCTCCAGTAACTATTGCTGCCAATTTCAAGCCGTGTGCGGCATGTGGTAGTGAAAAAAATAAACCTAAATTTAAATGTAAATGCATTGAGTCTAATATGTCTGCCATCCTCCGATGAGCTCGGAATTTACAATTACATGGTTGACAGGCCTGGTCAAGCTTGAATCTTTCTCAGGTCCCTGGGGAGCACAATCCAGTGTGCCACAAATTTAACACACTCCTCAGTCAAGCATTCCACAATTGCCATCACTGCCTGTTGCCAAGTACCCATTTGCACCTGGGTGGAGTGAAGCAATGGTTCAAGCAGGATCTGCTCAGTTCCTCCATGCTGTGACTGGCGTTGGGCACCCGCGACCATGCGTGTACTGTGTACTAACCAAGTGACCTAATTAAGGATTTTTTTGTTTACATTTTGCTAGCTCTCATATATAGAGCAAACAACAAACTTTGCATTATAGCCAGTATGCTGTCTTATAGTACAAGTAATACACATAAAAAATTTGAAATCAATCACTTAAGTTTTCTGGGAGATTAGGCAGTTTTAGTCAATTATAGTGCATTTTTTACTAGAATCCCAAAATCTTTTCATTGTTGAATATTTGGTGCTTGTAATTTCACATCAAGTTGTCTAGTACATAAATACAGCATCCTGGCTATGTTATGTTATAATTGAATTGGTGTCTTGTCTGAAATTTAAGATTTTGTGATTAACTAGGTCGCTTCGCATAGAGCAAACGATACACAGTGTGTAGCAGTCAAACACCTTATCCACTATAGGCCATGACACCCATAAATGACCTCTCATATGCTTTGACATTTGGGCTCAGACATTACATATTCCCTTCATGTTCTTACAAATTCTATTTCAAGCCTTATAAATCTATGTTCCTTTGGAATGCAAAATCTGTCGAATGGAAACTCTTTCCAATCACAAGCTCTTCCTTCACACAACCCTTGTGGACAATTTCCTTTGAGGAACGTTGGTCTAAGGAAGCATTAAACCTCCCATTCACATCGGACCCAACGTTGTAAAACTACGTATTTTGTCGACAACTGGATACGAGATTACTACGTACGTATATATCGTAAATATTGCGTATTTCTCCAACATTTCTTGACAACGTGTCCCCCACGTTGAAGGTACGGTCGTTATACGCCTCTGGGGCGTCAGGCGTGGCAGGCCAGCCCAGCGCGCTGGTTCTTGCGCATGCGCAGAATTCGGAGGAGGCGGCCATGGCTGGGCAATGCTTGTGTGGATTAGATTTATATCAGTCAAGAACACCATTTATATGCCGGTAACGATTTATTTAACCATGGCCGATTGATTCTAGGATGTGTATGGGTCAAATGACTCATTCGGATGGACTCTAGCTGTTGTGTATGCTTCACAATCATCCTGTCAATCGGCTATCTTGAAGATGTGGATTCACTGTACTAGGGAGGCGCCGGCCAGGGGCGGAGCGCTTGGAGGGGCCCGGGGGACTGCCGCATTGCTTCTTGCGGTCCAGCCACCCTGCCAGGCTGCGACCCCCGTGGAAAAAAAAATAAACCCCTTATACAATGGCCATATATATTATATGATAAAATTGTTGTTGTTGATATGATAAAAGAAAGTTCTGATTTGATTTTTGCTGCAGGATTTTTTTGGGGGGGGGCGGTTTCATGAATTTTTATTTATTTTAGGGGTTGTGCTTGGTTTAGATTTTTGTTGGACACCTGCAAAGAGAAAACATGAATTAAAACAGTGAAGAGAGAAAAACAGAGAGAGATAGAGAGAGCAGAGCCAGGCAGCTAGCACTGAATGTGGCTCCAAAATAGGCAGACTTTTCTTCCTTTATTTACAAAGTAGTCTATGGTCCATTTAAGGACTACAATAAATAAAAAAATTCACTTACCTTGCAAGGGATTAATACTTCAACTCTGAAGAGTTGGAAAAATCCCAATCCAAATTGGTCTTGGATAGGTGGCAATCAGGAGAGCTGCAAGTAAGATCACTTCAACTCCGGTCTTAAATGATTCTCTCTTGGTCGTTTGTGGGTGAGCAGTACTTGGAAAAATTTTTGCCCAGTCTCATCTTACACAGTTTAAGAGATTTTATTTGGTAATTTTTGTAACTGGTGTAGAGCTACTATTTCTTCATGGCTTCATCCAATTATCACCAGCAAGCATCCTGTTGGAGGTTTTATACACTCAAAGTTACAAGATAGATTGAATTTGGTATGGAATAGATGGCGCTACAAGGCTCTCTGGCACTCAGGATACCAGGTTCTGCAACTTTGCGCAAACCTTCAACAAACCTTTGGGAGATACGTATAATCAGACGTTTGCCCTGAACATTACTTTCAAACCTTGTCCATACATATCAAAAACACGTTTGAACAACCTTAGAACTTACGTATTGCCAAATGTGCGACCATACCTTTGATAAACCTATGAATCAAAGGTATGGTCATACGTAATAGTCTAAGCTTGTTAAAACCTCTCAAATTAATGTTCGACAAACCTATGAATCAAAGGTACGGTCATACGTAATAGTCAAATGTTCCTCAAACCTATGAATCAAAGGTATGACTTACGTAATAGTCTGAGGTTGTAAAAACCTCTCTAATGAATATTAGACAAACCTATGAATCAAAGGTATGGTCATACGTAATAGTCAAACGTTCTTCAAACCTCTCAACCAAAGGTATGATTACGTATAACTGACACGTTTAGCCAAACGTTACAACCAAACGTTCTTCCAACCACTCAACCAAAGGTATGACCTACGTGTGACTCAAACGTTGGGCCAAACTATAAAACAAACTATCTGCCAACCTCTTACTAAGGTTGCAACCTACGTTTGGTTTTCCATCTGAGTGCAACATTTGGAAATTACCTTTGCCCTACCTTTGTCATACGTTGTTTGGCCCAACGTTTGATTCTAACCAAAATAATTACGTAGCGAAAGGTTTGATTTACGTTGCTGCTCGGGAGGGAAGCTCTTTCTTAATACAAGCTCTTTGTTGTTAATATAAACTCTTTGTTATTACAGATCTCGTATAAGTGTGCCATGTTCCATGTGAATATATGCACAGATGATGTCAGTATTGCAATACTGACATCACTATTGGCACTCCAAGCTTGAGTGTTGATTCCAACTGCTACCAACAATTAAGGCTTATGGGCTGTCTAAGTGTGAACAACAATTGATTAATCTGCATTCATTGGCAGTCTGCTCACAGACTCTGAACAAACAGCACAGCTGGAGAGTCTGCCAGAAATCGGATGACCTCAAGCTGACACATTTATTAATATTCGAGTAGGTCAGGTCATGTCTAGGTAGAGGGACCTCATCACTTGTGCTCATACGCACAGCTGAGCTGCCAGCAACATATAAACAAAGCGCAATCAACAATTTTAAACTGTCAATGAGTGCACATGCACTGCCAATGAGCACCATAAAATTATGAAGTTTTCAAATCCTTTAACAGCTATTGCCAGCATGATTTAAATGATAGTTTAGGGCGTTCTCCAACGAAACTAATTGAAACAACAAACGGACAACAATGAAACACTAAAGTATTCATTCAATTGCTTTGAGAGATCTGAAACAGTTAATTATGTCTGTAACACCAAAGAAGAGTTAATCTTTTTGTTACAACTTCACAAATAATGTATGTTGTGGTCAGGGCAAGCTTACTACAGGGGAAAAAGAAGTGCAACGAAATGATCATGTGGTCAGTTGTACAAGTGGTCTGGTGACAAGCAATTTTTCTATGCACCAGTGAGCACCAAGTGCAAATATTTCCGAAGCTGAAGATAACACTTTTATTTAATCCATAAGTTTTTTTATAATTTGAACAACCATTAGGTCTCAGAGAGGGGGGGCTTGGAATTTTTTTTTTCAATAAAAAAGTGAAACGTTTATTTTGTATTCTTTCTGGACTATCTTGAAATAATTTCTGAGGAGGAGCTTTTGCCCCCCAAATAATTATTATTTCACTGTTACAGTGCAGTTCCGAAGATATGCTGTTTGAATGGTTGAAGTCTTCATCTTGAAATTTTAACAATAGTCCCTCCCCAAAACACTGCTCATACCCGGCCTAAGCAAAACCTCTGTGAGTAATTGAATGAATGAATGATATAGTAAATAAATAAATAAATTCAATTGATCTCTCCGTCTCAACTACAGACAATGGAAAATTCCATAATGGACTTTAAATCTTTTTTTTTAAGCTCTGGTACACGCAAATTAGGGGAGGCATCATGGCAATCAGACAGAAGATGGTTGTTACAAGTGCTTTCCTAGATAGTTCCATCGGTTGACTTGCCAAGATCTGGGATCAAACCTTGGAAGCCCATATATAGCACCGCCAACTGAGCTAGCCCCTACATCCAGGGCAAGAGGAGAAAGTTATTTAATTACATTTTAAAGAGAATATTTTTTCCATGTAAAATTAACTACCATAGACATATGAACAAAGTTGTTGTGTACAAACATTTGGATATGGGATTGTACCATTTTTCGTATTATTGTGTTCTGTAAATATTTACTTCAAGGATGCAATGCCAATGTATTGAAATATTTGTTTCTGAATCAAACAATGCCCTTTTAAGAAATAACCCCCCCCCCCAGTTCGCCATGAGTGTCAAGTGTATGTAATGTGCACTCCCAACAAGTTTCACTTGTCGATGACAGTTGCTGCAAAGCACAACATAATTATTTGTTTATTATAGAAGAGGGTGTTGTTTCACAGAAACAGGAATAATCCTGAAGTGTGATACTCAGAATTTGCTCAGTCAAGTATGAAAATTTGTGATGTGGCAAAGCTACTTGAGCACCAAACACATTGTCATTTCGTTGCACTTCTTGTTCCCCTGTAGTAACAAGCTTACACTGAGAAGTGAGGGTGCTCGTGCGTGGCTGTCTGGCTGGCTGCCAAACAGGGACTACTCACATCTTGCTGGGTGGAAAAAGCATGGTTCTGCGAAAAAAGAAGTTCCACAATGGGCACCACTTTGCAGCAAAAGTATGTTTCAAAGCATGAACTGGCTGATTAAAAATTATTCAATAGTCAACTTTAGGCCCAATTCAACATGCAAATTCGTTACTCCACAACACTACAGAAAACCAACAGTTGCTGAATCTGAAATCTGTTAGAGCTCACTGACAGTGTCAGATCGATTGTAGATTCTGTTCTGGATTCCAGAGGGCAGCACATACACTTTTGTGAACCTGTTGAGCTCTGAGTTTAGAGTGATTCATTGGCATGATTGTTTGATTCAATTGGAGCAGATGAAACTGATATGTTTGAGCCACTTGCTTGATCCATCATGGACATTCATCACTCTAAACTTACAGCTCAACAGGTTCACAAAAGTGTATGTGCTGCCCTCTGGAATCCAGAACAGAATCTACAATCGATCTGACACTGTCAGTGAGCTCTAACAGATTTCAGATTCAGCAACTGTTGGTTTTCTGTAGTGTTGTGGAGTAACGAATTTGTATGTTGAATTGGGCCTAAAGTTGACTATTGAATTATTTTTAATCAGCCAGTTCATGCTTTGAAACATACTTTTGCTGCAAAGTGGTACCCATTGTGGAACTTCTTTTTTTCGCAGAACCATGCTTTTTCCACCCAGCAAGTTGTGAGTAGTCCCTGTTTGGCAGCCAGCCAGACAGCCACGCACGAGCACCCTCACTTCTCAGTATAAGCTTGTTAAGCTTGCCCTGACCACAACATACATTATTTGTGAAGTTGTAACAAAAAGATTAACTCTTCTTTGGTGTGACAGACATAATTAACTGTTTCAGATCTCTCAAAGCAATTGAATGAATGCTTTAGTGTTTCATTGTTGTCCGTTTGTTGTTTCAATTAGTTTCGTTGGAGAACGCCCTAAACTATCATTTAAATCATGCTGGCAATAGCTGTTAAAGGATTTGAAAACTTCATAATTTTATGGTGCTCATTGGCAGTGCATGTGCACTCATTGACAGTTTAAAATTGTTGATTGCGCTTTGTTTATATGTTGCTGGCAGCTCAGCTGTGCGTATGAGCACAAGTGATGAGGTCCCTCTACCTAGACATGACCTGACCTACTCGAATATTAATAAATGTGTCAGCTTGAGGTCATCCGATTTCTGGCAGACTCTCCAGATGTGCTGTTCGTTCAGAGTCTGTGAGCAGACTGGCACACCTATATGAGATCTGTAATAACACAATCACTCTCTTTATACAGGCTCTTTCAAAATACATGTGCAAGCTCTTTCTGAATGCAAGCTCTTTATTGTTTATATAAGCTCTTTGTTAATGCAAGCATTCTGTTTATTCAAGCTCTTTCAAAATAAATGTGCAAGCTCTTTCTGAATTCAAGCTCTTTGTTGTTGATATAAGCTCTTTGTTAATGCAACAAATGGAGTTGTATTTTAGTCAGGAGACTCACGTTTATTGATGCAGAAAAGTTCTGATTTACTGGTAATCTATAAACAAATAGAAAAAACACAAGTATTAGGCATTTGCCACATTTACCAAATAAATAGGAAATAACATTAAAACAGAGTATGGACAGTTGCAATGACATATCTGCCATAAAGTTATTATATATTACATAAGTCAAGATTCATGGCAATTACACTGTGTAAGTAAACAACCAATTAGGCCTAAATGAGCAACTTTCACATATCTACATAAATATCTGCAATTTGACAAATAAGAATCACATTATAACATAAAGACAGTTTAGTGAATAAATAACAAATAAATAATTTACTTACATAGTGTGAGGACTAAAATACAACTCCATGAAATGTCATTTGTTCGTACTCTACACAACACATTCTCTTTATACAAGCTCTTTCAAAATACATGTGCAAGTCTCTCTGAATGCAAGCTCTTTGTTGTTGATATAAGCTCTTTAAATTGTTAGTGCAAGCATTCTCTTTATACAGGCTCTTATGCTAGCTTTTTCTGAATGCAAGCTTTTCCACACTCCCCGCACTCTTAACAAAAAGGTTTTATATGGAACCTTTAAGGGTTCTATAAGCTGATGTAGATAAGGAACCCTAAGTTTCATTCCTCAACTTTTAAAAGGTTCCAACAGCAAACAGAAACAACATTTAGATAATCCAGCTCCACTGAACTCCAACAATGGAACCCCTTTCTCTCAAGTTGGGAGCATAAGGCAGATTTCACGAAAAAGCTGCAAAATGACTTACCACACCTTGTCCACAAGTTACATTAGCACTATACTGATAAGGCCAGACATAATCGATTTGTAGATTCTCAGATTTTCTCAGGGTGCTTCTTCTGAGGATAGCTGGCATGACAAAAAAAATCTGAAATCTAAATCTTTTATTGTGTCAATCCATTAAATAAAATCATGGGTAAACAGTCTATTCTGTTGGATTTTTAGGTCAGAGTATCTTAAAGTATGGCCTTGTGCTAATGTAACAACGATGAATGATGGAGGACGGAATTTTTTATGCTGATCCTACTGCAATATAAATGAAGTCACCAGCAGGCTACCACCCATGGCCTGCTCTTGGGAGACATGGCTTTCAGTTCAGAAAAAAATTGAGATCTAATCATGTGTTTTTTAACATAATTTTTATGTACACATTTTGCTACTGGAACACTATGAAATGTACAGATGCCAAATTGCAGTTACATTAGCAATAAATAAACCAGGTACCACACCCAGTCGTTTATGTTTTTGGTGACGTATATAGGCAAATAAGACACGTTTTTCAATGAAATATTATAATTTCATGTTTGAAATTGGCATAAGTAGCCAGAACACAGAAAAATGTCCATGTAAAAGTTGCTAATGTAACCTCAGTGTCCTGGGACGGAATCGAGTTACATTAGAAGTCTTTTTTTATTTTTCATTTTTTTCAAGTTTTATTTAATGACCAAGACAATTAAAAATGGTTCCGAAATAATTTTCAAGATGTTTTTTATCAATCACATACCATTACATTTTCCTGAATTGGTTTTAGCAGATTCCACAGAGTGCCAAAGTGAGCATGTCTGATCACCAGTAAGTTTGGTCGTCCAAAATTGTCCTCATGAGGCATAAAAATATATATTTTTAAGAGGAAAAAGCTACATATTTGAGGAATATTTTATTGATATTTATTCATTACCTCACAGATGTACTGAGTAATAGGTTTACTTGCTTAAGGAAGCAACAGGGAGAAAACAAAAGGGTTGGAAAGTTTAAGGTACCTTTTGAGAGCACTTTTCGTGAAATCTGCCATAGGGTCCTTTCATAGGGCCTTCCCTATCAGCGTGCCTCGGCGGTCCAACGTCAGCCCGAAGCTGGTCCGATGCTACGGACATCGGACTGACGCTGGGCCGACGTTGGACCGCCGAGGCATGCTGACAGGGTTCTCACCAAGTATGAACCTGTTCCATTCAGTTGAACCCTTAACAAAATTTGGAACCTTTTTTCAGCTGTGGGTTCTCTATATATACCACCAAGAACATTTTGCGTTAAGAGTGTAAGCTGCTGTTTTTGAAAGAATTATGAATTTTTGCTTGGAGGCGCTCAACTAAGTTCATTCCCTGAATCTCCGTATTTTACCCTACTATAGGCTATAGCTCTACCTTGGCATGAGGTTTTGACGATGGCATTTTCTTTACTTCGGCAGTCATTGGAAATAGTTATGATTGAATCGGACAATCATGCGCTCCAGCAGAAGCTGCCGCAAAATCATTTGTTTTGTTATGAAATTCACTGAATTATTTCATATTTATGAGCATCGGTGTAAGTAGCCTGCTTTAGGGCATAAATATGGAATGTAAAGCCCCAGTTAATAATCGAGGTTCCTTACAACATACTGTTTAGTGTTGCACTATGCTTAGAACTGCATTTAACTCTATTTACATGTGATCACAACGCATAGCCGCATAGGCCTGATGTCGGCTTCCGATGTGTTTGAGCTGCATACATAATGTATTGATAGCATTTAAAGTGCTCTGACGTAAAATGGCAATACCATTAACGGAAACGGCTTATGCACATTCAGTTGTACACAGCAACACTTAGATAATCTTTGAATTTACTTAGAGGATTTGTTCAATATTAGAATGTTTTAAAAAGTATGTTAATTAATTAATTTAAAAACAAAGGGAAGCATACTTCACATTCACAACAAGAGATCTCTATATATTTCATTACAACTTAAACTTGATAGACATTAACAAGAATAGTGCATGTCTATACAATTCACAAGTTCACAACAACTTTAACTTGAATCTCATTCACAATAAGTGATGTCTATATATTTCATTACAACTTCGGCCTGAGAGACATTAACAAAAAGGGTGTCTATATAGTTCACAACAACTTTGGCTCGAATTTCATTCACAACAAGTGGTGTCTATATATTTCATTACAACTCAGCCTGAAAGACATTAGCAAAAAGAGTAAACAACAACTTCGGCTTGAATTTCGGTCACAACAAGAGGTGTTGATATAAAAGCGTGTTTACATAGTTCACTTCTACTAAGACTTGAAACACATTTGCAACCACCAGCGAGACCAAAAATTTCATTTCAACTCAGGCTTGTAAGACGTTCACATCAAGATGTCTATATATTTAACAATTTCGGCTTGAAAGACATTAACAAAAATAGTGTCTATGTAGTTCACTTCAACTTGGACTTGATTCAAAACCAGGGAGTCGAAAAATTCTTCAATTTGGGTTTGGCAGACATCATTTCGACGAATGCTCTGATGGCGAAAGGCACATGCATCAGAGTTTATATATATTCCATCATACAACGGGTTTGAATTTGATCAAAGAAATGAAAAATAAGGCACATTGTTGACATTCAGTCACACATGCAAAGCTTTAGATTGTTTTGCTATCAATATACATTGTACGTCTTGCTTCATTGAGGAACTAAAAATAGCTGTTGCATCTGGACTAATGATGCAATTATGCCACCGACTAACCCAGGATTTCTGCATCACATGAAGTTTTGATACCGCTTTGATCTTCGACAGGTTGGGAAACTTCTTCTCTTCAAGCGGAAGGTGTTATTCTTAAAAGGTTCTTGAATTTATCACATTGGTTCACAGTGGTTCACTGCGCATTGATCAAGGCACTTTTCCAATCCAAAGAGTGCCTTTTGTTGAGGTGTATATATCGCATTCTGAATTCTTATATTTCCATGAATTTGAACGGAGAAGGAAAAAAAGAGAAGCAAAATGGATCTTCAAGCATGAGATGGTACTAAAAAAACTGCTTAGAAATTTAAAACAACGGTTGATTTGCGACCTTTCACAACTTGTCAAACCCACATAGGCCTATAAATGTATAATGGAATCATAAATGATATACAATGGAGTTATAAATGGGTATTCACTGTTCAAGCATCTTTAAAGTGATATATCTATCTTCTAAGAGAGGTTGCTTTTAACATTCCCTTCAGTTGACTTAGTAAGGCAGTGAACTATTAAAATAACCTGGAAATAAAAGTGTATTTGACACATTGGACACATTTCAGACATTGCAGTACTAAAGCTATACACATTGGAATAAGGTATTTCGGATGTACCTCATCAAGAGAAAATGTATCGCATCAAGTGAAAATGGAAACCATGCACATTTGAATAGAAAAGCAAACCTGAAGAAACGGTATACGTGTATTCGCAAATTCCATTGATTGGAATAAAGAGCCACTTTATGTCAAGACAACATATGACTTTTAAGTTATTGCATTTATTTTGTATCCGACCAAATCTCCAAAAATGGATATGAGGCATTGCTGGATTTTTTGCATTAATTATTGGCTAGCCTATCAAGCAGTGATTTACGCAGGTGAGAATTTATTCAAAATTTGTAAATAAAATGCTCAGGATCTGAAACAATGAAAAATATTATGTGACTTCAAAATTCTTGCAGCCTGGAAATATGAAATGCAAAAAGGGTCTGCTGCACTGTGAAAATGGCATTTCATGTGTCATCATGCTTATGATTTGTTATGATCATACCCAATACTTTCAATGTTAATTTGATTTAAGGAGACTTATCCCACTTGTTGGTGACAGGCAAACGAAAGGATTGTGTATCTGATTTTTCCTCTAAAATCAGTTATGACAAATCAAATGGCCTTCTCTTGATCATGAGTAATCAAACAGCCTCCAGGTTTCCCGTATTGAATGTGGAGAAGCTGACATACCATCGGCTATCAAGAGTCACAAAGTGCCATTTTCACAGTGCATGACAGCTCTCTCTTTTTGCATATCAGATCTCCTGGCTGTAAATAATTATTTTCCATACTGCATAACACCGTCTGATAGCATCTGTTCTGACACTAATCCAGGATGTAATGGGTGATAGGGTGCTAATGAAATGCCAACTTTGGAAATGTCAGGGTCTTACCCCCTGAACCTTTTCCTTTTGGTCTTGAGATAAACCGTGCCAAATTTCTGGAAAATGAATTGATATTTAGAGGTTGCTCAAAGGCACTGAAGTTTATAGTGCAAATTCAATGGGGTTCGGAGTCAAAAACTAACTTACAAGCACCGGCAGACACACCAAAGTGAAAATCTATTGGAATTATTGGTTTTGGGACCCTAATAGTGTCCTTTCATCAAAACAATCTTGTTTCCGCAAAAACAATAATGACTAGGGCCAATAAGGCAGCCATTTTGAAAAATGGCTGCCAAGACCAATTTTTCCCAGAATTTTGACTTAAATTGTCATAAGACCTATGGAATAACACCGGTCAATGAAAAAAGGCATTTTGATAAAATGACACTATTAGGATCCTGAAACCAATAATTCCAAATGACTTTCATTTTGGTGTATCTACTGGAACCCATAAGTGAATTTTTGACTCCGAACCCCATTGGATTTACATTATAAACTTCAATGCCATTGAGCAACCTCTGAAAATCAATTGATTTTCATGAGATTTGGCACAGGTGATCCTAAGATCAAAAGGAAAATGTTCAGGGGGTAAAACCTTGACATTTCTTTATTTTTATTTTTCCAATGCATTTCATTGGCACCCTAATGGGTAACTACACGAGCTACACATTGTGTATGAATGTGTACGTTTTTTGTTTGTTTTCCAGCCGACACATGTCAGAACGGATATGCCCTGTTGTCGCTTGGTTGCTACCTCAACTCAGGTGTGCGGAAAAACCTAACAGATGCCACACCATATTGCAACTCCAAAAACGGCCATGTCTTAACCATCGACAACCAAGCAGAACATGATATGCTAATCGCGTACTACATGGGCCTGACCAGTGAGTGTATATAATAATGTATTATAATTATAGGATTTAAACTTTTCATCTTATTCCACTTTGGTACTTTAAATGAGTGCCTTTTTGGCTGTGGAATTAACTCCAGTCCCTATACAATATATACTTCTGTTTTGGGATCTTTCGAGAATTTGGACCAGTTTGCATGAAGTAATATTACTTTTAAGGTCGGGCTGGGTAAGGGAAAAATTACCTCACAAAATCAATAACTTTGGTGATGACTAATAAAAACAAAAACACCCTATACATAAACACAAGCAGTACGAAGCTCTGCTACAGGCCGACGATACTTTGGGTTCCGAGAATTTTTGGAAAAAATTGATTTGCACCCCTTTTTCACTTCAATCTGTACCTTTTCCTGATATCAGGATGTCATTGATTGAGAAAGTGAGACTACACACACTCTAAAAAATGTCGGGACAAAATTGTTTTTTTAGATTCAAAACGGTTTTTTGAAAAACCAAATTTCAATGCAAAAAACCAACATGGATTTTTTTAGAAATTTGGTTTTTCAAAAAACCGTTTTGAATCTAAAAAAACAATTTTGTCTGAAATTTTTTAGAGTGCACAGTATTAAATGCACACAATTGTTGTTGAAACAGGTGGACGCCCAAATGAAGTCCTGATGAACATTAAGAAGGTGTCTCATCCGCACTCTTGGGTGTATGTTTCGGACAATACGCCAGTCACCTTCATGTCCTGGTGGGGTGGAGAACCAAGTATGGCGGAGGAAACCTGTTGCGCCCTCCTGCTGAGAGACAGTGGACAGGTAACAAGGACAAGGTTTATTCAGGTTTAGGGTTCACTAAGAAAAAAATTGGCAATAATAGTATTTTCTGATACCGACATTGATCATGATAGTGAGTGACTGGTATCAACAATTTTCTATTTTTTTTCTTCTGCTTTTGACATCGAAAATCATGACCAACATTGGTAACATGGTAAAAAGCCATATTTCCTGTCTATTGACCAATCAGAGGGGGGTTATTCTGACAAAGCAGTTAGGAAATAAACACAAAAAATGCCACAAGGTGTTGCAATGGCCAAAATGGAACTTTTCAAAACTCGATCATTCCATGAATTGTTTCAGTGTTAATCTCAACCTTAATGAGCAAGCATTGTCCCTTTAAGAGAATCTAGACTAATGCCCCAGTCTCACGGCACGTTACGGAGCACTTTAGACGTCGGCGTGATGGTATTTACTGGTAATTTGGATGAATTTGGGTGATCCGCCGTCGACTTTTCACATCCCCCAAGGGGTAGTTTTTGTTCCCCTCAGGGGTTCCTAGAAATGGAAAAAATGTGCCGTGGATGTCAAAAAAGATTCAACAGGTTCAAACTTTTTTTTCATGACGGCAGAACAGAGCCCAAAATTTTATTGATTTTTGGATGTCCAGCGGGCATTTTATCAGTGAGAACGTCTCAAAAACATCTCCGGTGGGATATTAGGACATCCCCTGCCCCTGAGGGGACCTCTCCTGTCCCTGCGGGGACCTCTCCTGCCCCTGGAGGGACATTTGGCAGCCTCGCCGGCAGTTTTTGACATCCCTCCGACGATCTTTTGACATCCCGCCGACGATCTTGACATCCCACAGGCATTTAGATCTTGCCCCCCAGGCATTTAGATCTTTCCCGCAGGGATATGATGTTATCCCGCCGATTTACTATCTTATCCCGCCGTGACATGCTTTTAATTAATTATATAATGGTTTTATAAACATTGTGTGTCGCCGGTATGGTTCCTAGAATTCTACTCAAGCTACCCCTCAGTGGTAAAAAATATAATAATAATAATTCCCAGTTCTCACGGCACGTAACGGAGAACTTTTTTACCACTGAGGGGTAGCTTGAGTAGAATTCTAGGAAAAAAATGACCATCCCGGAAAAAAATGACCATCCCGGCGACATACAATGTTTATAAAACCATTATATAATTAATTAAAAGCATATCACGGCGGGATAAGATAGTTAATCGGCGGGATAACATCATATCCCTGCGGGAAAGATCTAAATGCCTGGGGGGCAAGATCTAAATGCCTGTGGGATGTCAAAGATCGTCGACGGGATGTCAAAAGATCGTCGGCGGGATGTCAAAAGACCGTCGGCGGGATGTCAAAAACTGCCGGCGAGGCTGCAAATGTCTCCCCAGGGGCAGGAGAGGTCCCCGCAGGGGCAGGAGAGGTCCCCTCAGGGGCAGGGGATGTCCTAATATCCCACCGGAGATGTTTTTGAGACGTTCTCACTGATAAAATCCCCGCCGGACATCAAAAAATCAATAAAATTTTGGGCTCTGTTCCGCCGTCATGAAAAAAAAGTTTGAACCTGTTGAATCTTTTTTGACATCCACGGCGCATTTTTTCCATTTCTAGGAACCCCTGAGGGGAACAAAAACTACCCCTGGGGGGATGTGAAAAGTCGACGGCAGATCACCCAAATTCATCCAAATTACCAGGAAATACCATCACGCCGACGCCTAAAGTGCTCCGTAACGTGCTGTGAGACTGGGGCATAAGGGCACTGCCAGCTGAAGTACATTGTGCTATAAATGGCTGATCGCCAAAGTACATTAATGAACTGTTTAATGAGAAGAAGACTGCATATGATTTGCATAACAAAAGACTATTATCTTTACGTCAATGTCGAACAAAGACTCACGGGCTCAGCTCAATGTCTTGTAAAGGGGCTAGCCTTTGGAATAAAATTCCTAATGACATTCGCCTTGAAAATGAATTAAGTGCTTTCAAGCAAAGGCTATCAAATGTTGACATTTCTGCCATTGAAGATAGATTCTTTTAACTGTTTGTTTCTTTAAATGCCTTATGTTTTTATTTTGTTGTTAATTTAATATTCATAAATTTGATCTATTACTGTTATTTTTGTTGTAAACTTTACGGTGACACCAGCCAATTTCATGGCTGGCTTTCTTTGTTTTCAAACTGAAGTAAAATAAAGATTGTCTATTGTCTATTGTCTATATACTTGCTCACCAGGGTGTGCATGTGTCTGCTTACAAACCACCCTTGCCACCACTTTGTCAGACATCTTGAGACCTGTGCAGAATCTTCACAAATAGTCCCTGACCATAATAATGCATCAAACAAGTCTAGATAGGCATGTTTTACATGTTCCCATTGACCATTCACTAAGTTGTAGTATTCAAATAAGATTAACATCAATTCCACCATAAATTCAGTGCTAACACACAAAAGCATTGCTATTTGGGTAAACTGACATTCAAATTTGCCAGATTACCCAGTAGGTCAAATTCATACACAACCCACTTTTGACTGATTGGCCAGCTCTGGCCACTGGATGTTGCAACGGCTACACCATGTGGATTTTGTTTATGAAACAGCAACAGTTTAGCAGAGTCTATTTTGAAAGTACAGTTATATTCCTGGTATGTCAGATTTAGATAATGTTACAAGAAACAAAACAAGTTAGTAGCTGGTCTAATCTATGACTGTCACCCCTGTTTATTGCCCTCTGTACAATTGACAGCTCAAAACCACATGGCATATGCAAATGGGATGAAAATATTTCAGAGATGGAATGACCAGGGGGAAGGGGGGGGGGTGAATCTCTGTTTTTGCAGAGGGCTTAATGAGTAAAGCATTGGTCACGGAAGGTCCAAAATTTGGTAATGAAAAGTCACGGAAAAGTCATGAAATTCCCATAATGAAATATATCATGGGAATATTTCAACATATAGATAGTCTTACTAATGCCCATGCCAATAAAAGAATTCAGTGCCATTTAAATTTAGCTCTGCACATCATACTTGCGTCAAGACTAATATATCATATGTATGCATAGTGTTGTTTTGCCTGTCAACGTTTCGTCAATTCATTCATTTTTGTTACACTTTGCTTGTAACACGAGTGAACACAGAAGTGCTGGAGGGGGTCAATGCAGCTGACAAAATGTCATTTACAGAAATAGAAAAAGTATTACACAATGAAATGGTGACAAAAATCCCATATGTATTGCTGAAGGTCAATGTCAAATAATATTTATGTCTAGTGACTTACTTGTGTGCTCATAAACATTGAACATAATTATGTGTTGGATGGGCAGTATGGCTTTACATTCTTTATCTATGCACTGTTAGGCTTAACAGTACACCGTGACTACAGCTTTGAGGCAGTGGCGTAGCTAGGAATTTTTCCAGGGGGGGGGGCAAAATTTTCAAGTCATTTATAGAAATATATATAAATATATCTATTGGTTTATTTTTTACAATAGGATCAGCGTACATTTTGACACGAGTAGTGTGTTGTTTCATCTTCTTTTGTTGGACATGTACTGTGCTAATGAACGAAGACAAAAATATAAATGGAAATCTTTTGATAGATCAGCTATGTCGCTAATCATGGCTGATAGTATGAAATATGACAGCTACACCATGTCTGCTTTATTTTATTAGGATTCTTCACTTAAATACAGTAGGTTGGGGCATGCAGCCCCCCTTAACTTCGAGGTGGTATTTGACCTACTTTTTATGGTCGATTCTTTGAATGCTTATGCTGTCTGGAAGGGATCACTTGACTCTATTTATAACTAGCGAAACAAATGTCTACCAATTTTAATAAAGGAGTTACGGCCATTTTTGTAAAAAATTTAAAATGGCCTTCTTACCCCACCCATCGGGCAAGAAGCCCCCCTATTATAATCCTATGGCAATTTTTTTGGTGAGTGAATTCAGCTTGAAAGTTATTTCTTGGGGTTCTTCTATCATTTTTAAGGCACTCTTTTCACTTTTTCTGAATTTAAGAATTTTTCTGTTCATATATTTATTTTTTATTTATTTTTTGCCCCGTTTCAGTTTCGGCCAAATTTTTTCTATTTTAATTAGCTATTCTAGCTTCAAAGTAAAGCACACATTATCAAATGGTTCTTGAAGCAGCTTTGAGGCCCCAGTGTAGGGGGCCTCATGCCCCATGCCATGTGGGGCCTCTCGCCCCAAACCCACTTATTTTAATTTGACCTCTATATTTCAAACTAAAATGCCAAAAACATGATCCAAATCATATTTATGTGATGGTCTTAAAGTGAAGGAATGCAGATATCCATTATACTTTTAAAATTTCCATGGTTATTTCTGACAACCACTTTCAAAGAATTAGTCAAAGTTACAAAAACCATGCAAATTTTTTTGCTTCTTTAATTTCTACTATGGTTTGGTGCTGTTCGCCTTGAAAATTTGTGATGTCACCTAAAAAGCCTCTAGCTTCAATCCTAGCAATGAGAAAACGCACCAAAAATGTAAGTTTAGATATAAACCTGGGGGGGGCCTCTCAAGTAACCCGGGCTTCTTGCCCCGACCTACTCGATCTATACAGCCTATAAAAAATGTTGTGCTTTCAAGCTTCATGAATATTTCTGGGTATACCCAGAAGTCAGTCACATAAACTTGAAAGTGTATTTCATTGTTCAATTATTGATTAAGGGAGTGATCATTAAATATCCAGGGAACTTTCCTCGGTGGGAAATTATCTATTTCATGGCAGTGGTGGCAGTAATTACTTATTTCAAACAGGCGATGTCCCCAAATATTCATTCCAAAATTAAGCAACACCTTGTTAAGAAACACCCCCACCAGAAATTATTTATTTCAAGACTGTCCAAATTGAATTTATTTATTTCTCCAAAACTGAGCAAGAAATTATATATTTAAAAAAGAACTCCAAGTAGTCAGGTGGCCAGAGGGTCATACCCTGCACCGACGGATAAAGTTTTTTTCTCAATGGATTTGGGGTCCTTAGACCCTCCATAAAGCATAAATGGCGGGTAACGAGAGCGTATCCTTGAGCATTTTGAGAAAATGGCCGAATTCAAAATGGCCGCCAAAACGTGCATCGGTCAGCTCACTTTCTTAATTTTTGAGCTAGAAAGATGTGCAATACATAGGCTACCTCTGTTTCCAGTAAAATTGGCATGAGGAATTCATTTTTAAGGTTTCTAAATGAATTTAACCCACCTGTTAGCTTCTGGAATTAAAAATAGTAAAAATATCCCTCAAATTTACCATGATTTTAAGCAAAATGTTTCGGTATGAAAACTTGCTTTATTTCTGGTTTTCTGTATTATGTAACTAAAATGTGAATTTTTTTTAAAAAATACTTAAGAATAAGTGCAGAAGATTGTTAATTGATGTGGTACTGGGTAATCATGATGTTGTTCAATGTGAAAAGGATTGATTTTTGGACTGAATTACCTTGACATTGTCACTATAAGGCTGACATAATATACTTTTTTGACTTGCAAATGGGTGCTGATGTTCAGTCAAACTTCAAATCTGTTAAAGCAAAAAGGCCTAATGCAATACTCAACATGAAATACATAAAGGAGATCTGCATGTCAATATCTCTGCTTTTGCCAAACCTGGGATCTATGACATTCCAAGTCCTCCGAATGGCACATACTTGATTTGTGAAACTGAAGAAGAAGCAGAAGTTGAAAAAGCTTAGCAGCAATCAACTTAAGAACAAGAAGAGAAAGAAATGAGTGAAAGAGCAACTGGTCATGTCAACAGTCAAGACAGCAAATCTCGACAGAACAGATGTATGTTACCATAGACACATTAGACAGTGTTATTCCAGATTCTTCAGCGATCGAGCAGGTTAGGAGGCTCCATGACAGAATATCTCTAGTATTTGAGAGCAATGTCAAGGAAGCTGTGAGATCCTCATAGAGCAACACCGCAAGAAATGGGAATCAGTCCAGTTGATGGACTTGCACCTTAAACTTGGAGGTAAAACAATGAAAAGGCTATACTTTGCTAAATCAGCGGAGTCCAGAATTTTGTTTTTCTCATATCACCAGCTTACTGCTCCATTATTTTTTTCACAGGAAGCCCTAAATAGTAATGTCACCCTGATGATGAAGATGGAGATGACAGCCTGAATATTGTGAACAGTACAATTGATTTTGTTGCCAGGCAAATAAGGGTGGAGCAACAACCATCATGGGTGTTAGGACAATATTGCCAAGAGATTCGCTGAAGCCCCAAACATTTTGCTGTGTTAAGTTCTCCTGAGGAAATAATATATACTCAGCTGTATGTATAGTTGTATACTCTCTCTCTTCCCTGCAGATTAAACTGTCATCAATGGTGCCATTACAAGGTTCCTTGATTGCTGTTTGTAGGATGAAATCCTAGTTTCAATGGCAATATGCTTCGGCAGTACATTCCCCACAGCAAGAATTGATGGGGTTTTTTGTATCGGTGAGCATCACAATCCACTACCACACACATTGCCTTCTCATTTCAACATAATACTTTTTGGGGTAGGCCTACTGTTGGGGTAGTGTCAGTGACTGTTTCAGCTGAACCAATGCACCATCTCCAGAATAACCATGGCACAACAGGAAACCGTTCCATGCAGCTGCTCAGATCTGTGGCAAAAGTGTCTACGATGACTAAGAACCTGTGTAAGCTGTGTTCAAACAGAATTTTAAAATTTGCTCAGAAGAACAACAACTGCATTTGGGACTTTTTTTCCATCAATATCGTTTTAACAATCTGACACCCATGGTTTCTTTGGCAGTCTTGAAGTTTATCTGATCTGGAGCAGCGCTCCCTCAGTGTGAGCCTGACAGTGGAAACAAAATTGTACTGTTTGCAATTTCAAACTGTCTTCTTCATCATCATCCTTCAATTTCAGGGTGACATTATGCTTCCCGCAAAGAAAATAAAGGAGCTGCAAAAAGAACAACCATTCATTTCACACAGATGATTTAGCATAGTACACTGTAGCCTTATCATTGCTTTGCGTCCATGTTCAAGGTATAAGTCCATCAACTTGACTGATTCTCACTTCTTGTGTTGTTGCTCTTGGATCAGTTCTATGAGGATCTCACACAGATTCCTCGACATTGCACTCAGATGTGAGAGACATTCTGTCTTGGACTTTCCTTATCTGCTCAAACGATCACAAATCTAGAATTACACTGTCAATGGTACCTTTCATCTGCAGCATTGAGGTTTGCTGCATGTCTGGACTGTTGCCAGTTGCTCTGCCACCCATTTCTATCTCTTTGAACACTTGTTCTTGATTCTTGCTGAGCCTTTTCAACTTTTACTTCCTCCTCAGTTTCACCGATCAAGTATGTGCCATTCAGGCGACTTGGAATGTCATAGATCCCAGGTTTGGCAAAAGCAAAGATATTGACATGAAGATCTCCTTTATGCATTTTATGTTACAGTAGACAAACTTCAAGTGCTTACAAGAAATGATCTTGCATGCTGCCTGTGATGTCAGTCCCTATACTTGGCATGCTAAATGCCAATGCTTGTTATTACTCATAAACGTGTGACTGACTCATAGCCTATACATACCATGCAAAAGCATATGAGTAATTAGTCTCACAATGACCTCACAAGCTTCTCAATGAATGTCAGGGCTTGAGAGCAAACAAAATCCCAAACATTTCACAGTTTTACCAAATTGTAATAATCAGTAAATCATGTAGGATAATAATTATTGTTTCTGGCTTCACACACACAAAAGAAACATCAGCAAGATGAATTGGACAGTTTACAAAACTACTAACAGAAAAAATATTTAATATCATACATATATGCTTTTGAAATTGACATGATGCCATAATGGAATCACACATGTAGAAATGAGAATTGTTGTAAGATGGCTTGAAGTAGCAATTTGAGATCTGAGATCTTCAACAAAAATGCCTAATTAAATCACAACATGTCCAACCTTTCAAATAATTTTTAGTTTCAGTCCCGACCCCCCATGCAACCCCCTCCCCCCAAAAAAACAGCACAATTTCCACAGCCAGTTCCCCCTGCAAAGACCCCATCCCCGCAAAACAAATCCCCCCCTAAAAAAAGACAAACACACACTTTCAACCCCCAGGCCCCAACACTACCCAAAGAAAACAGACTTTTCTAAACCCGCAAAATATATTAAAGACACACAAACGAAATCTATACCAGTCCCCCAAGTTCTTGTGGACAAGTTTTTATTGCACAAAATATCTAAACACTTCATCAACAGAGCAATGTCTCAGAATTACGACACATCTACTGCACTGCTTCTGACTCACATCCCATCTGCTCTATCTTTTAGCATAGCAGTGATACATGTCACTGGGTTTTTATACACATCACTGAGTGCTCTATGAGTCAATGAAAACACAGCTTATTTCAATGTTGGAGATAGCAGCAACACCTCCAATGACATCATTGACGCTCTGAAAACAGCTGAAGGTAAGGCATTTGTAAGCACTTGAGATTTCTCTACTGTAAGTATTGCATTAGGCCTTTTTGCTTTTAACAGATTTGAAGTTTGTCTGAACAGCAGCACTCATTTGCAAGTCAAAAAAGTACAATTATGTCAGCCTTATAGTGACAATGTCAATGTAATTCAGTCCAAAAATCAGTCATTTTCACATTGAACAACATCATGATTACCCAGTACCACATCAATTATCAATCTTCCGCACTTATTCTTAAGTATAACAAATTCACATTTTAGTTACATACAGAAAACCAGAAATAAAGCAAGTTTTCAGACTGAAACATTTTTCTTAAGATTATCGTAAATTTGAGGGATATTTTTTTACTATTTTTAAATAATTCTAGAAGCTAACAGGTGGGTTTAAATCGTTAAGAAACCTTAAAAATGAATTCCCCATGCCAATTTTACTGGAAATAGAGGTATTGCACACCTTTCTAGCCAAAAAAATAAGAAAGTTAGGATGACCGATGCTCGTTTTGGCGGCCATTTTGAATTCGGCCATTTTCTCAAAATGCTCAAGGATACGCTCTCGTTACCCGCCATTTATGTTTTATGGAGGGTCTAAGGACCCCAAATCCATTGCGAAAAAAACTTTATCCGTCGGTGCAGGGTTAGGGTAAAAAATCAGGTTTGGCAACCTGACTAAAGCCCCCCCTTGAAATTAAATGGTGGCCCCTAATTGGAAGGCATGCAGTTGAATTATACCGAACCAGCCCTTTTCAAAACTGAAGAGGTGAAAATGTATTCATTAACTTAGTCATGTGACTATAAATTCCTTGGAAAACGCAGTCATAAGTTATCCAATTTACTAATAGCAATAGTCATAAATAACTATTTGAAAATGCTGGATGCACTATACACAAGTCACTCATTAATTTTCAATGCCCCCATATATCTTGGCCAGTATATCAATGACTGCTTTTTTTTGCACAACCACACAGGTGGTAAGGTCTGATATTCGCTAAATAACTCTCAATTTCAATTGTCTTCCAATATTCTATGATTTATTGGAATTTTCTGAAGCAAAAAGGCCTTCAGGCCCTGACATATAGTTTTTGGAGTCACTGGGGGAACAATTCTCATACAAAGGCAATGGCGGCAACATTTGACTAATTAACTTACTAAGTGATCTACAGGCCTGGTAAAAAAGACAGTGTTGATGACAAGGTAAAGGGAAGAGGTCTAAAGTCACTATCCTGACAAAACTTCAGAAATTTACGCACCCCATAGAAGCCAGCAGGCAAGTTTAAAATAAATACAGTTTTTTAGGTTATCAAAATGACGTAAAATTGCACTCTCGATTGAGAAGAAGGAAGCCAGTAATCTTTAAAACATGTCAGGTAATCTATCTGATCCGGACTGGAATGACTATCACGGCTGCACATCGGCAAAATACAACATTTGATGACATTGTAATAATTTTTTTTTGGTCAGGATTGAGCCAGGGGGTGCTGTGGTGTCGCCAGGATTTATTTTAGGCGGGGGAGTCGACCTGGTCCCATGCACACTCTTAACGCTAAAGGTTCTTGATGGCATATATAAAGAACCCACAGGTTCTAAATTTTGTTAAGGGTTCAACTGAATTGAAAAGGTTCAATACTGGTGGGAAGGCCCTATGAAAGAACCCTGTGCTCCCAACTTGAGAGAAAAGAGTTCCATTGAGGGAGTTCAGTGCAGCTGAATTACCTTAGTGTTGTTTTTATTAGCTTTTGGAACCTTTTTACAATTTGAATATTGAACTTTTTAGGGTTCCTTATCTATACCAGTTCAATATATAAAACCCTTTTGTTAAGAGGGCAGTGGTTAGCAGCAAGCAAGTGCATTAGAAACATACATTTTTATGTTTTATAAAATCAAAAAGTGTTATTTTTTGACAAAGTATATAATATTATAATAAAGGAATCATCAAGTATCCAAGTTGTTCAAAATCAGCTGATTCTTTACTCAATAAGCTGTGACAATTTCTTTTCCAGAATTGGATTGACGTCAGTTGCACTCAGCGTGATATTACTTGTGAGCGCAGTAAAGGTTAGTTTTTCTTATTTATCATACACGTATAGAATTTATATATATATATATACATGTATATAGTATTGTGACAATGAAGTTGTAATTTAGATCCATCCACTTGTCATATCATTTGGAATCAACTGGTTGGAACACACCGCATACAAAAGAGATTCTATTTTTTATTTCCTTTTTTTTTATATAATTCACCCAGAATGTATTGAAACATTTGTATTTCTTGGGACGCATGATGTGAATGGCATACACTCTTACAAGCAATAATGTTATTGTAACAAAAAAATTTTATAAATAAACTAAACTTTCCAGATCGTATTGGTCCTTAGCTTTTTTAAAATTAATTAAGATGGAAGGCACAATATTAAAAATAAAGCCTGCAGAAAAGGCATTTGAATCTTTTGAATCTATAAATTGGACAAAAGAGAGACACTTGTATTCAGAGAGATGTGGTGGTTTAAGTTTGTCAAAATGAAGTGCCATTGCACAATAAACAGCATGGACAGCCGGACGGGGAATAAATTAATGTCATCTCTGTTTTGGTGAACCGAAAAAATAATTTTCATTGACAGCGCATCTGTCCAATTGAGCAAATGTGTGTAGGTGAATTAAAATACTAAAAAAGTGATCAAGCAAGCCTTGTCATGAACTCTCTTTTTATATATATGACTAGCATAGACCCGTGATAAAGGATAACACAAATGGCAGTCAAGCAGGTTTGCGGCAGTCTGGAGAATGTGAGAGAGGGAAAATATATGGACAGTAAACAGCATGTTCATTATATGTCGGGGGGGGGGGCGACAATTTTGATTCTGTGTTAACGAAATAACTTCTTGGCCAGTTTTTGGTGAAACAAAAAGAAACAGTTTTGGGCAGTCGTAACAAAAAGATTTGTAATTAATTCAATAAGTGAGGACATGAGACGGCCAAAATAAATAATGACTGTCGGCATGACTGTGAAAGATATGCCTTGCCGTGGAAGGAAACTGCCAAGTTCTCCCTCCCCCCAAGAAGGGGAACTGAACGATATCTGAAGCGAGATGTAGGTGAAGTATTGCTCCACGTTCCCAAGTTCGCGCAGGCCAAGACCTGTACCAAAGTTCATAAGTCTAAGTGGAATATTAAGGTCACAGCGGGCAGTTGAAGAATGACTGGCAAAATGGCCACCACAAAAGGGCAGCCATCTTCGAGTTCTTGGCATATTCCCAACTAACACGCACAGGTTAATGCCTGCATAAAATTTCATAACTGTAAGCGAAATATAAAGGTCTCAGCGAGCAGTTCATAAGAAAGATGGCCACCACAAAATGGCAGCCATCTTGGATTTCACAACATGTTCCCGATCCATATCCACAGGCCAATACCTGCACCAAATTTCATAACTGTAAGCGAAATATTATGGTCACAGTGGGCAGTTCAAGAATGAAGAAAGATGGCCGCCACAAAATGGCAGCCATCTTGGATTTCTAGACATGTTCCCAACCAATACCCACAGGGCAATAGCTGTACCAAATTGCATAACTGTAAGCGGAATTTTAAGGTCACAGTGGCTAGTTCAAGAATGGTTGCCAAAATGGCCGCCACAAAATGGCAGCCATCTTGGATTTCTCCACATACTCCCAGCCAATATGCAGAGGCCAATATCTGTACCAAATTTCATAACTGTAAGTGAAATACTAATGTCACAAATGGACACTTACAGAAACCTTAACCAGGATGGCAGTGTCACCACATGGCGATTTTAACTAATTAGTTGTAATTAGCAAAACTAATGAGAGTTGAGATTAATCGTTGCATGGTTGAAATCCTCATGTGAATTCAAGAGTTTGGAGGTAAGATTCATAGTGTTATTAGCTGACAGGAAAAAACCTTATGGTTGAGATGATATAGTTTCTTCCACAAATATATATATAGGATATGTATAGGATGTTACTTTCTAGTCTTCGGTGAGGCTGGTCCTGTACTATTGTTTCTCTGGTCAAAAACTGACGATAAAATTTGTCACTGCGTCATTGTCAACTCTGTAGTGTAGTCTAGATGACATGAGAAGAATGGCTCAAACAATGGAATTTTAATTGCATGAAAAAATGTATGTTGCTTTTTAGCCTATAAACTTGATATGCAGGGGCGTAGATTTTTCGTTTTTGTTGGGGGGCATGATTTTGACAAATGCAAACTTCGCACGAGGCCCAACGGGCTGAAAGTCGCACGGTACTGGTTTCGGAGGCCACGAAAGGGCCCAGAAACCAATATATTTTAGATTATCTAAGATATATGTTCTGAGACACAGGTCACAGGTCTTTAGCTTTTTTCACATAACCTCCAACTTGTATCATGGAAAAAACTAATAATTGTCAACACCAAGTAGGTACTATTTGAAATTCCAGGGGGAGATAATCATATGATCAGCCCCCCTGGGTCATCCTAGGGGGGATGCATCCCCCGTCCCCCCCAGGATGTACGCCCCTGTAATGATATGCAAACAGAGCGTTGTGAAAATGGCACTTCGTGAATCATCACACTGATTATTTGTCATAATCAAACCAAGTGCTTTCAATGTTACAGCCTGTAAACTTGACATGCAAACAGAGTGGACGGTTACACCAGTTGTGAAACTGGCAAAATTGCAATTCGCGAATCATAATATTGATGATTTGTCATAATCATACCCGATACTTTCAATGTTAATTTGACTTAAGGAGACTAATCCCGCATGTTAGTGACAGGCTATCATCAGGGGTGCCAGAAGGAAACGCGGGTGGCAGGGGCGGTCGGACAAAGAAGGGCAAATCATATTCTCGCCAATTAGTCATGAAAAACCTAAATAGAGTGTTAATGATAATTTTGAATATTACAATTACTAATTTGTTTGTAAAATAAGCCGGAATAACGTGTTTTTGTATGGTCAAAAGGGCACATCTCACTAAAAAAAATGTTTGATCGCGATAATTAGCCGTTATTGCAAGATTTGTAGAAACAGATCATTTTGAGGTTTGATGATGGCCAATCGTATGTTAAACTTCAAAAGCGTTGTGCAACCTCTATAACATTCAATGATTTTTGCTGAAATTTGTACACAATATCTTCTATTTTATCAGAATACAAGATTCAAAGCAAAGAAATTGAGAAGAGAGTGTTTTTGGATCACCGATATGGATCTATTGGAATGCATACACCCTCTTTCCCCAAAACCACTGAGATGAAAACTACTCTGCAGTGATACCCATTTTACGAGTTGCATTACTAATGGCATTATCCATTAATTTCATTTTGTCGTAAATTAGTTCGAAGGTTTATTGCTTCAATTCTTTTCACTAATGAGCAATCAATGAGATGTTGTTAGCCATTAAATTAACAATTCCATCTGTTAGGCTTGCAACTGTATATGATTAAAGCATTTACCATACTTTATCATCATACAGAGAACAGATAAAAATTTAATGACTTACATAAATTTATAACACTCGTGCTACGAAAACCATTATTCTGCACTCTAAATGACTGTCTGAACATAAAATATCTTCATTTATATATTAAAATTAGGGGTATACACCACTCTGATAAATACCGGCCATACCAGTACAGTCTGGCCAGTATTGGGTTTTCAAAGCAGCACTTTCGGTTCGGTTCAATGATGCCATATCCAACTAAAACAAGACTTTTATTGCCGAGATTTGAGAGAAAATGTCCAAAAATCATGAACTGAACTCATCATGTTGACGTCCGCTCTAGTGTGAGGCCAACTTTACGGGCCAAAAATTCAGTTTTCATCAAGCGGCACTATGAAAACTGTCCTTATCATTCATGGTAAAATTTGATCCATTATCACCCAAAAGTGAGCTAGTTAGTTAGTTAGTTATATTTATTTGGCTGAATATCACCATACAGGTAAATCGAGCAGGTGAAATTTGTGAAATTACATTCAAAATTGTAAATATAGAAAAATTGAAGAGTCATTTATAGTTTGCACAGGTAAGAATATCATAGCACAAAGCACAAATACTGATTGGCGAAACAGAGTCAAATAGATCGGCCAATTCTTGACAATTTGGGATGTTACATAATGTTCACTGATCAGACCCACACCAAAAAATTCCTTACAAAATTTAGATTAATATGAGCCTTGTCTGATGAGTGAACCCCATGTAGCTTGTATTGAAAACTGGCCTTAAAAGTTTGAATCAGGGAAATTTCAAAATGGCCACCATTTGTTATTGCTCTCTGCACATGCTCAATAGGTCTGAGCATGCTCAGTGGAATCAGGTCACTCCCGGGCATGTTCAGTGCCAAATTAGGTCAGAGCTAATTTTCCATTGCATTTCTATAGTGAGCGGATTTCTCTAAAATTAGGATTGGCCCGAATTTGCGGACTGACAGTACGAATCGTGTATCGATCAAGTGTATAGATGAAACGTACCATAATGATTTAGTGTAACGATATACCAGACCCCTAGAATTTATAATTGTAAAAGGTAGATTTGGGAGGCAACTATATCCAGAATTCTGAGGAGGGGAGGCTTGGAGTAATTTTTTTAAAATAAATAATATTTGGTCCAGTTTTAGAGAAATAAAATTATAGAATTAACAAACGCTTTTTAGAAAGTCTTGAAATAAATACTTTGTGGTGGGGGGTACTTCCTAACATGGTGTGGTTTGATGTGGAAAACGAATGTTTGAGGACGTCACCCACGACGTCACCCACTGAAAATAGATATATAGTTACTTTCATTGATACCGTGAAATAAATATTTCTTATTGAGGAAAAATCCAAACCCTCCCCCGCCCCAAAGATCTAATGGTTGCCTTTGAATAACGTTATGAAATTTTAAATTTAATTTTCAATCCAGGCAAAATATAGTATAGTGGGTTGGGTATAATAGGTTGTTCCTGAGCACTTGGCTTGGGGGCCGGCCCTTTAGCTCAACTGGTTTGATAGCGGACCTTTAAGGGAAAGTGTTATATGGTGCATCGGCCTAAGGCTGACAGGTGGCATTGAGGTGAGATCGTTGACTGGAGTGTCGAATGACTCGAATCTCAGGGAAGTTAGCTCAACTGGTTTGAGAGCGGACCTTTAAGGGGAAAGTGTCATAATAACTGGATGATAAGATTTTTAAGATTTTGCAAATATCGATAATCAAATGTTTGCCAACAATACGATGCTAAGGATGATTACATGCGGTTATAATAATAATAATAATAATAATAATAATAATAATTTAATATAATAATAATTTATTCATTTATAAAGCGCCTATATCCATAACTCAGTCATGCTCAGAAGCGCTGTACAACATAAAATGGAAGTTAAAAAATATAAGGATATGTAAACATGGTAAAAGCAGTAAAAATTTGTAAATTTAAAAATAAAGAGTTCATTGAGTATCATTCATGGAAAAACAGTCAGAGAATAAGTGTGTCTTAAGTTTTCTTTTAAATGTCTCGAAATTTTCACATTGTCTTAAGGACAATGGTAAATTGTTCCACCATTTAGGCGCTGCCACAGCGAATGATCTGTCACCATATGATCTTGTCTTCGAGCGTGGTTGAACAAGCTGCATCTGACTAGATGAGCGAAGACTTCTAGATGGACTGTAGGTCTGAACGAGATCGGCTAAGTATGCTGGTGCTGAACCATTTAGGCACTTGAAAGTTATACACAACACCTTGAACATGACACGTTGTTGCACAGGCAGCCAGTGCAGTTGTCTCAGAATTGCGCTAATGGAGTCACGTTTGTTTCTTCTCATAATAATTCTGGCTGCTGTGTTCTGCACACGCTGTAACTTACGTAGTTGGAAGGCAGTGATGTTAATTAACAGTGAATTGCAATTATCCAGCCGAGATGTAATGAAGGCATGGACGAGCTTTTCTGCGGCATCACGTGTAAGCATGTCCCGGACAGCGGCAATGTTATGAAGATGAAAATAGCATGCTTTACATATCACTCTTATATGTTCATCCATTGTAGTAGCTTGATCGAACCAACTACCCAAGTTTCGCATGACTGAACTTGTAGAGACCTCACAATCGCTGATGTTGATGGTTGATAACTCGACTTTGGATCTAAGCCGTGATGATGTAAGGATCATCAGTTCAGTTTTGTCGCCATTAAGTTTAAGCTTATTTCTAACCATCCATTTATCAATGTCACTGATACATTTCTCAGCACAGTCCATTGCACTGTGAATGGATGGGTCAGACTTAAAATTGAAGCGAAGGTAAACTTGAGTGTCATCAGCATATAAATGAAAGCTGATATTGTGATCAGCAACAATGTCAGAGATGGGACTTGTATAAAGTGAGAACAACATTGGCCCAAGGACCGAGCCCTGTGGGACTCCCTGGAGTACATCCAGCGCAGATGACGTTTCGCCCTTAAACACCACAGACTGTGTCCGGCCACTGAGATACGACTTAATCCACTTCAACAGGGTTATGGCCCTGTGTGGCCATTAGGTGAAGTTAAAAATATCACAGATTCCGCTTTTACTTACGACCAATCAATGAGCTGGCGACAAAGCAAATTAATAGTTAATACTTTTCAGCGCCATTTCAATAATTTGTTCTGCTCCACTTCTATAGCTCCGTTAATGTCAGCTTTTCCAAATGCCGTAGCCTACATAAAGTTAACTGCCATTGAATCATATTATATCACTTTGCAAACTTTTACTAACTCTCTAAGGCCTAATCGATATAGAAGTGCAGTGACTTATGACTTATAGGCCATAAAATAACTCATGCATGAAATTTTTAAGTTGCATTAATTAACCTGGAGGAGAGCTGAGCAGGTCAGAGATGGGGGTGGGGGGCTTTATTGGTGGCACTCAGCACTGGCCTGTCAATTGCTGTGTCCAGTGATCAATAACTTCAATTCTCATTCTGGTCAGGTTATTACCTGGACCAAGTCCAACAGTGGTTTCGATCATCCTTCGATTCCTTCCTCTCAGTGATGTGTCCTCCTCCTGTCCCAATTAACCCCAATCATCGCTCCATCCACAAGGGTGATTGACCAGTTGTCACACTTTTGCACCAGTCTGGTGAAAATGAGAACTGCATGCTGCTGCCATCTGGCACAAAATTAGTTTTGTATGTTGTAGCATTACAGCTACAAAAAAATAGTTCCAATTTCATGGCACATTCACAAAGTTTCTATTCATAATTCAAATAAACCAGAGTGAGACTTAACAATAAAATTCCCTAAGGAAGTAGACAAGGCAATCAGCATACTCAGAAACAGCCCTGGTTTCTTCCAGACAAAATTGTATGAGTTCCTAACACACAGTTTTTGTGGACCCTTGATTGGGTTCGCAGAATTGTACACTTGCCACTAGGTGGCAACACAGGACAGCATATATGTTATGATCAGGCAAGACTGGAAAAAGCAGTGGCAAAAAAACAGCGGTCCACTGTAGATAGCATTTGCACCATGTGAGGGACCATTTAAAACTTGTCAAGCATGCACAGACACTGATCATAAGCCTACGATAGGCCGCCTATTTGATATCGCATTTAAATGACAAAGTTCTCGTTCTTGGATAATGGATATGCAAGTTCTTTGAAATCTAGTTTTTAAAGTCAACTAATCCACATTTTTTTCTTCATTGATTTCAGAAGCTTCGCTAACAACAGTGCAGACATCATGTAAAATGTGCGGTATGGCGGATAACAATTACTCAGCTGGGATAACTACCCTCCTAGATGGCGACACCAGTACTTGTCACACTATCACTAAGGATGCCAGGAAACCAAGGTAACATCATTACATAGTGGTTGCATGGTGAGGAGACCAATGTTGAGTTTTAAACCATTTGATTCCTCTATCAACCAACGGAAAAACCTAGCAAGTCACATTTTGGGCCAAATTGAGTTAGGGTCAAAATAGGACTTCTGAGACATGTTTCTGTACATTTATTACGTTTGTATTTTAAAAAAGTGGCCCGTTACCACAGAATGAAACTGGCAAATCCTAGTTAGTCTATTTCTTATTGCAAGGACTGGAATTTAAAAGTCAATTTTTTCAGAAACTCCAAAATATGCCTTACTAGGCTTTCCCCCATTGGATGCTAGTCTTCTGTCAGCCAATCACATGCCAGTATTTCAGGGTGATAATTGCCATTTTCTTTGTTGTCAACTTATCGTCCCATGATTTGGTATAAGCTGGTTGGTCACCCAGGGATCTGGAATTTGGGTTTATCATAACTCGGGCTAAAGACCTCGTTCACATGTTCCCTCTCCCGTGGTGAATAACCTATATTTACTTCGGGGGCCAAAGTTAACATGGAAGAGATGGAAAACGCTGCGGAGCGCCACATATTCACCCCATGTACAATGTAATCGCCCCCTCTTCAGGCCATTTCTAGATACACCCCTGTATACTTGTTGCCCGAAGCGGTAGGTAAGGGATACCAACCATTCAAAATTGTTAACTTCTCTGTGTAGTTAGTGTTAAATATTGATACCCCCCCCACCCCCCCCCCCCCCCCAAGGTTTATGTGGATTTTTAGGATTGACGAGGATTTTTCCTTCCCCGCTCCTTTAGATGAAAAGCTAAACACTCTCATATTCTTATACATGAACATCTAGGATGATTCAAAGACAGGCCTCATGACAGGATACACCCCCGCTCCCTTTTGATATTCCCGTATTATCAGTAACCCCCATTTTACCCCCTGCTTCCCCCCCTTTTCTCACTTGCAACCCGCAGTGGCGTCACTAGAAATGCAAGTTTGGGGGGGCTGAAGCCAGAGCATTTTTTAAGGATTTTTGACTGGGAGACCAACGGAACAACATTAAACCATTATCCATACCACCGCGATGCGCGATATTTGTACTGTTGGTCAATTAGTCATCCATAAGTTATATTTTTATAGGCTTCTAGAGAGAAGTTTAACTTTTGAGATGATTGCTAATTTACCAATTTGAACCTAAATGTGTGTGAAAATTTTCTAATTTATGAAAATTTAAAAAAAAAGATGAAATGTTTATATGCAGAAATCTATCATGAAGAAGTTATAGTCCTTGTCATATTTACGTGGAATCACAAGTTCTTTTCTATGCTGTTGAACTGTGATGTCAGAGATGACTCTATTCTCGCATTGCAACATATGTAAATTAAATACAAGCTGTGATGTCATTTTAAACTGGGTCAGATTCGCTAGCATCTAACCAATGTGAATCCACCAAACTGAGCATCACAGTTTTATCTGGGTCTGGGAAAACCCATGCAAGTTTGACATCACAGCCTCTCAGCCAATGGGCTGCCAGAACAAATATACATAACATAAGCCATGTGTTTACAAACTAATTGTCAAAGCCTTCTGTTTATACCAGCTTCCATCAAAGTTTAAAGTTGTAAGTTAGCAAGTTTGTAGATTAATCAAACAACTCTGTGGGGATTATAACAGTTGTCTACTGTGAATGCTCACAAAGCTGCCCTTTGGTAGGATCAGACTGGTGATTGCTGTGATAAATCATTGGGATCACAAATTTAATGCTTCCTTCAATATATCAATGTTTAAACTGTGATGCGTAGTTTACTGTCAGCCCATTGGCTATCAAGCTGTGATGACGTAGTTGTAGGGGCTATCCCAGATAAAACTCTTACTCTGACACTGTGTTGAAACTGTGACGCTCAGTTCAGGAGGATCAGCATTGGCTAGAAGCTGGGAAATCTGACCCAGCTTGAAATGACATCACAGCTTGTAGTTAATTTACATATATTGCAATGCTAGAATAGAGCCATCTCTGACATCACAGTTCAACAGCACAGAAAAAAAACTTGAGATTCCACGTAAGTTTGACAAGGACTGTAAGTGCAGCCAAGAACCTCAAATCAAGAAAAACCTAATTTGAGTCTCTGGGAAAAGTTGGTCTCCCAGTGACACCATTTTAGCAATGACTTGGAGACCAAATATGTCCACAGGGAGTCCATTTGGTCTCCCAGTTACTATGTTAAAAAATGCACTGGCTGAAGCCCCACAGTTTAGAAGCGTTTTCAGAGGCCCGAACAATCGATGCGCAAGGCGCACCAAAATTGCTCAAAATCCAAAGATTTTAGATGTCTGCGGATCTCTACTCATCTAATAAACTGATTAATAGCAAAATTAATGACAAATGGAGCACAACATACTGTGTGCATTGTCTTTTCATGGGCTCCAGTGATTCATTCACTACCAGTATCAATCATACAAGGAGAATTTCCTTTTTTTTGCCTATGACTTGGGGGGGGGGGGCTCAATGCTCCATTTGGAGGGCCTCAGCCCCCCCTAGCCCCCCTTAGTGACGCCACTGGCCACCCGATAGCCCCCACTTGTCCCTGCTTACCACCCACTTGCCCGCTTACCCCCGGTTCCCCACTTACCCCAAATTTCCTCGCATACCCTCCTCCTTTCCCCAATTCCCCAACCTTTCCCCCTACTTACCTCTAATAACATTTTGTTTAGGTAGTGTTGCCCCATAGGGTGGGGGATGTATCCTGTCTTGAGGCCTACAGACTATTGTTGTGGCACAATGTGTTGTGCCTGTTTTATAATGTTTTTATTATGTTCAAATTTGTAAAAAATATTTTGTAACCTTCCAGAAAATCTCTTATTTGAATTGATTACGGATAATAATTGGATGAAAACAAAATAATGTGACAACCAGAATAATAGCATGTGTTTATGTCACTTGCGTGATTCGAACATTCCCAAAAAGTGCAATGTTCCAAAAATGTATGCCGTGCATTGGCAATCAGCCGCAATCTTCAATTATTACTGGCGGTTACTCTCTGGTGTCAAGTACACAACGCTGTGGGACCATTCATAACTGATGTCTAGGGAGAGTCTATCCCGAGTGGTTCTAAATTTTCGCTTGAGATTCAAGGAGTGGCCACTTATTTCAACATGAGTGAAAAATAACAAAAAACAATATGCACAAAAGTGTGCAAGTCTGTGTATGTGAAATCACCCCCCCCCCCTTAATTGTAACATCGCACAGCCATGAAATTTGCACAGTTTTATCATAAAATTATACCCAACTGTTTTTTTGCAGGTTTTTCTCATTTGGAACAACGAAGATCGAAGCATACAAACCAATTACGGTGGAAATTTTGGCTTCAAAATGTGAAAGTCCCTACTTGTCGCTGGTGAGAGGGGAGGGCTGCGTCGGCCAGACATCATTCGAATGCACTTTCATATCCGAAACTCTAATGTCAGATGGGTCAGGACTCAAGAAATGTGCATTTAAATGTCATTGTCAAACCTGTGCTTGTATTCTTGCTCAAGCCTTTGCCTTGAACGGCGTGGAACAGAAAATTTGTGAAGTGAAGATCATCAGCTGAGCACTCACTTGACAGTTCATTTGGAATTGGTGAAAGATAAAAGTTGATACATGCAGACTCCTTAGAGAGTATGGGACAGTATGACAGTATGGTACTGAATATTCAGCATCACCGTTCAATTTATGCAGACTGAGTTATAACAAGACTGAACCTATATTTTACTTCCAATTTCAATTAACTATTTATTTTTTTGTATATATCCATTTTGTGTAACTTATATCATAATACAGTGTAATTATAACTTGAACTTGGGAAGGGGGCACAATATCAAGAAGGCCTCATTGGTCGTAAGAAAATAAATTTTTAGCGAAATATAAAATTTAAAACATCAAAGAGTCACCATTATATATTCAATGTTCAAGATATACAATGAAGGAAGTCAGAGAAGAATCATTAATAAAATTCTCACTAGGCGGAACTCGAGCCAAGAGTTCTGAGCACTCATGCTATTTTTTCATCACTTTATAATCAACGAGAATTACTGGGCTTGAGCTCCATCTGGTGACAACTTTTTCAGTTATCTTATGGCTTCCTGGGCACACAGGAAACAACCAGTGCAAAATAAGACAAAATATCAGCCGTTAATGTAGGCCATGAAAATATTCACCACTTCATAAAGATTGCCTGCCAGTGACTGATAGATAGATAGATAGATATGGTAAGTGCAGCCCGCTAAGCCCAGTTCTGGGCGCTCACTAGCTCCAAGAAACTGGCCTGCCTTGAGCCCCCCCCTGGGCCAAAGCAGTCAGTTCTGGCTAGGCGCTCACGAGGGTTGATTGATGAGATGGGAGAGAGAGCGGGTGTCCTCAACATGTTACACATTTACCCCATGTGAGGGATCTTTTACTTGCCCAGCACAGACACTGATAACATATAACATCTCATCCAAACGACAACTGGGATTTTGCTCATGAAGTCCACTTAAAATATGAAAAAAATTTCCACTGTGAGCCTCACCACCTCTGGTTGGGGTTCGCACTAGGGGTCTACACCCGTTCGATAAATACCGGCCGTACCGGTACAGTCTGGTCGGTTCCCGTACCGGTTTTCAAAGCAGCACTTTCGGTTTGGTTCAATAACGCTATATCCAGCTAAAAAAAGTCGTTTTATTGCCGAGATTTGACGGAAAATGTCCACAAAATCATGAAATGAACTCAAGCACTGTGTCATCTTGACGTCCGCTCTGATGCGAGGTCGACTTTCCGGGCCAAAAATTCGGTTTGCCGGGATGCGCATTTCTAAAATGCGGATCGGCCCCCGAATTTGCGGACCGACGGTACGAATCGTGTATCGATCAAGTGTATCGATGATACGTATCGTATCGAATGTCGGCAACGATATAGAGCCCTAGTTCGCACCCATGCAGGCAAAGACCTTCAGCAGAGCAGGCGGGAACCTTAACCACTTGACCAACGTGCAGCTCCTGGGTGGGTAAAACCTACAACAATACAACATTTATGGATGGAGGCCCGAAATAAATGTGTGAAATGTGTTGCACTGGCTAGCAAACCTGTTCCTTTACTTGAAGCATCAGACAGTGGTACAGGGCTGAGAAAATGCCGATTTTATAAAGCATTGTAGAATTTGATATTTTGAAAAATACTCAAGGCCACGATCCACTTTAAATAATGTTTGCTTCATTAACATCTTGCACATCACATTCAGGGTTGAATATCAAGTCACAAAATCCATATTTTTTCTCAAACATTTAAACAATCCTTGCTTCGCAAATATCTTGTCTTTTCCTAGCTCCAAGAAACTGGCCTGCCTTGGGTAGTCTTTTCCCGAATGTCTGCAGATTAACTCCAATACATGCTAATGGTTGACATCTACAAGTAAATCTGCATCTGTATCTTGGTTGAGCCAACTCTTCTGACAAGAAGGTGCATTCCTTAATCGTGCCACATGATTCCAAACAGAACACCGTCAAATAGGGACTATGGCAGCTAGAAGCGAAAACTTCCACTGTGACTGGTGCATCTGGTACTCCGTTCCTTGTCCCGAACCAGTAGATGCTATAATAAAAGTTGATATATTTTCATATTGGCTGCCAGGCATGATCAAGCTTAACTTTGATTGAGCCCTCCGTCTACATCCTCCATTGCAGGGTTCATTTTCATTCACCCTGCCAACAAATACTATACAATTATGAAGTTTTCAACACCTTTAACAGCTTTTTCTTGCATTTTATTTAAATAATTGTTTATTCTACAAAGAAAGAAATTGAAACAACTAGCAGGCAACAATTACACACTCAACAATTCATCGAATGACTTTGAGAGATCTCAAACTGATAATTATGTTTGTCACGCCGGAGGAGGGTTAATCTTTTTGTTACAACTTCACAAAAAAGTGTAGTGGTCTGTGTAAGCTCAACAAACTAACACTGAGAAGTGAGGATGTCCATCAATGTCAATTTGAAACTTTGACTTACTCTCCGGATAAAGATGTTAATTCTAATTTTTACAGCTGCTTGCAGCCTGTATTACAGGAGGAATTTTCGTTGAGCCTCTGACCATACAGGAGGTCGCACTATTTCAACTATCACTTTGAAACTTAGTATACAGTCTCAATATAATTTTATCTTGCTTCCATCAATTTTTGGTAAACTTCTGTGACATTAAACTTTTTATTTACGAAACTAAATTGTTCGTTTTTGGCGCGAATTTCAAATGTCTTGCTGCAGTGATAGCAACAGCAACAGCAGCAGCCAGATCCAGTATTTGCAGATTCAATAGAAAGAATGAAGGAAGGGGTGAGGATGAAGGAAGGAAGGTATGAAGGAAGTTATGAAGGAAGTTATGAAGGAAGGAAGGAATGAAGGAAGGAATGAAGGAAGGAATGAAGGATATACATGTAGATAATATATAGATAGATACTATCTATCTGAGTCTATCTACAAGCAGCTGTTAAAGTGCTTGCACGTTATTTTTATAGTTGATGTGATATGTATGCTGTATATGAGGGGCGTTCAGGAAGCTCGTGGCTTTTCTTACAGTGAAACACTTTGATATAGGAAAAATCCTTTCAGGTTCATGTTGTTTTTTGCATTCTGTGATACACCATGATTTGTCATGATCATTACATTAGTATTGGAAAAATATATGCAGCTGATGATTCATGATCACTACCATGTAATATAGTTGTAAATGTGACTAAATATGTGAAACACTTTGACATGGGATGATGAATCATCATAGGCATGATTTGTCATAACTGCATAACCACACCAATGCCAGTCCAAGGCAACTGGAGGCCAACAGGATGATGCCATGGGAGGAGGAGCGGTTATGGATAATATAAAAATATACTTCCATCATTAGCTTGGGTACTGCAATGTTGAATCGGCCTTGGCTTGGCTTGGTGCTTTCTGTAAGGCCAGACATAATTGATCTTTAGTTTCTCTAATCTTCTCAAGACACTTTTTCTAGGGTAGGTCAGTAGGACGAAAAAGAAGGTGAAATCTCAGTTTTTTATACATGTCAATTTGATAAAAATTGTGGGTACGATTATATTTTTTTTCCATAGGCAGAAAATCGGTTGGTTTGGTCGCTCTGAGAAGCAAAAAAATTTTAAAAGTCTGGCCTAAATGACAATAATTTCCTGTCTATCCTCAGTAAATAAAATCATACCTTCTTTCTCTTATTATATGTGTTGTTCGATCTTGAAATCAAGTTTTGTATAGCGATTGCTTGAAATAAATAACTGACTCTGGTACATGTATCACAGTGCAGTACTTTCTCCTCCAACCCCCCCCCCCCAATATGTAATGGTTGACCCCAAATGTACTTACTGTTCAATTTCCTGACTCTTCCAGGCCCACCTGTTTCTGCATGTAGTTGTACCAGACATCTCTCGTACGCTTTTATCATGCAAATATTTCATATAAATGACTCTCCATCTCAGCTCAGGTGGATACTCCTTCATTTTGGCAGATGAATAGGAAATTGTCATCATGAAGGAAGACCAATCACTGCCAGAGACTTGTTATGTCAAATCATCCAAATGATGACCAATCATCCCATGTCAATATCTTTCATACACAGCTTTGGATCTTACAGATTCACAATTTCACAGCTATGGCATGTAATCTCGATCATGAATCATCAACAGCATATATGCTTCCTATACTGATGCAATGATCATGACAAATCATGGTGTATCATGACTCACAGAATGCAAAAATCAACATGAACCTGAAAGGATTTTTCCTATATCAAAGTGTTTCACTGTAATATGTAAATGTATTTTCAGTGTAGAATATATTTTGCCACAGGGCCAAAAATTGTGCCATTCCGACCATGCATGCCTTGAAATCAGATGTTGACCCCGTGATTTGTCATAACATTTCTGTAACACACATCCTTACATTTTCATTATTTTTGAGACAGCCATAACTTGAACTAACAATGAAATACCACCTTGCTCGCTTAGATAATGTGAGCAGTGATCAATCTTACACCTCTTGTGTTTTCCATGAAAACTGACCTTGATTTTCTGTTTATAGGATATATTGCGATACAACTGCTCCCATCATTGTCTAGTAGTTTTGCGGTGTCATTCGGGGAAGCTGGAGATATCTTGCTACAGTGGTTGCAAGCAGTCTGATCGGCAGTCAGTGAAGCTGTAAAAAACAAGAACGAACACTCAGACAGTGCATACATAGGTCTTGCAGCCTGCCATAATATATCTATCAATCAATCCATTTATGAATCTATCTATCAATCTGTAGAGTCAGAATCTATTATATATTTGCTATAGTGTTTTTAATTATCGACTGGTTTTATTCTGGCACCAGTGCAAACTATTTGGCCCCTCGGGAGTGCGGTTGGCTACTATTGCCCTCGGGCTGCACCCACGGGCAGTAGTAGCCAACCTCATTCCCTTTGGCCAAATAGTTTGCACTAGTCTAGTGCCCTCATGCCCAGTCAATATTTATATACTGGTGCATCACAATGTTTAGGCCTGCTCAGCCCTGCTGGCACACCTAACACAAGATTTGTGATAAGGTTATATGATAAAACTTAATAGCAGTGTGGTTTACAGCAATGAACCTCATGAAGGTCGGTCACCGAAGAACAACACTGATCTGGATTGTATTCAATTATCCGTTTTCATCACAGCCTTGATTTGACCAGTAACTGTCAAGGAAACAGTTTTTATCACAGTAAATCATTTTTAAGTTTATCATAAATATTTCAGGTCAAAGGAAACAATGAAATACTAACTCTTTTTGAATTCACAAATAATGCTGTCATTATTGTAGCACACCTTGTCATTCCACCCCTGTTTAAAAGAAAACAAAGGCAGCTTTAAACAAAAATGTTGATACTTTGGCATCCATACATGGCCTATTGTGCAGCGTACGTAAAACGTACGAAGCTCTTTCTTGGTATTTCGTACGTAAATTGGTTGCTTTCAAGTGTAAAATACGTATGAAAAATTTATGTACGTAAAACCTACGTAAATTGTCATATGGATTTAATACATGTTTTTTTGGGGGCTTTAAATTGATTTTTTTTGCTGATTCTTTTTAGATAGGCCAATGTAAGGTGACTAAGGTCTAAACTTAAACCATTTGTGATAAACATATATTGCACTAAAATGGCCAAAATAACTGAAAAGTACCTGTATGAAATTTCTATGAATTCGTACGAAAATGATCATTCGCATTACGGATAGACTCTTTTTTGTGAGTTTCATGCATGGAATTTACGTACGTAGTTCGTACGATGCACAAATGCTAGATAAAATATGAGCTAAAATCAAGCATATTGCGTTTCTTTTTTGTGGTGAATGTAGATAGATAGATATGGTAAGCACCGTCTTCTAAGCCCACTTCTTATTGAGGGAGATTGAAGTCCTTAACATATCATACAATTACCTCATGTCAGGGATATTTTACTTGTCCAATTGGCCAACACAGACCAAGATACAAGGGGCGCCAATTATTGATTTCTTTAAATGTCGTGTTATCCCTTAAGTTTGATAGCTTCCATCTGAATTCAATTTTTAAAATTTTCCCCTTACTGTTTTGAATTTTGTAATATTCACAGGAAAAGGAAAATTTAAATACACTCACAACGCAAAAGGTTCTTTATGATATATATATAAAGAACCCACAGCCAAAAAAAAGGTTCTAATTTTTTTAGGTTCAATTGAATTGATAGCTGTAATGATCAAGTCAAATATATTCAAATATAAAATTATAATTATTGAAAAGGCTTATGAACTCCAAAAAGGCTAAAAATACAGCGTACAGATGTCTGGAAACTAGTTAAATATAAAACCTACAGACGTCCAGAAACAGGCAAAATATATAGCCTACATAATCGACTACGTTACGACCACCAATCGTGGCATGAAGATAATCTGGGACGTGGAAATTGACGAAAATGGTGCGAAACGGCTAAGAAACCAGAAAAGGGAAACGGACCACAACACCATCACATTTAAGACAACAATGGCACTGCAGAACCAGAAGAAGAAAGTCACCAAATGTACCATTAACGAGGATGTAGACTGGGGCAGGTACAACTCTGCAGTCCTCCTGGGAAGCGAGGTGACTACATATGAAGAAATGACGGAAAGAATGAAAAGAGCACTAAAAACTGCAATAGTGAACCATCACTACTGGAGGAGAGAAAAAGGAAACCCCAGAAATAAAGGGACTGAGAAGGATAAAGAAGAACAAAAAGAGGGATCTCCATGAAGCAACCAAAGAAGAGAAGAAAGGAAAAACTTGCAGAATACTACAGAGCACAGCAAGACCTAAGAGAAGCCATGAACAGACTTGAAGCAGAAAGGATGAAGAACACTCTGAATATGATAGCGAGAAGTAAGGACCCCAATATAATCTGGAAAATCAGGAAGAGAATTCTCGGGAAGAAGAGGGACGAGTTTGAAACTGTTAATGAGGACGGTGAAGAGATAAAGAACCCTGAAAAGGCAAAAGAACACATAGCCGACACCTATGAAAACCTCTACAGGGCGAGAGAAGCACAAGAGGAAGGAAAGAGGTGGATGAAAATGATAGAAGAGGAAAACAGCAAGACACGAGAACAGATGAAGAAGCTGAGCCAGCCTAAACCAATCCCATCCAAAGAAACGGAAGACACAAGGAGAAGGTTGAAGAAGAAAAAGAGCTGTGGGCCGGACGATATCCCAAATAGAGCTTTTTTTCCTCGGTGATTATAAACTGTAATCTCTGTAATCTCCAGAATGACTTTAGTCACCAAAAATTGTTTATGGCAGTTTTTAAGCTGTTATTTTTGTTTCACACAGTCATACACGGATTAATTTTGCATTGAGAAAGCCTGGTTCCAATGCAACACAATGTGTAACAATGAGAAACAAAGAGGAGAGGGGGAGGCTTCATCATCTGAACACCTATGGGCGACTGAGATTGAGACTGAGATTAAGCAATTGACAGTTGGTCGACTGTGGCGTGGTTACACAAGTGATTATGCAAGTTTCAGTCACCTGGGAGTCTTAGAGGCGACTGTGGAGTTATTATGAATGTACATGTTAGAAATATATAATCATAGCACTCAGGTACAGATGGTTGAGATGAATTCCATGGCCACAATTCATGCTGCAGCCCCCAGCCTCTCACACCTATGAAGATAGAAAGAGAGAGATAGACAGATAGATAGACAAATAAATACTTGGATTGACATATATCTCTGTGTCTGCATCTCCCAAAATGGAAAATAACGAAATAAAATGACAATTGTGTACATTCAAATTTCAAAAGGTAAACACATGCATTACTTAATTACTGCAGTTACAAGTTCAGAAAAGGTTGTGTTTAGTAGACTGGCAATAGTAGACGTAGACTTGGAGATTGGGCCAAATTGAAACAGTGTTTCAGAGGCGACTATAATGAGGTGATTACAGATTCATATTGTGATATAAACATACGCTCAATGATAGATAGATAGATAGATAGATAGATAGATAGAATGAATTTTGTAAAAGCAAGTATTTCCACTATATTCTACAAAAAGTATACCTGTTGATGGCTTGAAGACCATTTCTAAAACTTTAGTGGGTCCCTTGTGTCAGTGTCTATGCTGAACAAGTAAAATGGCCCACACATATATGTAACATGTGGAGGGCTAGCTGCATCATACATTTATTTATAAATATACCTGCTAGATATAAACTTGGACTGAGAAAATCATGCGTTGGCTCAGTTTAATATACTTTGTATTTAAACAATAACTGCAGAATTACAACTAATTTAGAATAAATCCATGTTGAAAAATGCTGAATAGCTCGAATTTAATTTGACTGTTTTTCACGAGGTTTGTTGGGTGGGGGGGGGGGAGATCATTAATAAAATAGTTCATTCTATTGCAAATCTTCACAGTTGTTGGAAATCTAACTGTTGACAGTGTTTGCTTGTTTAACACTGTTTTCCTTAGTGGTCAGTAATCCCCTTAGTAGCCATAGTCGCCATTTGGAGAGATTACAACTCATAATCACCGAGGAAAAAAAGCTCTATTGAAGCCCTTATACACGCAAATAAGGAAAATATGGAGAAGATAAGGGATAACTTAAATGAGATATTGTGAGGCAGGAAAATACCTGATGGCTGGAAAAAGGGAAGAATCATCAAGCTATATAAAGGAGAAGGAGACATGGAAAATGCTCCAATGAAAGAGGAATAACGATTGGAAGTAACATGGGAAAATTCTGTGAGAGGATTATAAACGGAAGAGCAAAGACTGAAATTGCCTCGAGTGATATGCAAGGAGGAGGAAAAAAGGGTGCCCAGACAACGTATCACATAACAGCACTCCTAGAAACAATGAGAAAAGCCAGGAATGTGTACATCGCATTCCTGGATGTCACAAAAGCATACGACAAAGCGTGGGCTGAAGGCATCCTCCACGTGCTCCACAAGCAAGGACTGAAGGACATGAAATGGGAGATAGTCAGAAAACTGAATGAGGACCTCACAGCGACTGTGGAAACAAAACATGGCAACACAAGGGAAATAAAAATGAAGGACAACATTCGCCAAGGAGGAGTCCTCTCTGTAATGATGTATGCTACCCTCATGGATGAGATTGCTAAAGAGGTTAAAAGAGCAAACATGGGGATCAAGATTGGCAATGAGAAAATAGGATGCATGCTATGCATGGATGATGTAGCATTCATTTCCCAGAGTAAGGAAGAACTACAGAAAATGCTGGATATAGCAAATGAGATGAGCATAAAGTAGAGGATTAAATTCGGCGAATAAAAAAGCAAGATCTTGAGAGTGGGAAAGAAGACACTAAAAGCAGACTTCACCCTTGGAACGCTCAAGATTGAAGAATGTGAAAAATACAAGTACCTGGGGCTGAACATGTCGAAAAGCGGAAAAATGGAGGAACAGCTTAAGGAAGTCAAAAAGAAAGTGCAAGCCGCCTACAATACAGTGATGTCCATTGCGGGAAGCCCGGACCTCAAAGGAATAGAAATGAGGACAATATGGCAGCTGGTAAAAGCATGCATAATACCAATAGCCACATATGCATGGGAAGCGGTCAATACAACGAAGAAGGAGCGCGAAAATATCAAAAAGATAATAGACAACCTCCTTAAAATGATTATACACACGCCGCGCACAACAGCGTGGGAACCTGTGTACATGGAAACGGGAATACTAGAAATCAACAAACTTATCGATCGCAACAGGATAATGTATGCAGAAAAAGTGAAAAATGCTGATAATGTACTCCTGAAAGCGATCAGAGAGGAAGATGACGAGAAGAGATGGTGGTCAACAACACAGAAGATAAAAGAAAACATCCTGGGAGGAAGAAGCCTGGAAGGACTGAGCCATCAAGCGAAAAAACGTGCTGTCAACAGAGCAGTAGTACTGCAGATGGACAGAGAGATAAGAAGAGACAGCACAACAAAAACGAAGACTAAATACTACATCGACAACGTAAGGCCGAGAAGGGAGGGAACCCCAGCAAGGTACATGATGGAGTGCACCAGAGCGGAAGTGAGCACAATCTTCAAAGCAAGAACGCGGATGCTCGATGCCAAAGAAAACTACAGAGGCATGTACCAAGAACTCCAATGCAGAATTTCAAAAAAGAGGTGGAAACTCAGGAACACATCCTGGAAAAATGTGAAGTCATCAATGGAAACAACACCTAATTGGTAGTTAAAACCAATGATATCTTCCAGGAAAACACAAAAACACGGAACACAGTGGCCAAGAAAATAAGGAAAATAATGGAAACCCAAAAAAGTGCTGCTCCCCAATGAGTATTGGGTGAGCAACCTGGATGACCCAGGAGAGCACACGGAAGATAGATAGATAGAAGTCTTAAAATAGCTTGTGTCTCATCCGCTTCCGGTCTATAAGTGGTTGTAATGCACACAGTAGAGACATCTGTAAAGGGGTTAAAAATAAAGCCTACAAATGTCTCCAAAAAGGCAGAAAACAAATTCTACAGACTCTGGAAGCAAGCAAAAGAATATATGCCCTGCTGACGTCTGCATGGTCTGTAAATCTAAAAAATGGCACCGTTTTAATTGATTATCTAAATGTTGATTCTGTTTGCTGTTGGAACCTTTTTAAAGCTGAGTAATAAACCTTTAAGGGTTCCTTATCTATACCAGCTTATAGAACCCTTATAATAAAAGGTTCCTTATAAAGTCTTTTTATTGAGAGTGTAGGAGAGATGTAAAGGTTGAATAAAAGTCTAACCGGCGTAGATCCAGTTATCTGTAAAACTGCACATTTTTCTGCTGCATGGCTCGGTTGTCTTTGCCCCCAGTCACTGTATTTGATTGGCTTGTCATCCTTATTATAGGCAAATTCTGGATGAGCCACCTTCCTGATATCCATCCAAACATCAGAAGGCTGCACGGCTGCAGCGTAAAATCAAAATCATGTTACGTTATATTTTTTAAGAATTCAATTCAAAGCATGACACTGCAGCCAATATATAGTCTTTATTTTCTCAGCCCAGAAACTGAAAAAAATACAACACATTTTAAATATGTTCTTCAATGCTTTTCATATCAATTCATTTTATATATATATTTTTTATATTTATTGCTACTATTTTTTGTACGCTTTTGTACATTATTTGCTTTAAATCTGTTGTATCTTAGTCCACCTTTTTTGTCTAATTATTGATGTTTTTAAAAATGATCTCATGCAGCAAAATACATTATAATGTATATTTTAAATACATGCATAGGCTAATAAAGATTTACCATACCATACTCAGGGGTACCGGAATAGGGGGTGGGCAGGGCAAGTTGGGGAAGATGTAGGTTACCCATTTGATCATAAAAGGCCCAATTTGTCCTCTTTTAAGGCTCAAATAAATACTTATTCATTCATTATTATTAATAATATTAATTATTAATGATATTATAATTTTTTTGCACGAATCAGAATTGCCCCTTCTTATCCAACCGGCCCCGCCTCCCACTTCCTTCCGTCACCCTGGTGTCCATTCTGTACTTTTCGAAAAGTTCAAATATTCCAAAAATAACATTGCATGACACGAAAATGTGTATTTACAATGGTTCAATTAACTTACGCAAGTTCTTCAAGTACTCAAACACAGCATTGTTTTCCTCTTCACTTTCAATCGTCAAAAGTTCTGAGCCCCTGGAAACGCAATATCGTGCCGCTGCTGCCATACTTGAATTTTCTCCTGTGTTTAAGTAACATCCAGTGGATAAAAGTGTGTATCCATTTTGACACTGACCTGCAAATAACGGAAAATTTGATTTGTGCACACTGCACACAGTGCACAGCGGTCTCCACCTTATGAGTGCCCATGTCATATAACAGTTGACATGCCCTTTTCTTGCCCACTCTTTTAAAGTTGAATCCCACAGAATACAGCTGCTCCACCTATTGTACTCCACATAACTAAACAGTTCAACAAAAATACCCCAGCTGGTGGCTCCCCCGCTTGTTAAAATTGTTCATATGCATTGGAAAAGCCACAGATTTTTGTAGTTTGCATCTGAAATCTATGTTACAGGCTTAAGCAGAGTATGAATTATATAAGCCAGCAAACTAGTAAAACGGAGGAGAATCACCTTGGAAACCCACTCAAGTTAATGACATCATCAATATCTGTGTTCCATCTTAAATGGCTTTCTCAATTAAATATATTCATTATAGCTTTCCTAAAATATTAGTCTTCGAAATACATAGGTGGATCAAAGCCCAATTTTAATCAAAAGTCCTGTTATTTGATTTGATAAATATTTTTCGCGATTCTTTCTCATGCGCGGAACACACCTCGCACCTGCACGAAGTTGACGAACGGCATCATTGCAAGCAGATGCACATGTGGAACTTTAAATTTTTCAAATCGGATGATTCTAACCTCAGAAACAAGGGATTTTCACCTAATTTTCAGCACTAAAGATTGCAGAGAGTCGTCGAAGGTAAGGATTTTCACTGTTTATGATGGCATTCATCCGAAGTCTTGGCAAGATGTGTATTTCTGTTTTTTTAGGAATCTGATGTATTGCAAGCTTGGATTACAGAAAATCGGGTCAGTGTAAAATGCGGACCATGCGGACTATGCGGACCACCAATTAAACAGACACTATGGGTTTAAGGGGTTAAACAAGCAGAGCAATCGTAGGAAGCTAGTCTTAATTGCTAATACAACACAATGCGGACCAAATGCAGACCAGAATGCAGACCAGATTTTATATTATTTTCATTAATAAAATGGTAAATTTATGCATCTACTCGGTTCATTTGTTTCTTCTTCTTTTTTCTTAAAGGATTTATTTAGCGGCCCTTAATATGTAATAAAATTTAAGTCCATTTATGGCAACAACAAAAAATGTATTTTTAAAAAGCCATGTAAGTGCAGGCTGTAATCTAGAATGTCATTCAATTGAGGACGCTATATTAATTGCATTTATGCCATCATCAATGAATCCCACTCTCTGTAATCCATCGATTACAAGACCCTGCCACACAATTAAGAATTAACAGATTCCAATTTAATTGCACTTTAAATACAGTCTTTTCATTGGCTGTTTGAAAAATGGTAAGTAGCATAGGCCTAAATATCAATGTCACTAAGCATTAGCAAGGTCATTTTATACATTGTCTCTGATACACAACTCCATCGGATTTACCAAAATCTAGCTTTGATTATTATTGCATGGATTTACACAAATTCTCTCCCAGACTGTTAATAATAGGCCTAATCTTTATTCATTAAAAGGTAAGTGAATATTAATTTAATATATTAATAAAGACCAGAATTTCTGTCATGCACACCAAATGCAGACCAAAATTTCTGTCATGTAGACCAAGATCCAGACCAAAATTCTGATAATGAAGACCAACATTTCTATCATGCAGACTGAAATTCCCACAAATAAAGTTGATCTGCATGATAGAAATTTTCGTCTGCATTTGGTCTGCATGATCAGAATTTTGGTCAGCATGATCAGAATTTTGGTCTGCATGATAGGAATTTTGGTCTGCATGATAGGAATTTTGGTCTGCATGATAGGAATTTTGGTCTGCATAGTCAGGACTTTAGTCTACATGATCAGAATTTTGGTCCAGATGAATGATAGGAGTTTTGGTCAACATGATGAACATTTAGGTCTGCATTATCTGTTAGCTCACAATAAAAATCACTCACCTGGTAGTAGTCAGCAAGGGAATAAGTGACCAGCTGTAATCTTCAGTGATGGTCTTTTAAAATTGTGATCAATAAATAAAAAGGGCTGTTCTTGAAAAGACTTAAATTCAAATCATATAGGTGGCAGGGTCTTGCAATCAATGGTTTACAGGGACTGTAATTCATTGATGATAGGTTAAATGCAATCAATAAACAGTAATAAAGAAACCTTTAATTGGGTCAAAACAAAAACAAAACCACATATATAGGCCTATATAAAGATTTTTATTAAATAACTATGATCAATTCACGGCCTATGGTGATGGCTCTGTGATGGCTAAGAATGATGGCTAAGCTGTAGCCAGTCATTGGCCTTCAACCAGCCAATATTGGGCTGACTGGATGGGTGACATGTCCAGTCAGCTGCGTGTGGTCTGCAAAGCTGTTTGGTCCGCATTTGGTCTGCATTTGGTCCGCATAGTTTACCCCTCAATGTTGTACTACGTAGCTTCCATAGAGATGAAGCTACGACTGTTTGTTTTGGAGTTGGTCCGCATGGCCCGCATGGTCCGCATTTTACACTGACCCCAGAAAATCTGTCAAGAGATGTTACATTGGCTATATGGAGTACAGTCATAACGGCCAACACCCAAAACGGCCAATTCTATGACGGCCACTAACCAGAACGGCCAAATTTAGGACGGCCAATCCCCAAAACGGCCAATTAAATTTAGGACGGCCAACCACCAAAACGGCCAATAAATATATAATATAGTCATAGAGTTTATTACCTGACTTTTAAAGATCCAGTAAGTCAAGTTGCAATTTGTATTACTTTGTCATGATAAGAGGCGCTGGATTGGAATTAATTGCATTCTTATTAGTTGCTTTTTTTTTCTGAGGATTTAGGCCCATATTAATCACTAATTGAAAACAAATAATCACAGCACAATAAAGCCGAGATTTCAGATTCAGATCTTTATTTTTCTCTCAAAACAACAACATTCACTTCATTGTCGGGAAATTACAGGTCATATACAGGTAAAGCCAATATATATACAAGAGTGTTGATTGTTATTAATTTATTTCTTTTTCCTCGTTCCTACATCTTTATCTTCATTCCTTTCTTTCTTCCCTCCTTCATTTCTTCAACTTAGGCCTATATCTTAGAACTGTTCTTTCATAATTTTCAATAAACAAAATAGAGTTTTCGTGAATCGTGAAAAGGGGTTGACTTTTCACTACACACTACTCATTTTAGTGAGGTCTGTCTGAAACATCAATTCACGGACTTTCAACAACAGACGATTTAATTTGACACAAGAATTTTGCTCTCAGAAATCTGTAAATTTTGTGAGTATACCTGATGGCAACAGCTAAGAGAGTGCAAAATTTTGTCGTGATATTTGTGAAGATTTACCTGGTAACTTAATTTTATCTTAAAATCATGAAATGTTGCTCAATGTGAATGTTCATGTTTTATGAATGTGTACAGTTTCTTGAAATACAAAAGGCAGAAGATCAAGATGGATTAACAATTTTATGATTTGTCATAATATATAGGCCCCAAACAGACACATTTTATTATAAATTAAAAACATGTATACATTATTTGGTTTTAAAAGCGTAGGTGAACATGAACAAGATAATTAATCTCACAACAAAATGTCGTTAATGATTATACTATTTATCATTTATTAAGAACAGATTTCACTGTTCACAGTGCTAGAACTTATAAAGTACTGAAACATATGCAACACAAATATAAATCCTTTATTGACAGTTCGAGCTCGCTCGTACTGTCCTAGGAATCGCGCTCGAATTTGAGGAGCCCTCGGTTTCGTCAAGCAATCTTGAATTACGTACCTGTTTGGATACTGAATCGCCGAGCATTTAGGCAACAAGGGTATTGGCTGTTTAATGACAGCTGTTTTATGTCGTTTTAGCACATGTGGCATGTGTAATGACAGCTTGTTCACGGGTCATTCTTCGTGTCCAAAAAAAGTTTTCCCACCGGACCAATAATGGTGAAAATGACGTAGCGCACGTGCCCTTGACCCTTCGTAACGTTGGTTCATAACTAGGTCACGAAAATAGGTCGCGCTAGATCAGCAGTTCAAGCCAGGGTTCATGGCGGCGGTCTAGACATGCTGAGTGGATGCATCGTCATTGCTTGATTATGGTGGTTAATAGAGGTGCAGAAACTTTCAATTTGACTGGAATTTCACGGATTCCACATGGATTATCCTGTGGCAACTTCACAGAACCTGGCATGTTGTATTTGTTGTGATATTTCACTTCAAAGTTGTGAGGAAAATCGTCCATCTGAAGTTTGACAGAAAAAGCCAAAAATGCATGATGGATTTCCCTCCAGTTCTCAGAAACAAGGGAGGTTCTTGGAAAGTTCTTACAGGAACAGTGACATAAGGACCCAAGCTGTCTAAAAAGTTGAAGGAACCTCTAAGAACCTCTTGGTTTTAAGCCACACGGACACCTTGAAGATGACATGTTTTTGTTGATGACTTGTTGACAGTTGCATCCATGCAGCGTGTATCTGACAAGTTTGACACTTTGACAGCTTCTGGACATGCTGGATATCTCGTGGAAAAATGAACATAAAGTGGATTTATGAAGCAGGTGGGTGCATAGAATACTTAGGTACCAATTAAAAACGTATCACCAAGGGCAAGGGGTAATTTTAGTGTCATTTTGATTTTTTTTACATTGATCATGATCTACAATGTACAAAAATAATAAGGCCTTGTTCAAGTTGATGACAGGTTGATGTTACCAACCAATTAGCTAATGGTCCATCATGTCCATGATTTTTTTAATGAATAATTTGTGTCTCCTAGCTTGCATTAGTGAGTGTACTTGCAATTCTGAATTTCACGTAGGCTTGTAGTTGTTATTATGTTATACCTTCAGTGCTTTTAATTTATTGTCTGGACAAATCTAGCAAGCTTTTGTTCAAGTTTCGCATAATTTGATGCAGATTTGTAAATATCATGGCTACTTTTGTATTTTCTGTAATTTTAAACACATACTTTTCCGTCTTGTATTTACTGTTTATGTCATACCTTTCGTGCTTTTAAATTTATTGTCTGGACATATTTAGCATGCTTTTGTTCAAGTTTCGGTTAATTTGATGCAAATTTGTAAATATCATGGCTAATTTAGTATTTTACGTAATTTTAAAAACATACTTCTCCGTCTTGTCTTTTACTGTTTACGTCATACCTTTCGTGCTTTTAAATTTATTGTCTGGACAAATCTAGCAAGTTTTTGTTCAAGTTTCGGATAATTTGACGCAAATTTGTAAATATCATGGCAACTTTTGTATTTTCTGTAATTTTCAAAACATACTTCTCCGTCTTGTATTTACTGTTTACATCATACCTTTTGTACTTTTAAATTTATTGTCTGGACATATTTAGCATACTTTCGTTCAAGTTTCGGTTAATTTGATGCAAATTTGTAAATATCATGGCTAATTTAGTATTTTACATAATTTTACATACTTCTCCGTTTTGTAGTTGTTGCTATGTTATACCTTTCTTGCTTTTAGATTTATTGTCTGGACAAATCTAGCAAGCTTTTGTTCAAGTTTCAGATAATTTGATGCAGATATGTAAATATCATGGCTACTTTTGTATTTTCTGTAATTTTAAACACATACTTTTCCGTCTTGTATTTACTGTTTATGTCATACCTTTCGTGCTTTTAAATTTATTGTCTGGACATATTTAGCATGCTTTTGTTCAAGTTTCGGTTAATTTGATGCAAATTTGTAAATATCATGGCTAATTTAGTATTTTACGTAATTAAAAAAAAATACTTCTCCGTCTTTTATTTTCCGCTTATGTTAAGCCTTTCGTGATTTTTAAGTTATTGTCTGGACAAATCTAGCAAGCTTTTGTTCAAGTTTCGGTTAATTTGATGCAAATTTGTAAATATCATGGCTAATTTAGTATTTTACTTAATTTTAAAAACGTACTTCTCCGTCTTGTATTTTACTGTTTACGTCATACCTTTCGTGCTTTTAAATTTATTGTCTGGACATATCTAGCAAGCTTTTGTTCAAGTTTCGGATAATTTGACGCAAATTTGTAAATATCACGGCAACTTTTGTATTTTCTGTAATTTAAAACACATACTTCTCCGTCTTGTATTTACCGTTTACGTCATACCTTTCGTGCTTTTAAATTTATTGTCTGGACAAATCTAGCAAGCTTTTGTTCAAGTTTCGGATAATTTGACGCAGATTTATAAATATCATGGCTAATTTGGTGTTTTACGTAATTTTCAAAACATACTTCTCCGTCTTTTTTTTGCCGCTTATGTTAAGCCTTTCGTGATTTTTAATTTATTGTCAGGACATATTTAGCATGCTTCCGTTCAAGTTTCGGATAATTTGATGCAAATTTGTAAATGTCATGGCTAATTTAGTATTTTACGTAATTTTAAACACATACTTCTCCGTCTTGTAGTTGTTGCTATGTTATACCTTCAGTGCTCTTAAATTTATTGTCAGGACATATTTGGCATGCTTTTGTTCAAGTTTCGGTTAATTTGATGCAGATTTGTAAATGTCATGGCTAATTTTGTGTTTTTCCCGTAATTTTAAACACATACTTCTCTTCATCTTGTATTTACTGTTTATGTCATACCTTTCGTGCTTTTAAATTTATTGTCTGGACAAATCTAGCAAGGTTTTGTTCAAGTTTAGGATAATTTGACGCAGATTTGTAAATATCATGGCTAATTTAGTATTTTACGTAATTAAAAAAAATACTTCTCCGTCTTTTATTTTCCGCTTATGTTAAGCCTTTCTTGCTTTTTAAGTTATTGTCTGGACAAATCTAGCATGCTTTTGTTCAAGTTTCGGTTAATTTGATGCAAATTTGTAAATATCATGGCTAATTTAGTATTTTACGTTATTTTAAAAACATACTTCTCCGTCTTGTAGTTGTTGCTACGTTCTACGTTTCGCGCTTTTAAATTTATTGTTTGGACAAATCTAGCAAGCTTTTGTTCAAGTTTCGGATAATTTGACGCAGATTTGTAAATATCACGGCTACTTTTGTATTTTCTGTAATTTTAACACATACTTCTCTGTCTTGTATTTACTGTTTACGTCATACCTTTCGTGCTTTTAAATTTATTGTCTGGACAAATCTAGCAAGCTTTTGTTCAAGTTTCGGTTAATTTGACGCAGATATTTGGTATTTTACGTAATTTTCAAAACGTACTTCTCTGTCTTGTATTTACCGCTTATGTTAAGCCTTTCGTGAGTTTTAATTTATTGTCAGGACATATCTAGCAAGCGTTTGTTCAAGTTTCGGATAATTTCATGTAAATTTGTAAATATCATGGCTAGTTTTGTATTTTCCGTAATTTTAAAAACATACTTCTCCGTCTTGTAGTTGTTGTTATGTTATACCTTTCGTGCTTTTAAATTTATTGTCCGGACAAATCCAGCAAGCTTTTGTTCAAGTTTCGGTTAATTTGATGCAGATTTGTAAATATCATGGCTAATTTTGTATTTTCCGTAATTTTAAAAACATACTTCTCCGTCTTGTAGTTGTTGCTATGTTATACCTTCAGTGCTCTTAAATTTATTGTCAGGACATATTTAGCATGCTTTTGTTCAAGTTTCGGTTAATTTGATGCAGATTTGTAAATATCATGGCTAATTTTGTATTTTTCCAGTAATTTCAAACACATACTTCTCCGTCTTGTATTTACTGTTGACGTCATACCTTTCGTGCTTTTAAATTTATTGTCAGGACATATCTAGCGAGCGTTTGTTCAAGTTTAGGATATTTCATGTAAATTTGTAAATATCATGGCTAATTTTGTATTTTCTATAATTAACAAAAATACTTCTCTGTCTTGTCATGTTCACTCACGATATAACTACGGTGCTTTTTAATTTATTGCCTGGGCAATATAGCCAGCTTTTGTTCACGTTTCAAGTAATTTAATGAGGATTTATAAATATTGTTGCAAATTTTGGATTTTCCTTTAATCATTTTAAAACCTTATTTCTCCACTTTGTCATTGTTACTTTTGGTTAAGAAACATCCCTTCCAGTTCCTGGTGAATCGATTCAGAATAGCAATTTTGAAGGTTGATTTTTTTTTCAGGTCTTTGCAAAGCCAGGTTACCACCTTAGGCCTTGAGTGCCCTTGACGGAAACACCAGTGCAGTATGACAGAAGGTATGCTTTACAATTTACTTGGTCTGATGCAGATACATGTACTTAGATGGAGATGTTTATAATAACTAGATAATAGAGTATATATTCCAAACTACATCTAACCTACACAGTTATTTAAATAACTAGATAATAGTTTTTAATTTTGCTTTATTGCAAACACATTCTAAATAATTGAACTTTTAAAATGTCTCAGAATGTCATTTAACAGTTCACCAAAAAATAGTCCGCCTTTGGACAAACTTGAATATCTTAAAGATTCCTTTGCTGATTTTTTTGACAGTTGGCTGAATTATAGCCCACAAAACGACCTTACAAATGTGTATTTATAGCTTTGTGACATTTTCCCTGGCTGCGCCAGCAGCCTTCGAGTCAGGCTATCCCTGTTTTCAAAAATCCAAGGCTTTTCCAATGGATATGAACAATTTCACCATGCGAGGGACTCGGAGGGAGCCACCAGCTGGATAAACTTCATCATGTGTCTGGAGAAAATTTGTTTCTCAATTGTGTTTAGAATATATATAACTAAGAATTTCTTGTGTAACTATTTCACTGTTTGGGTTCCTTGGATGCAATAACAAATAATATGAGTGCAGTTTAAACACCTTTTGGTAAACATTTTTTTGGAAAAGCCAAAACTTCAAATTTTTGAAAACAGGGGTATGTGCACTAAGAGTCTGCTGGCTCAGACAAAACTTAAGCAATAAAGCTACAAATACACACACACACTGCCAATAAATCAATATCAGGGCTTTGAAGTCTGGTCATAAGTGAACCGACTCTGATGGCTTTCTGAAAAGCGACTCCGACTCCTTGCATCTCCTGAATTACGACTCCGACTCCTGACTCCGCTTATCATCATTATTGCACATAAATATAACATGGTAGACAGAGAAGCAAATGTCATGCTACAAAGTTTCCATGGGATTTTGTTCATGAATACTTGCTTAGGAAGTTTTATATACAAATTTGGGATTCATTTCACATTTTTGGAACTGTGTTTTTGTGAGTTACATTAATTATTGTAGGAGTCAGGAGTCACCGCTTTAATTTTCGACTCTGACTCCGACTCCGACTCCACCTGAAAATCAAAGTTCGACTCCGACTCCCGACTCCACCCAAAAACCTCCGACTCCACGACTCCGACTCCGACTCCAAGCCCTGGTCAATATGCAGGCCTACAAACTGGCCAACTTTCACAGAAATCGGAGAAGATAGCTTTAAGATATTCATGTTTTTTCGTAAAGGGGGACTTATTTTTATTGAACCGTTTAGATAATATCATATATCTGATTTAGATTATAATTTTTCTTCCCGGCACTTCTTCAGTCGTCAATGCCTTCGCCAGTTGATGTTCTGTCAAATGAACCGCTGCCGAATAATGCAGGTAACAAATTAATCAAAATTTGAATTGAATGACAAAGAATATAAAAAATCAAAATACCAAATTAAAAAAGAAAACAGCCATATGTAGGAACAAATTATACATTTATATTGATTAAATATTAATTAACAAATTATTATAATCGAATGATGGTTATACGTACTAGTCTATAATATCATATTCTTTTTAAACCTCAAACTGACAAATCTATTCTAGATTACAATTTTTAACTTTGGCAGTAGTTACTCGATTGATGACTGCTTGTGGGAAATGTTGCCGAGCTCGGAGCGAAATTCCTGGAAATTCACATTTTTCTGCGCCATTTTTGATTGCTTGTTTATGATTTTTTTCTTATCTTCAAAATTCATATACCCCCTCTAAAGACATGTACCGAAATGAAATGTAGTACCCTGCCCTCTTGAAACACATGCAAAACGTTAGTACCCCCTCAGGCAAAACTACCAATTCCCCACCCACCCCAGTTGTACATTCTGAATGGTTTTTGAGTTGATTTTCATAAAGCTGAAGGAGTTGATGGTCTGTTCACTTGCTACCTGATAGCTAAGTCTTGAATTTTTCTGCTTTTCTGTGTCTTTTGCAATAAGGTCTTTTTGCAATAAAACGAGCCCAGTGAATCACAAAGACAGAGCCTATTGGAGTCAGTTTGGATCGGAAAAAAATAATTAAAGCCCAACTTTGATTCATTTGATATTTTAGATCATTAACACGTTTTTACATGTGTTATGGATAGTGGGAACTAGCAATAAAATACATGTAACCAAATTATCTGTATATTTTCTAAAATGGGATGCTGGATTTCTTATTTGGTATTTCAGGAAACAGGTGCATTTCCATTGTACAGTTTGGAATATAATTATAAGCTAACAAGTCTTTAAGAAAATTATTTTCAAAATTTCAGGCTCTTTGTGAAGGAGATGGAAAGATTTACGCTGATGTAAGGGATGCAAATGAGTTGGGGAAAGCTTCAAACCCTTTCTCCAGTTGCTGCCTTTGAAGATTGTTCCACAAAGGAGTGATCATTAGTTTGGAATGCTGAAAGGTAATATGGTGGTACATGACAACATGTATATTTGTTTGTTGTTGATTGGATGGCACAGGTCTCTATATAATTATATTGATAATGAGCAAATTTGAAAAAACATCAAGGTAATTAACATTACCCAATATATTGCATTTGTGCATTCAATAGGAGGAATGTCAATACAGATCATCCATTTCATATTTTGAAATTCTGTTTTGACAATGTGTTTTAAATTTACCATATATATAATTTATGAGTACTCATTTTGTGCTGAAGATCAGCAATCAAGCTGGGTGTCAATGGGTAATAATGCGATACCACCTGAGGGTTTCTGCCATCGAATTGAGAAAAATCCTGATTTTTTTATTAATGTTAAATAATTGAAATCCAATTTAATTCAAATCTTGATTTGAAATATAAAATCAATATATATATTTGTATATAAGTATAATAATAGAGTAATTTAAATAAGGTCCATCAAAATTTCTCTCGTGCGGAACATTGTCAACAAAATAGCAGCTGAATGCTGAGGGTATGCTGCCACTCAGCCTGTTTCTATTGTTCACAGGATGAAGGTGCAGCTGCCCATGTGATTTGTACTAAGGCTACTCAAGGTACTATGATGTTATCATTGAAAATCCATTAATCAATTCAGGTCAAATGATGGTGATGTGTACTCGTTCTTCAGACCATAGAAGTTTTCACTCCTGATCAAGACCTTTTACAAGCGCACTGTACCATGGACGGATCTGATGTACATGTAGCATGGTGGTGAAGATTGTTGCAACATATTCTAAAAACTTTGAAAATGAGGTAATTAATTGAAATTTCAAAAATATACTGTTTTATTATAAGGACACACCAAATTGATTTTATAGATGACAAATTTGAAGAGGAAAAAAATGCGCATGTGAACAATTTTTGATTTTTTTAATAAATTTAATTTGTGACAGGTTTTCATATGCAAGCGAGCAAATGTAATTTTTTTTCAATTCGCAGGAAGCCACATATTTTTGGAGCGAACATTTAAAAAGATCTAAATACAACTTCTGCTTCAAGATTAGAATCAAGAGTGTGAATGTTTTAACACAAACTTTGTTATATTTGCCAGTGGTCCTACTTGACCAGTAGCTCTTGCCAGTCCAAATATTTGCGAAGAGTGCTTCCTAAATGATTACAATTCTTATTGATTATCATTAATTTGTTCAGGAAAATAAACTTATCTCTAATAAAAACAGTGAAGATTATATTGATTACAATCTTCATTGTTCAAACTTGTTCTTATTGGTCAGTGTTATCTGCGATAGCTGTATATCATTGACATATTTTATGATATTTATAAAGAAAAAAGTTTCATGAAATTGGTTTAAAAGCTGAATTTTCCAGAATAATTCCTGAAATGTGATGCTACACTTTTTCTTTAATGGTCGAGATGATGCATTTACATTACTTGCATAGTACCTGTGAAGCTGGGGAAAAAGGATAAGAAATTACATTGTTACAGAAGCATCAGCAACATTCAGGGGCGACACCTTGAGTAAAAGATTGAAATGGAAATGAAAAAATTGGAGGAGAATGATGCTCGGTCAGAAATGACTAAAAAGCATACTGGTAAAAGAATATAAATTTGAGGGACCAAACCAGTGATGGGCACAATTCAGCTGCATGCAATTCAATTCAATTTATTTGCGCATCAGTGCAAATTCAATTCAATCACTTGATTTTTGGCATGTGCTCAATTCAATTCAATTCATAGTGACAGTCAATTCAATTCAATTCATTTTGTTGCGTAACTTGTCTTAGTGATAAATTATGTCCAGTAGAAGACCGCAAGCACCAGGCACGAAGATGAGTTTGCAATATTATACTGCTCACTCATCATTGACTAATAGATATATATGTTTGTCAACATTTGAAGTCGCAGTGTTCAAGATTGCATGATGACACAAATTTGTGTCATAAGTACAAAACATTGTTAGTTTGTCATTTTGTTCTCATAAGTTGATCATGCAATGTCCTCTGTGGACGTTTTCAGCAGGCAAGCTAACATTTGCACATTTTATTTTATTGAAAAATTGTATCAATATTACAATGCCTTGTAGAAAAACAAAAATCACCAAAGATTTCTGATTCTGAAATGTTTATAAATAAGTGCATAAATAATTATTCTGTTGCAAAGATATACATGGACACTGGACAGATTTACGTAAATTAGCATTTTATCCTGATAATTGAAGCAAAAGCTGAAGTTTTAATTCATGTGCCAAAATGTGCATTCATTGCTATATCAGAAGATAGGCCTGATTAACTCAAACTTGAAGATCAAGCATGACACCAAAAATATTTTAAAAAAGGGGAAATTTTTGCTCAATTGCCAAAGTTGCTTCTGCTGTTCTGTGTCTTCTTTGAATTGTTCGATTGCATTTAGCATTGCGGTCATTGCTTTAATCAATTTGATCATTGTTCAATATGGAAGCCACTTACTAATATTTGAACATAGACCTCTGTAGGCCTAGATAGGCTAGTAACAACCTAGATATTTTTCCAAATGACACAAAATACTTTTAGCCAAACAATTTCAATAATCCTTCAAAGGTTCAGACTCTAACTTCTCACTTTTGGAGCTTTTTTTCATGAGGTATGACCAATAATGATATAAAATATATACGGGATGAATTGAAAATGAATTGAATTAAAACCGCAATTCACTGCCTATATCAATTCAATTCAATTCGTTGCATTTTTCCAACATGGTCAATTAAATTAAATTAAATTATATTCATCAACTTTTTAAATTTTGAATTAATTCAAACTAATTCAATTCATGAATTGAATTGTGCCCATCACTGGACCACACCTAGATACTTACGGTTTTTGTAGGAAGTGAAGGAAAGCGGCTTGCAAGTTTTTCTGCCTGAGCAGTGAGTAGTTTGGCTAGAGTACTTAGCGAAAGCCCAGACGTAAATTGAATAATTTCAAGGTTATTTTTATTGATGTTAAATTGCCATTAACTTTTCTTCAATTCTTCTTCCAGCACCATGAGAACGCCGAACACTGAAGTGCCACCAAAGCTGTAGAAAATGCAAATCGACCAGCGTTGAAATGCCTGAAGATTTCTCTCATGCGAACAATTTGAAGATATAGGAATGGTCATGTTTGCAAGAACCTTTTAAACGCAGCTTTGTTCCAATACCTGTCTATATATTGCTACTTTCTGATTGACATTATCTGCTACTTTCTGATTCAAATTAGCTGCTAAGTGTGCATAGCTATCCTGCCACAACCACAAGATGCTCTGTTTTATATGCCATACTTCATTGAGTAGAGACTGGACATAGACTAAGTCCAATAACATGGTGGTTTGTTTCTTCTGTGTGGGGGCACGTGTCTGTGTTGTATTGTAAACTCCATACAGTTGACCCATGTGCCGAAAGGTCACTCTGCATTCTTACTGGAATTGACTCTTCCTGGGGAAACCTTGCGGTGATAACTGAACTAGGATATTCAAAATTTGTATTTTAGGTATAATTTCACGTATACCACCAGAAAATCAGTACAGGTCATGATAAAAGCTCTATATTTCAATTTTGACCCAATTCTAGAAAGCTACAGAGTATCTGAACCTCTGCACTTCGGGGACCTTGTCACTACCGTGAGACAGTCTCTTTCAAACAGATTATGGCATAAGGTAATTGCAGTAGCTAATTCACATAATCAAATTTCCTTCTGGGCCAATAGTCCATACCCAGGACCGTCTACATTTTATTGTACAATGTTGCCACTCCGCAAACTTCCCCAATCCGCAGTTCGCTATTTACCACCTACTAGTATGAAATGTGTCAATATCAACAGTTTTAATTCAGGTGCGCATCAGGGCTTTGGAGTCAGAGTCAGGAGTCAGAGTCGTGGAGTCGGAGGTTTTTGGGTGGAGTCGAAGTCGAACTTTGATTTTTAGGTGGAGTCGGAGTCGAAAATGAAATAGGTGACTCCTGACTCCTAGAAATAATTAATATGATTTACAAAAAACTCAGTTTTCAAAATGTGAAATTTAGCCAAAATTTTACACAAAACTTCCAAAACAAGTGTTCATGTACATAATCCTATGAAACTTTGTAGAATAAATTTTTCTCCCTGTTAAACATGTAATATTAGTGTGCAATAATGCCAATAAGCGGAGTCGGGAGTCGCAGTCGTAATTCAGGAGGCCTAAGGAGTCGGGAGTCGGAGTCGCTTTTCAGAAAGCCAAAGGAGTCAGGAGTCAGAGTCGGTTCACTTTTTACCCGACTCCAAAGCCCTGTTGCGCATTTGCAACTGCATTATACCACAATGCTAATATAATGTGTTTTGTCACTTTTGTTGATTTCATGATGCTCCCTCATATAGGGCCTGCAAGTGGCATGCGCCCTATTGTACTTTAGTTGGGAAAACAGTACTTCTTGGTACCAAGGTATTATTGCCCTCCATGCTTCAGGAATAGGGGGCAGACTTTTTGGTTCTCTGGATAGATCCAGTGGCTTCAAAAGCATCTCATTCTATAACCAACCTTCCTTATGACACTGGAGTTGATTTCCTTGAACATGTTGAGTTTTTGTGGAATTTCAGTCAATGTGATTTCATTAAAAGCTCCGTCAAAAATATTTACCATACTGACCGACTATTACAGCTGCCTATGCAGGCTGACTGCCTGGCATACCAACACTGGTATGCAAAATTATAACTGGAATATTGAAATACTGGCCTTTTAATTTGTAGAATAATGTCTTATTCCCTCCCTGCAAAGACCGCTCCAAATCTTTAAAATATGCTTGGTACCACGATTGCAACTTATGCGTGATTTCCAGTTACTGTCTATCTCATTTGTAGAACACACAGTCGTTGTCAAAAATCGGACAAAAAATGCACCAAAGCGTCAAAAAATCTGATAAATAAATTGCAAATTGGCTCTTCTACCCGTGAGTATGTGTATTTCTGTTGTGTGACCTCTAGATTCTTGGCAATCAGGCCAAACACCAGTTTGCTTCGTCTTCTTCTTCTTTCGCGAATTCCCGCCTTTAGTATATAGGTGAACCTCTGAATCAGAGTGAAATGTTACAATTCATTTTAACTGTCTCTGCACGATGGCAGGATGTAGCATATTGAGTTACATATTCTGTTTGCCCTGTGTATGGACTCCTGGTTCTGTAAGCCAATAATATTCAAAGAGTCACTACATCTATCTAATGGAACTACTGAAGCTACTGGAACTACTGGATTTTTAGGAATAGGCCTAGTTATGTCGCCATCTGCTTTATTGTCTCTCATGTAGCAGCACCCATTTAGAATTACTAAGCATATTTCCGAGTCCTTAATTGGAGGTTGTTCGCATGTTGTGAGACAAACTGTAGTACAAATTCGTAACTGGCACGCCCTATTGCTATCAAATAACACATTTTTCGTTATTGAAAAATTGGATTTTCCGTTACTGGCGAACCCCTAGTGTTGTGCATCTTGCATTATGTATATATAATGACATTATGTTGGACTGTAAATGTAAAGAAGTCACTGAATGCTTTTATACAAACTCAATTCCATTTGATGTTGTAAATGATGCATAATTAAAGTAATATTCATCCTGTAAATTTATTTAGAAGTTAATTTTCATTTACAAACCTTGAAATAGACCGATACAATGCTTACTATACTCTGGTTGGTTTAACTGATTCAGAACATGATGGAGTGGCTGGAAATTCTTGAATAAGCACTGTTGACAGCAAAATATAGGCCTTTATTTGTCATATTTTGCGCTAAGTACCTACTTCAGAATTCTGTTGAAAGGTTTTTGACAACAATTTGATGAGTTTTCAACAGGAGTTTTTAACTGTGTCCATGTCATGACAAAGACAAACTTGTCCTTACCTGATCAAACAACCTGGTTGTGACAAGACCCTGACAAGATTTTGACGAATTTTTGAATGAACCATCGTCATGACGAGGCAAAACTCGTACATATAGCCTTCGTCATGAAGACGAGGCGAAACTTGTCATATTGATGAGTATTTGTGCCAAGAAACCAACAAGATTTTTTAGTGGTGAATACTTTTAATCTTTCTCCATGATTTTTACTTCCATCAGACTTCAGCCGTTAGCTTTCAACCAAGGAAGTGACTCATTGCTTTTGGAGAACCTGACGAAAAATCTCCATTTTATTTTGAGTCAAATGGGTATAATATGTGTAATGTTAAATTTCAGCTAACTATTACACTGGTGTTTGATCATGTCTGGAGAGTGGAGAGTTATGCCTTCATTTGAAATGTTCTGTACATTTGAGTTTTTTTTAGCAGTTTCACCGTTTTGAATATGTTAAGGGGTTCTTCCTGTTGGCAGTGGCAGTGACAGTTGCCCGTATTGGTTAGGGCACAATTTCTTGTTCGGTGCAGAACTCAAGATTCTTACTTCCTTGCCATATTTTATCACATTTCCTGAGTTGCATTTTGAATGGTACATATATAAGAGTGTTGGGCTGTTGTGATATTTTTCGTTCAGTTCGGTTTTTGGTTGTTTCCGAGAAATTCCGACCCAAGAACCGAAGTTGCAACGGTCCAGAAATTCAATGCAGTACCATGGCACGCAACTTGGAAAGTGAACAGATCAACATTTCCCTGATTACTTCTTCGTTTTCTTAATAAAATTAGATATCATACAACAACCGAAACACTCGGTTGTTAGATTGAACTTCGGTTTGAGTTTCGGTTGCAGTGGAAAAATCGAAAAAGAACCAAAATTATTGGAACCGGCACAACACTAATATACAATGATATTGCTTCTGGAGTAGTGACTTGGCTCATACAAACATGATTCCACTTTTGGTGTTATTTCATCTCTGTTGATTTCCAGCTGCTGCAGTGGACTGATTTTACCTAGTGTGCAGAGGCACTAGCTTCTCGAATTTAATTGTGGCCGTCAAAAAGGTAATAGTGTGCCTTGGTCTTATGCAATATGCTGTGACATTTACAATTTCACATATTACTATACCGGTATATGCCTCAGAAAAACCTCCACACAGCAACCAACACACATGGCGAGAACTGTCCGTTCGCATCGGTCCCGATCGAAACTCTAGTTTAGTTTTATCTTGTCAGCAAAAAACCACATGTTTCTATGACACACAGAAGCAAAGATGAAGCTTTCTCATATTTTCTAATGATCAGTAAATTTAATCCAAATTAATTAATTAACAGGTAATAATTATATTACGTCACTTTGTAAAATTCGGACACTTTGTTGATGTCTAGAAATTGTTTTGGCCATCTTCGGTGGTGGCCGTTTTGGGTATTGGCCGCCAATTGAGATGGCCGTCTGAGAAATTGGCCGTCCTAGATAATTGGCCGTCTTGGATTTGGCCGTTTTGACTGTCCCCCAGCGCTATGAGTGTGACAACTTGCACCGGGCTTGGGGCAAGTTGTCATATTTTCACAAAAGTGACTTTGAGGGGAAACTCATGGTTGATAAATCAGGACGAAAGCTGAATAAAAACTTTGTCAAGACTTACGAAAATGTTATGGGGTTGGAAGTTTCCAGACAAACTGAACCCAGAGACCTCTCAGATACAGTCAAACTTGAAGTAAAAAAATTCTGACAAATAGCCTCGGTCTCCCCTATGGGTGGATAGAAAATGATTTAAAATGTATTTTGTGCGATTTTCAGAGCTTTCCTGCACTTCAAAGTGTCAAAATCGGCCAATTTTCAACAATTTACCATCAAAACATCAAAGGAGTTCATACTGAAGAGAGGGAGGTTTTGCAAAACCGATAGCTGTTAATCATTTTGTTGTTCATAATTTGCTATTTCAGTTTCTATGTCTATTGTTTTCCAAATAATAGCATTGGACTATTACATTCAGGTTGATTTATAACTTTACTTTTTTTGTGAAATGGTTATACATAGCTTGGTGAACCCAGTTGCGGACTGGTATGTAAAAGTTTTTTTTTTTTTTCAGGGTTAGTGATTTTTATGTGATCAAAATCAAATAAATCTCTTTAAATCAAATACCTCATGATTTCAACGAGCACCTTAAAATCACTACTCAAAACATGATTTAAATTGCTTTGATTTAAATTTGAATACTGTCTTTACTTTTTTTTCAACAGGACAGCAGCGGAACCTGATGGTAAAGCTGGATGATATGTATGCGACCAACAAGCACTTATCAAACTGGTGTACCCGTAACTGCAAGTTTTGTGACAGGTACTGCTCGGGCGCAACCTTGCACTGCACTTGACATTTTCATGGTATGTCATAACATGGATTTGAAGATTTAAATCTTTTTAATAATGAAATGAGTTATGTTTAAACTATACCGCACTGATAAATTACTGACAAATGAAAATCCATTTGTGTGTTACACTTGGGTACCACTGCGTGATAATAGACTGAGATATGATATATGATAATCAGTTTGAGAAATGGCTTTCTGAAAGCCCTAGTCCAACTTGGAGAGCACATAAATTAATGTGATGATTATTCATGGTGATTATTAATTATTCAGTCACATTTCATTGGTCAGGAAGATCGGACGTCCACTGTTTTGCATGTTGGCGATAATTAAGTGTCATCACGTGATGTAGATAAATCATGTGATAAATTCATACTCCAGTTTAAAAGATTTGAATATTCCAAACTTTTTGTCAAAATTGGTGATTGTCTTAAAATAATTTATTTTACTTACTGTGATAATTTTACAAGTTTTATTGCATAACTTGATCTCTTGACAAATGATAAAGTTTGGATTAATTGCAATTGTGCAGCCCTATGATCTTGTCCATAAAATCAGTTTAAGGCAAGTTTTATGTTCTACATCATATTACATTTAATTTACCATTTATCTTTCAGGGGAACAGTATAACATTAATGGATCAGTGGATATGCTGCCTTCAGTATAGATTCCCCTTTGCAACTTGAAGACTAATGCAAGGTAATAATTTAAAATAGCATGCAATGCATGCACTGTGTCCTTGAGCAATTTAATAACCCCTTATAACTCAATGATATATGATCATCGCATTGACACATCGCTATAAATTGTGAAAAGTGTTGACAGTGCTCTCTGGCTAAATTCAAAGGTTTGTGTTGAAAAGTTAATTCATTGGATTTTCAGATATTCTTGCAGGGCGCCCACTCCTCCTATATTTCTTCTATTTTTAAGGCCTCCTATAATTTCCTATATTTTTAAGGCCTATAATTTCCTATATTTTTAAGGCCTCCTATATTTCCTATATTTTTAAGGCCTATAATTTCCTATATTCTGGAAAAATTCCTATAAATTCCTATATTTTTCAAGTTTTCAAGATATTTCGCACATATATATATATGCACATTTTTGTGTGCAATACAAAGTTTAAGCGTCTAGATGTATGTTTTCTTAAACGCGTTTCTGTCTGCGATATGAAGTTTTTGGCTTATTGTGGAAGCGAGCCCGCGATTTGCCGATTGTTTCACGGTCAAATTTTTCCTATATTGTCTTATTTAAATAGGCGAAAAACCTCCTATATTTTATGGTAAAAAATTCCTATATTCCTATAATATTTTGTGCGTTGTTGGGTGGGCACCCTGTTCTTGTTATTTTGGATTATAGGCCTAGATGTTTTTCCTATAACTAATTGTAGTTCTGATTTATAAGGTATTAAGAAACTTCTGTTAGGCCTGGCAATTGATTGCTAGCTCTCAGATCTTATGAAAGCTTTTTAAGGTCAGTTGAAGGATAAGAAAGAAATTGTAATTAATCGTGATTTTCATTCTGCAAACTAATACAATTCAATGTTTGGTAGCTTTTTTTCTGGGTAGCAAGTCTTTTGGATTTTTGATCTGAGAAACTACTAATTAAATATTTCTGATCTTACTTACTAATTTTTACTATTAAGAATTTAGAACTGCATGTGAATTCAATAGACAGAAGGTAGAAATAACTTTATTGTCCCAGTTAGGAATTTCTTAGGCATACTTGTACATGTATAATAAATCAATGCATGCATAAATATTTAATAAATATTATTTTTGTCTTGCAGTGGATAGAGTTCGGTTGGACTGGAAGTGTGCAGTTTGCTCGTCAGAATTCATTGAAACTCCTATGAATCTTCATCACACATTCACACTGCAAGACATTAAATGGATCAATCCGTGGGTATATATACAAAACCTGTGCTGCCAATAAATGATCAGTAAATTTTGAATAATTTGAATTCAGTGGGGGAAGCTTGGGAGAGTTGGGCCGCAGGGAGGGTTGGGCCACCCTGATTTTTGAGGAAATTAAAACATTTTTGAGAAAGCTGCAGCCACCAAAATTTTATAAAAATAAATATCTTTTAATGGATGTAACATACTTGGCTAATTTACGTGTCATGATCTTTAGAGAGAAGAAAATTAGAATTTTGATGAAAAATGTAAAACTGAGCCATGTTATGAGTTTTTAATTGTCTGTCAGACAACAAGGACTGAGAAAATTTTCTCTGGCATGCTTGATAGGCTTGACTATTCAGTTGTTATGACATATTTTGGAAAATTATCAGACGACCGGTTTTGTCATAATTGGGATTAAGAAAAAAATGGTGGAATGGGGGAAAGTTGGGACAGTGCCACGATTGTCCCCACATGTGTCGCATTTACCCAGATTCATTTTTATTATGACAGAAGAACTTGCCTAGAACAATTTTCAACAGAGACTGAATAATTTTAGGCCTTCTTACATTTCATGGTCCAATAAAATTAAATATCAGGAAATCTAGAAGGGGAGAGTTGGGCCGTCAGGTCGAGGCTTAAGTCTGACAGCAAACTAGTGTTGCAAGAGGCCTCAATTCTGGATTAATGACTTCTATGACCACAATATTACAGGTTACAAATATATGACCCTCAACTTGGCTTCAAGTACAGCTTTACCGAACCAGACATATTACAATGGCCCAAGTCTCCCTCTGAATGGCCCAAGCCTCCCACTTAATGGGGAGAGTTGGACCAAAATTTTTACAATTTTCTTAGGGCTGTACTTGCGCATTATCAATGCAATCCTACAGATATATTCTAAAATATTTCTAGAAGCAATACATGCATTAAGCATCTTTATACAGGCCTGTAGAAAACAGCACAGTTTTGTTTTACCCCTTTTTGGTTATCTTTTAGTGTTAACATTGCAGATGACCTCTGTAATGCAAAGCATGTATCTGGTTTCTTTTGTGGTTTCTGTTGGGACCTGCTGTGCACTGGGGTTAGCGTTAAACTGTTGCAGTGCTGGGTCAGTGTTAGATTACCATGCTAAAGATAAAACTCCACAAGGATCGAAAATTGGTTATTTTCATGCAGTAAGGCAGAACTCTGGGCCAGGACTTCTGACAATAATATGTATACTGTCAAGAAAACACAAGTATGGATAATATTAACTGTTTATTGCATACCATGTCATCAAATTGAACCTGACACATCATCATTTAAACAAGAACTCATAAATTTAATTGAATATCATACAATTGTCAATTGAATTAAAAAAATATGAATTTCATAAACAATGCTTACAGTTTGCGAGTCCGATGATTCTAATATACATGTATATGTACATGATTTTTCAATAAGCAATGATTGAGGATATACAAAAATAATAAAATGTCAAATATGTATCAAAAGGTATTGAAGTCTAAACTATCATTATCAACAGTTTGGGCCATTTCTGGCCTTAGCTGTTTCATCAAATCTCACAAACTTACAGTATGTAAAATAACAAAAACTTTCTTCATCGCCGTAATAATCATCATTATCGCTTAAATGCAATTGATGTCACAACCACTCATCATCATCAAATAACAAAAATCATCAATTCATTTCCACAATTATGAAATGAATTATCCATTCTATAATTCAATTTCTGACCAATTTGGTACAGAACAACATGTAAAATAAGTCATATTTACAGCACTGCTAGTTTACAAAACTTAGTGTAGGCGTATACATTATACACATATGACCAGAAACATTTCAAAGTTGAAGTATAACACAGAAAATCTACATCCTATCAATTTGTATAAACACTGGAAGCAGACATATAATGCATTGAATCAAAGTGCTCAGTCATTTTCTTATCACTTCCATTGAAAATCTGTCTTAGAAATGCCATTAAATAACCAAATTATTTCCTACTAATATTACAAGATAACAAAATACAACAGATGTATAGACTGAGTTAAGATTCATATCGATATGCAGATAACAAGCACATGAAATTATAAAACAGTGTACAATATCTCAATTGGCAAAAATCAATCATTTAAAGTTGGTGGTAGACAAAAGAATGAAGCTGCAATTTTCAGAAATTTTAAATATATACCAGTATAAAGCTAACTGACATTTAATGTCCTTTCTTTGGTGTAGATGTTTTAGGGGGTTGATGCTTTTTCCTGTTTTGTCCCTTTTGGGGAGTGTACCCTAAAGCCCTTTTTCCGGGTTTCCTCTTTTTCGGTGTGACAGCTTTGGCCTTAGCCATATCCATGGCAGCTTTGTCAGTGAGGTTAATAGTGAGCTCTTCAAGAGTAGAGACATGGCTCTCAGGACCGAAGTCATACTTAACTCTTCCATTTACAATGATAAGACATTGGCATAAGTGGAAGGAAGGTAAAGGCTTGTCATGAAAACCTGCTGTTTCCAGGTACAAAATTTGATGCTGAACAAGGCCTGCCAGTCTTTCAAGTGCACCTTTGGGTGGTAGCCAATTTCGTGGATGGTTTACTAGTGTACCATGCTCAGCTATACCTTTCTTTGACTGTTTTTTCATAATTGTATTTTGACGGACTTCATCAAAAGAAAGTGTTAACCCAACTTTGCCTTTGCTGTACAGGTTTTTCACAAATTTTACAAACATTTCAGTATTCAATGAAATGTTTGTGTCTTCCAGGGTCATTAGGGAATTCATATATTCACTGTTGTCCACGAAGGTAGATATAACCTTTGCGTGTGAAATATTGCTAAACCCAGGCAAAAAATCATTGCCTCCAATGCAGAGCATGACAGCAACTTTAGGACCAATGATATTGTCACAGAAGGCATTTTGCAAGGTATTTAACATCAAGGTGATGTTGTAGACATCCCATTTTCTTCCAGGCTTTTGCAGTGCAACATATACCACTGGCCTGTCATTGATTGCAGTGTCCTTCCAGTATTTCCCCAGAACAAACATGTGAATAACTACCGAGTCTATGTCACCAGATGTGACAAAACTGGCAATAGAATCGCCAGGTAACAGCAGTGGCAAAAAATGAATAACCCAGTCGCACTGAGACATCTCAGCTTCTCCTTTCCGCTGCTGAACTTCCGTCATTTTTGATGGCCCATCTACCACACCTTGTTGTCCAAACGTACACTTGATAGGCAATGTGTATTTGTCAGTACAAGTACATACATCAGAATTGCAGGAACAACCTTCAATGAACAGTTCGCTGTCAACAATAATATTCATTTCTCTTCCACCCATATCAAGATCTTGAATATTGCTGGCAAGAAATGTTCCAATCAAACTTTTTCCAATAGCTGTTGTTCTGACAGCCTCTGTGTCAAACTTATCGACACTCAATATCTCATCGTTACTTCGAAGATGAGCAACAGACACACGCTTTGATGACATATCTTGCCTGGCCTTTCTGGTGTTATCCTTCAAAATGTCAGGTGTGAAGAGATACTTCTCTTCACAAATCACCATATCACTGACATGACCTAACTGTCTCAAAATAGGCTTGAGCGTGTACTGCTCTATAGATTTGAGATACTCTTGGCCAGTAGAGTTATTCGTTTTAAATTTTACGCCAGCAAATTCAAAAACGGCACAACTGACACTGGTGTTTGTGAGCGAGCCTAACATGTTATTTTGGCATGAGTAAAACCAACTCTGATTGCTCTGGTTGGTGGTTGTTGATACCACCTGAAACAACTTTTGAAGAGCTTGTGCCATGTAAACAGATTTCTGCTTTGCATGTTTCTCTCCACTCGGTTTCACTAAGGCCTGGCAAGTATTCAAATCAGAGCTTAAACATTGTGCGACCTCTACGTTTCTCTTGGTTTTCTTTAACTGGATTTGTTGTTCTGCTTCTTCTTTTGACCTTTCCTTTCCACCTGCACCTCTGCTGGTTCGCTTCAAGGTGTTGCCAGCTGACTTGACAGCTCTTTTTACCAGCTGATTTGAACTCTGGGTGGTAAGTTCAGGTGGAATTGGTTGATCATAGCCAGGAATTTTCTTTTCTTTGTATATGTACTTCCTTGCAAGAAACTTTCCGATGTCTTCAGTATTCTTGTCAAGGATGTTGCTGGACAAAAGTGTTGGTTGTTTGGTGTACATATTATAAGGTGTCTCATCTTTGTGGCACTGCAGTGCTTTTTGTCTAAGCACAAGACCTGCAACTCTGTAAGCATATTCTAAATCGGTTTTATCAAGGTCCCAACTAAGACAGTCTATGACAGAATCTGATGTAGCAACAGATGAACTGAATATTGAATCGTGTAGAGACAACTGGTCATCCAAGCGAGACATACGTTTCTGAATTGTTGCTACATTAGAGGCAGGCTTGAATGCTTTCAAAGCTGATTTATGACCAACCTCTCTTTTGGTATCAGAACCAAGATTCTTGGCACTCCTATATATCGGGGTTGAGAATAAAGCCATTTTCATGTTTCGATGAAATACTCCAGCAGTGTAGTGATGGATCAATAAGTCAACTGTGTATGGAGCATATGATCCTGCCCCATTTAAAAAGCTGAAAGGCAGTGAACGTTTAACAGCAGCCAAAAGAAGATAATAACCATCAGGTCCGGACATTCTTTCAGCAAGTGCAATGGCCAAGATTTCGTTGCAATGATCCAACCATTCACTATGAAGTGCAAATGTTGCATTGTCTTTGCAGGCATTATTCACAAATAATTGATACTTGTCATTCCACTTTTCACAAATGGAGCTTGGCTTTTCACCAGTTAGTTCAGTCAACAAAGCTTGAGCTTCGTTTGGTGGAAGAGCACCAAGAAAGCTGATAAGGAATGTAAGTTGCAGGCCAAGGGCAATACGACGAATAGTACGAGTTGCACAATCAATGTGAGTCGAATCAGACAATTTAGACCAGTCTGCAATCCCATCATCACGCATATACATGAGGATGTGGAATATCCCAGTCTCTTTGTATGCTGAGAAGAATGTGTTGATCTTACTTTTTCTCAGATGCAGTGGAGGGAATTCAGGAAGAAACTGCTGAAATATAACATCTCGTTTCATCAGGGACAGCAAGTTTTTGCCTATTTTGTGGTCAACTCCAACTAGGATACGATCTTGGTTGGACTTGCCTTCATTATCAAAATAGTCTGTTTTAATAAGGATGTCATACAATATTTCATGCAATTTCTCTATGTCATCATCCCGTCCCACTGCAGGTGGAGGGTGCAAGGTCAGCAGAGGTCCAACAACATACTTCTCAACACCAAAGGACTGCAATATATCAACTGTTGTTGCCTTAGATGTAATCCTGACTTCATTGTCTAATTTCATATTGGCAACGGCTCCTAAGAGAGAATCAGTTGAAGTTTCTATTGCCGACATACTAAGTTCTGCTGCAAGTTCATCAATGCTTGATGACTGTTCGGTCTCCTCATCGCTGTTTGGCTCAAGATCATGCAACTTTCTGTGAACCTCAAGCATAGACTCCAATTCCTCCTGACATTCTTCTTGTTCATCAATAGCTGGAGTTTGAATTATCAATGAATCACTTTCATTAATGTTTGAGTCTGACTGAGGATCTGTATTTACTGCTGCCTGAACACATTCCATCACGGATGATGATGTATGCAAGAAATTCCATAAATCAGGACAGCCCCACACAGACAATCTTTCAAATTTTCCCATTGCTAACCTCTCATCATATGTAAGCTCAATTAAGTAGCTGTCAACTTCATGTGGCTGCATTTGTAAAGGCCTTTTACATGAACAGTCTTGTGTATCAGGGTTCCAAGCAAGTATCTGAATCATGCCAAAGTGATGCCTCTAGGGAATCTTTTGGCAGTCCTTGCAATGTAATTGGTAGGAGACACTTTTGACCTGTTCGACTCTCTCCAGGAATTGGATCATTTTTAAAGATCAGACGCACAAGATTATCCAACATCACAATCATATAACATCTTGTGAGAGTGACGTACTGCTGTCTCAATCCTTCAAAAGTGATGTAATCAAGCTCGTGCTCTTTCATGTAAATTTTGAATGAAAGTCTATCTTCGGCTGTCTCTTCAGTTATCATATTACATGTAGAGGAAAGACTGCTTGTGACACCCATCCTATTTGTAATCTCAAAGAGATTGTTCAAGTTCTGGTGATACAACAGTAGGTCTTTAGAGAATGCCTCTTGCATGACACCAATGTGCTTCATATTGTGACAATTAATAACGATATCATGTGCAAAGAACAGTTGTTCCAGCTTCCTTTTCAAGTAAGAAGCAACTGACTCACGGCTTGTGCTCATTATTGTCCGTTTATTTATAAAACATGAGAGCAAAGTATTGCTAATAATTGGCAAAGACAACCATTCTTCAAATATATCAAAACTGCCCATGGATATAGGTTTTGGCATGTCCCTAGGGAAACACTTGTCACATCTCTCTGTTGTTGAAATATTAGAAGTTAAATGCATTTCTTCAATCTGTTCAGAATTTAATTTTCCCACAACCAAATCATCTTTTAGGCGAAACCTTTTTGATGCTACACCTTCATCAAAATAGGGTGATAATGTGTGGGGTTTAAGTGTCACAATTTTCCTAATGCCTACCCCATGTTCATCAGCTAATTTCTGGGATATTCTGTCAGCCCTGCCAGCAGAAATTGTGGAATCTGAAGTCAAATTGTCAATGTACAAATCCAGTGTATTTTCCTCTCTTGAACCATTTTGTGGCAAGATGATTACTCGAGCAGCAGAATCAGAGCCCTCTTCCTCAAAAAAGTCAGTTATGCATTCTTCTAATATCAGAGGGCGATGAGCAGTATGTGCATACAATTGAACTGTTGACTGTATCTTTGCTGCATTCAATCGACTTCTTTGAGTTTTCATAAATGATTTACATTCTGCAACCCAAGCTTCACCTGTCTTTTTCAAAGTTTTCAAATACTGTAAAAATTTCCACTTTGATACTGTTTGACTTGGAATATCATCACTAACTTTGAAGTAGCTGCTTTGAACAAAGTAATGTTCAAACCAACAAATTTTCTTCCATTTTTTTGGGTCTTCAAATGCTGATTTGAAACACAATTGTAATGATGGTAAACAATTTTCATCAAAAGAGTAATCGAAGTCAATAAGAAAACACAAACGTCATTTGCTAACAATTCATAAAGATCAAAACATGTGTGGTCAGCTTGGTCCACGGGGTTATCCTTGACCTTTGGCACTGTTTTTGTACAAGACAAACATATATCCTTCGAAAGCTTATTCAGCACTTGAAGTTCCTCACTGTTGTTAAAAATGTATCTAACTACACAAGAAAATGGAATGTATTCACCATTGATACCATAGTGTCTTTGGATGTCTCGAGTGAAATTTGACTTTCTGGGAACCTTCGGTTTTTCTTTCTTCTCTTCAGCTGTTTTGTTATCACGAATAAACTGTAAAAATGCATCAGAGTTTATCTTCCGGGAAATATTGTCCTCATCCAGGATAGTGAGGTGCAGCAGGCTTCGTAGCAACATCTGTAATTAACAAATGAACTTATTAACTCGATTTTAAGATGTTAGGACTCATCAAAGAGCACATGTATACATGTCTCATAATACTTTAAAGATCGGGAAGTAAATTCATGAAGGCGAGGATGATGAAAATTTAGCAAAATATGATAATCATTTATAATATAATATATTCACCTTCACTCATCATGTCAACACCATCATAATACACGTCCAAGGCAGTAGTGGATCATCTTGCACCACATTCCAACCTGTCTGATCCTTCCAGCATTTGTACTAAACATCTAATTTCACCTATAAACAAAGAAAGCAACAGAGGTTGGGGATATGATAACATCTTATACATTTAAATGATGGAGTTTGATTTAGAAAGGCAGACATGCATCAAAAATTGGCTAGCACATACTTTTTAAAATTCTATACGTTTTGTTTTTCTGCAGGTGTAGTTACCATCCAATAATTCATCAAATAAATACATATTTCAAGCTATTATTGCGTAGTTCCATCAATTTCCAAGTACAAGCCATAAAACATCCTAATTGAACCAAAAAACTATACCTAAGATAGTATGATACTGTGTATGGTATTCAATTCAATTAATGACAAACACATGTAAAATGTATCTATAATAGACATTCCTGTATACAAATGATATTGACACAAATAAACCAGCAACATGAATCCACTTACCACAACAGTTTCTCATGGTGAATCCAACAAAAATCCAAAAGTACTGTGATTAGGGTTTTCTCCTTGACTGCCTGGCTATGAAAATCCAACGTTCCCCGAAGTCTCACAAAGTGTTAATTATTATTTAATAGCAACTTTCACCATTGATGACACCGTGTCAACATCGCTCGTGATAGAAAAACACCAAGCATCCATGCATCATGACTTTGAACTGTTAAATGGCATGCATGCAATATACAGACTGTATTACATGTGTGTATACAATTTAAGGCATGCGGACTTGAGGGGTAAACTTAAAACATCTGGAAAGGGTGACAAACTAGGGACTGTCAACATGGTGTGATAAATAGCCTTAAAAGAGCTAAAGGGTTAAATGTTGTGACATGCAAGGGGGGCTGCAGTACTCCAGTGGAGTCCAACTTGAACAGTTTTCTACAGGCCTGTATACAATCATTACTGTCGGCAGGAGGCGCAAGAACGTAAAAAGTGGCCCAACTCTCCCAAGCTTCGCCTACCTATCCTTATATTTTTGTCAAAACCTCAGCTTTGGCGTCTTCTTTAAGATCTATGCAGCTTTTTAACTATGAAGATGATTTTCTCAATTTGCAGAACAGCAACATAAAGTTACTATTTCTTCCTTAATTTCAGACGTTAACTCATGCAGTCATTTATTCAGCTTTATTTCAATCAAAATACCACTGTCGCACAAGAACAAGAATGGCCAAGATTGGCCTCTGAAAGATGGGTGTCTCACTTTGTGCATTGAAACAATACATTTACTGAATTTCGCATAAATAGACCTCTTAACAAAGTTCAGATTTTTTGAGGCCGGAGGCGTATTGTAATATTACTTAAATTATAGTCGTAGAAAATGTTGCAAAAAAGGCTTCTTTTCTTTCTTTCCAGCCCCACTTCAGCTGAATGGAAAGACAGCTCGCAAAAATGCCAGAAGTAGGCGGTTCCAGGCTCCAGATCATGATACCCCCACTACAAACCTAAGGTCTTCTGTGGACATCTACTTAATAGTTTTAACAAGCCAGGCCTAAATAGCCCACACCGGTGCTGATGGGGCGTAAAACACAAACTCGCTCACTCACTTTAACAAGCCAGGCTTAGTTCATTGATTTCTGTGTTTTTGATTTGGGCGAGGATATGAAAATGTTCGGCAAGCATGTGAATTTCATCCAGTCTTTTGCTTATTTGATATATCAATATACAAGAAGTAGATTGGTGGCTCATATAAATCAAGTATATAAATTGGAAAAGGTCTGAAATATGTCCTGTGCAGTTCATTGTGAGATTTTGATTCATTGAGTTTGGTTGCGCCATTCAGTGGCGATGTCTCGTATCTCTGGTTCTGAGTCCGTCTTTTGCGCAACTTCATTAAATGAAAATGACAACGTCCTACGTTTGGCATGTGAATTTCAATAGGATGTTAATCTTTTTTATATAAATTTTCTCTCTTGGCTGGCATGTGTTTCTGGGTGTATTGGCACTCCTGAGAGATCATTCACTTTAAAATTTGGTGTCTTTTCATGATCTTTTAGTTTTTATATTGGTTTATCATTGTCGCACCAAAATGCCAACATAAAGTAGCTAAAGTTGTGTTTTCATTAATTTTGGTTTCAATATTCAATCTGTCAAAACTTGCTGAGCCATGATGGATCCACAAGTTTACTACTTGCCAATGAAACATTCTAAAGAAACAGGTTGCTGACAACCAACCTGGTGTCCACTTCTTACTTCTCAATGGGATTTTCTACAAAACTGAGTTGGTTTCAAAAAGTTTCCGAACTGGCATGTGACTCATGAAAGCTGAAGTGGGTGAATTTGAGGTTGTCTTTTGAAATTGGCATGACACTCCCACAATTTTTCAATGAATTTTGATTCGTTTTAATTTCCTGATTCACATTTCTATTGTTAGATGTATCTTTATTACTTCCAAGTGGTAATTGCGCTTTTTATAAAGACATGGTTCAAAGCTGTAATGAAATTGCAACTTGCATCTGTATGGCTGAATGGAACTGGTATGATCAACCAGGGGCGATTAGTGTGCCTGGGCATTCTTTGCTGAGAGAGCCCTGCAACTATGTGCTGGTCCAGTGCCGTGAGTTGGTAAAATTTCAGTTTTGGGCCAATATGCACTAACATTTTAGGTCATAACTCAGCCCCATAAAGGAATATATGCCAGTATTATGGATCGAATGATAGACAAAAATATCTTCTTTGATTTAAATAGCATCAATTGCATACATATGTCACCGGTCTTGAGATAATGAGTGATACATGATTGCAGTTAGGGAAAATTTTGGTGTCCCGCCTGGACACTGCATGTAAAATTTCTGCATACAACTTTCAAATACAGGAAAAGGGATGGATTTAGGATCAAAATTGCAATGCATTACTGTTCCCTGATTAGGTGGGCATCTTGTGAATCCAGAAAAATGGCAATTGGATGTTTCTATATTTTTTTAATACACCTTTTGTATTCCTCAGTTGGTGTGTCCCGGGTGAAGCTTAAAAGTGCAATGTAATTTTTGATGGCACAGATAAACCACTGATCGAAACATTTTTGGAAAATTTGATATACCAATGCATTGCTCATGACATTGTCTGTCAGGAATATATCACTTAAAGTGGCTAAGGCTGTTGTTCCAGAAGCTGTGATGGCTTGAGTAAGACTGACAACAGCGCGACGCTCTTATATTCTGCAAACATTCTGTGGGACTTCTCTTGTTCGGGTACTTCCTGATGAAGGCCTGTTGCTGGAATTCTTGCATTCTTGGTATTATTGTCATGCTCATGAGCCTGGCTTTGTATTAGTGTATAGAATAGGGTAGAAAGTCCAACCCATAATCGCATTAGAGCCCTATCTTTGAGACTGACAAAAAATGCGACGCTCTCACATTTTGTAATATTTATGAGGACCTTTCTTCTTTACACGCTTCTTGATGAAGGCTAGTGGAATGAAAGTTCCCTTTTCTGATATGATTTTGTTGCTCATGAGCCCAGGTTTCTATCGGTTTATAGTACGCTGTTGTAGATGTAACCTATCATGGTATTAGTGGCCTGTCTTTGTCACTGACAACAAATGTGGAACTCTTACACTTTGTAAAAATGTGTGTTCGGACATGTCTTGTTCAAATGCTTTGTGATAAAGACTCTTCGCTGGAATTTTCACTTGTTTGATATCGTGTTGTTACACTTGAGCTTAGCTTTCCATTGGTATATACAGTATTGTTTTTAGTCAAACCTATCATGGTATAATGGCCCTGTGTTTATGGCTGACAAAAAATGCAAAGCTTGCTTTCAGCACTACCTGCTAATTACACCATAGAAGGTATGAGAAGGCAAATAACGAAAAATCTGTTTTTTGTTTGTTTTAAGAATATTATTCAACAAAACATGTGCGAGTTTCATAGTGATATCTTAAAAAGTCTTTGCTGCAGAAGTATTTGAAGAAACAAAGTTTCGTTTTGAATAAACTGCATTTTAAGTTAGTATTTTCTTCACATTCATGTTTAAATTTACTAGCATAATGTGGCATAGACGTCACAAAAACGCATATACAACCTCAAATTTTTGGATTTGGAATCTAATAATACATAGAAAGCATATCAGTGATTATTGATTTTTTGGCCAATTTCACCAGAAGTCCCAAATTTTACCAACTTGTGGCATTGGTCCTGCTGCATTATCATATTATCGTAATTAAAGCCTGAGCCTCTACACCTCTTGTCATTGATACTTTTATACACTGCTCTATGATTTCATGACCTATACGAGACAAAATTAGCGACATTATTGGCATGGTCGTATATTACCTAACCCTTAAAGACCTTTTCTGAGTAATATCTTAAAGATGAACCATTGTATTCCAATTATATATCTTATTGTTTTTATCATGTTATCTTTGGTCTTCATATGATTATCTGTTCAGTGTCTTTGTTCTTAGACAATGTTGATTACTTATTCCTTTACAAATGAAGATGTCAATTCAGGAACTTGCATGTGATTTCATTAAAAGGTTTTCATTAAAAGGTTTTCCTGCAATATTATTTCTTCACTCTTCAGCTGGCTTCTTCACAAGTACTGTGAGGTTTCGATCAATAATGGTCTCCGGATGCAGATCAATGACGCAGAAGTAGAAGTTAAAGTAGAAGCCTCAACCCATCATTGACAATGTCAATTATTCATTGCATGATGAAATCAAAATGTAATGCAACAACATTTGGCATGCGAATTTCATAGAAATGATCTTCTACATGGTCATTAAATTTTGTTCTTCATGTCTTGAAGTCATTTCACTGTCAATAGCAACTATTTTTTCCTATGTACATGAAAATGTCAAGCACGGACAGTTGGGGACTTGACATGTGAATTTCATTAAAGGGCTACAATATTTCTTCAACTTGGTTCAAACCTTAGTGCAACATTGAACATGTTGACAGTCAATGGCTATTATTCACTGCTTTATGAAATCAAAATGTAATGAACCAACATTTGGCATGTGAATTTCATAGAAATTATCTTCTGCGCTATCATTAAATTTGATTTCTCATCTTCCGTTCTGATCTGAAGCCGTCATTTCACCTCACCTGGTATTGCATCTGCTAATTTCTGGCATTGCATTTGCTAATTTCAATGATTGCTCTTGCTCATGACAAAGCTGGCCCCGTTTCCTTGAAGAACGCTTTCTTCATATATATAGCATTAGCTTGTAGGCCTATACTTGTATGCAATATTATAACAAAACAACCCAAGTCAGGGTCACTGAGTAAAAATATCACGAGCTGTTGTGTGAATTAATATCACTCGAGCCCGCAGGGCGAGAGTGATATTAATTCACACAACAGCAAGTGACATCGTAGGAAGTGCCCTGACGCGTGGTTGTTTTGTTTTTATCACCTGGTTTTACCTCAAATTTTCAGTTGTAAAGAGGGACTATTTTCTGCCATTACACAAAATGTGACGTCACCATGGAGCAACAATGGACATGACGTCACAATCCCATTATTCTGACCCTTGTTTGGTTTGTGACATCATCAGGCAGCTGAAATGCTGGTGATGTCATATCCATTGTTAAAAGATATCGCCCTTGAAGGGTGGTATTTTTTACAATATCATAGGCCCTGATATTTTGACTGTAAACAGTGATATTCACAGCCAACCAGGTGATAAATATATAAACAATTTTTGTTACAAAGATCCCTATTCTGCATTACAAAGCAAACTACAATTCTTTTTTGTAAAAGAATTTCTTGTTTAAAACAGGAAGGCTCACTCAAAGGCTGCTGGCTCAGCCAGGAATAATGGCACTAAACTATAAATACACACATTTTGGGTCGATATACAGGCCTATAATCCAATCCAACTTTCATAAAAATTGGAGAAGGAATCTTTGAGATATTCAAGTTTATTTTAAGGGGGACTTATTTTTGTTTAACTGTTTTCAAAATTTTTGGTTACCCCCCTTCAAAGACTTGTTTTTCAATAAAGTGTATTTTCAGCTATATTCCTTTCATTTTTCATAAATATCTCTTGGATATTGTTCGAGTGAGGCTGCTTTTTGTTATGAATCCCACACTTTTTTAGTATTTTACTGTATGTTTTAATGTAATGACATAAGATTTTGAAAAGATCATAGTTCGAAAATTATGTTGGATAGCCTGTCTATTTTTTATTACGTTGGAAAGCTTTCTTTTTGAAGAACTTTTTGGCAAAGTTTCATGAATATCTCATGGATTTTAGATTTCTTGCCAAGTGAGGGATTCAACTTTAACCAAAAGTTTTTATTTGGAACCTTTAAAGGCCAATGTCCCAAAAAGAAATTCACATTTAGTGTCCAAAATTATGGAATAATCTGTAAAACAGGTATAATATTCAACAAATATTTATATAAAAGATAAATTAAAAGCAATTGTCAATCTCTTAATCACAAATTGAATGCACTGCTAACTCACCTGCCATAGACTTGTCTTGTAAAAGGCACCAAGCGTACATAAATAAAATCCAGGTCAGTTTAACTTGCATCTTGCAAAATTCAGATCCAGGAGTTGAAACTGTAATATGACAATGATTCCATGAAGAGGCTCTTGAATAATTTGATCTTGGACTATGAAATTTCGTATGATTCAATCCTGGATTGCAAACTGTTGCATGATTCAGCCCTGGAAGCTTTTGTATTACAATGATTCCATCAAGAGACTCTTGAATGATTCGATCTTGGACTATGAACTTTCATATGATTGAGTACTGGATCGGGAACTGTTGTACCTATGATTCAATCCTGGAAGCTGTTGTATGACAAAGATCCCATAGAAACTGTGGTATGATTCGATCTTGGATTATAAACTCCTGTATGGTTCAATCCTGAACTGGAAACTGTTGTAGGATTCAATCCTGGAAGCTGTTGTATGACAATGATTCCATAGAAACTGTGGTATGATTCGATCAAGGGCTATGAACTTTTATATGATTCAATCCTGAATTGGAAACTGTTGTATGATTCAATCCTGGAAGCTGTGTATGACAAGATTCCATCTAGAAACTGTGGTATGATTCAATCTTCAGCTATGAACTTTTGTGTGATTCAATCCTGAATTGGAAACTCTTATGATTCAGTCCTGGAAGCTGTTATGAGGTTCAATCCTGTATTGGAAATTGTTGTATATGACAATGATTCCTTCTTGAAACTGTTACAACAGTATGATTCAATCTGGAAACTGTTTTATGATTTGATCCTTGGTTTGCAGCTGGTGTGATTCAATCTCTGACTTACCCTGTATGATTCAATCTTAGAATCAATCCTGTGTCATTCTATCCTCATTTGCAAGTTGAAACTGTTTATGAATCCTTCAATTAGCAACTGCTGTATGATTTGATTGTGGATTGAATGCTGTTGTATTACTCCAGACCAGATAGGCTAATAAAAAGCACTTTAAAAAGACATGGCCCGGAGATGTAAAACTTACAAAAGATCATCTTCATTTTTCATAAGGTTGTAAAGTGCACTTGAATAATGCCTAGTGTTGCCTCTGCCTTCGTGTCTCATATAAGCGTTTGAATAAATCATTGGAAAGTATGTTCATCGTTTCCAAGGGCTTTTCGTTATTATGTCTTCTGCACTCAGAATGAAATACATTAAAAAAATAATATTTTGCAGATGTACGCTCTATGAATATTCACACACTGTCACAACAACCGAAAGAATCAATTTTATTGCATGTTGAATGCAGATGTTTTATAAAGAAATTTTCCCTTGATACTTTTTGCCTTTTCAGAATAGTTTTGGAAGTTCACATGACACTGAATATAACAACAAATTTTAGCCCCCGAAAAGCAAGATTTAAAAATTGAAAGTGACTATTATACCATTTTGCACTCATCAGCAAAAGAAACGCAACATTAGATTTTTTTTTGATTATTTAAAAAAATAAATTTAGGTCAAAACCAATTACACTGAGCGCCATTAAAAACGCAACATCGCAAAATGGCTAAAAAATTATACTTTCTCTCAAAATATCAAACTGAAATTTTGCATGCACTTAGTAGTTGCCGTCAGGTATATTCATGAAAAATTTCAAATCTCTAAGTGCAATATGTTTGCGACAAATTAAATCGTCGTGACTACTGTCGAAAATGCAAGTCACAAAATTTCAAGATCCTGTGATCATTAATTTCAATAACCTTGCTGTTCTTTCCATACATTTTTTTGATAAGTCAGGAAAGTTTACCATTTTGCTTGCTTGATGGGATGGAAAAAAGTGAATTTTGACCCAACCACAATTAAAGATGATGAAATTAATAACATTTTAGTGTCAATGCTGGCCTGCCCCCTACTGGAGCTTTTTGTTAAAATCTTCAAGAAAGATGTTTTATTCAGATTTTTTCTAGAGTTTTGTTATGGAATGATTGTCTGTTTTTTGTTTCTATCCTGGGTATGCATAAAAACTCAATTGTTCAGCTGTTTGGGTTCATATGCTTCATTTCAAGATACTGATACCAACATTTTGAGTTTTTAATTCAAACTCTGCTTTATCCTCAATATTTTTTCAAAAACTTTCATGGGACAGCTTTTGGATGTTTTGTGCATGTTATGTGAAAATTTCATTAAATCACTCCCATCCAAAGAGCCACAAAATCAATATTTCAATTGCCTCATGTTCCAGCGAAGTCCAGTCTGTGAACTGATGTTTCAAACAGAGCTCACTAAAATGAGCAGTGTACAGCCAAAAGTGAATCCTTTCTCGCGATTTTTTCCAAAATTGCGTTTAAGACCGTACATGAGGTCTGTGCTAAATTTGATAATTATTGGGCCAGAGGAACAAAGGAAATTTGGTTGTTTAACGATGTTGCGTTTTTAATGGCGCTCAGTGTATATAGAATAAAACCTATGAGAGATTAGATTTATGAATAAATTTAATAATATATAGTATTTGTTGTTGTATTGAGGATAATATGAAACCTTCTTTGGGCAGCTATCCCAGAATAGAAAAGATTATTTTTCTTAAAATCTTAAAATTGCATGCATTATTGAGTGATTGATTCATGTTTATTTAGTTGGCAATATCATTTCACAAGTACATCAAATGGTTCAAAGAAGTGAATATTTTTTCCTGAGTTTTTAGTATATGATAAAATTGCCATGGCAAAGTACTATCTGGGGGTTATCTTTTATATATTGTTCTTAGTAAGTGAAATGTTTGCCTGTTTTTGTGAAAAAAGGCCTGATAATTGGCCTCTGTAATATCTATACTGACCTACTATGAAACTTGGTAAGTCAGAAAGAATATATCAGGACTGGATTGTGCATCCTGGCCATACTAAAAAAAGGTTACTTGATAAAAATAATAAGCAGTTATAGCAAGATTTGCAAAGACGAATAATTTTGAGGTCTGCCGATGGGCAATCCTTTTCAAAAAGTCCCTAGACATTCAGTTCTGCAAGAGCGGAGTACTTCAATCCTTTGAATTCTCAATCTGGAAAATAAATGATAAGCAACTCCCTTGCTACTTAGCTATTATCTATTGTCCGCCATACAGTAAACAGCACCCAGTAACTACTTCCGTCTTCCTAGAAGAATTTCCACAATTTGTTACAACTTCACTAGCTGAATACAATCATGAGTTAATTATAACTGGAGACTTTAATATTCACTTTGACGACCATGAAAACAACATAACCCGCTCCTATGAGGAAAACTTGGAAAGTCTTGGACTTACACAACATGTCAAGCATTCGACACATATAAATGGACACATACTTGATTACATCATCACTTATGAAAACAGCAAAATTAACATTAGTCCTCCCACCTCTCAATACTTCATATCCGACCACTGCTTTGTGTCTACATTTATCAACATCGAAAGACCTCCAATTGTAAACAAGACAATAACATACAGAAAGATTAAAGACATCAATAAACAAGAACTCGCCATCGACTTCAAATCTGCTGCTGAAAAGATTGTAACATCTGACATCAATGACACTGACAGTCTGGTTGATGCTTACAATCAATCCTTCAAGGCTGTCCTGGATAAACATGCACCAGTAACCAGTAAGAAGATTTCAACAAGGAAAAAGGTTCCATGGTTTGATTCTGTCGCCCTGGAACTAAAACGTCACCGTCGTAAATTAGAAAGGATATGGAGAGTTTCAAAAACCGCTGAGAACAAAAATCTGTACATCGATGCCTGTAACAACTACAAAACACACCTGAACAAATCAAAAGATCTTCATCTAAACAGCCTCATTTCTCAATGTGGAATTGACTCTAAAAAACTTTTCAATGTTGTGAAACAACTCACGGGTGTTTCAAAAGAGGTCACTTTACCAACAGCAGTCTCCGATGAACACCTTGCAAATGATTTCTGCAAATTCTTCCTTAGTAAGATCTCTAATATTCATGAAGAGCTCTATCATTTTGATCACTTTAATCCAGAAGTGTCATGTAACAATACGTTTGAAAAGTTCAATAAAGTTTCTGATGCCACGGTGAGAAATCTCCTTCGATCCTCTAAACCTGCTAGCTGTGATTCGGATCCAGTGCCTACTACACTAGTTAAAGAATACATTGACATCTTCTCCCAACCAATCACTCGGATTGTCAACTCATCGCTCTCTACTTATACTTTTGCAGACTGCTGGAAGAATGCCATCATCTGTCCACTTATAAAGAAACCAAGCCTAGACAAGAATACCCTTTCTAATTACCGTCCAATAAGTAACCTAAGCTTCCTCTCCAAAATTACCGAAAAATCTGTCCTGTCCCAGATCTGTCCATATCTTGAGGCAAACGACCTTCTACCATCATACCAAAGTGCCTATAGAAAATACTTCAGCACTGAGACAGCCATTATTAAAGTCATCAACGACATCCTCTGGAACATGGAGAATCAGAAAATAACCAGTCTGGTTGCTATGGACCTTAGTGCCGCTTTTGACACTGTCGACCATTCAACCCTACTGAAAGTGCTGCAGAACTGTTTTGGAATAACAGGTGATGCACTTCAATGGATGAGTTCCTATCTGCGACCAAGGTCTATGCATGTAAAAATCAACAATTCCAAATCTGAATTCCTCAATCTACCATTTTCTGTCCCTCAAGGAAGTGCTGCTGGTCCCATTCTATACACAGCATATGCAAGCACGATGCAACTTGTAATTGCTAATTACGACACCAAGATCAGTGGATACGCGGATGACCATATCATCTATAGCAGTTTCTCGTCTGGTACTACACAAGCCGAGTCAAAATGTTTAAATGATCAGCAAAAGTGTGTCAAGGACATACGTATATGGATGAATGAGAATCGTCTAAAAATGAATGATGATAAAACAGAATTTATCTTCTGTGGCCATAGAACCCAGCTTAAGAAGTGTCACAGCTCATTTTTCTCAGTTGGTGATGCAAAAATTGATAGAGCCACAAGCATTAAATATCTTGGTGTAGTGATAGATGCAGAACTCAACTTTAAATCCCATATTCAACAAAAGTGCAAACTGGCATCACTAAACCTCAGGAACATCAAATCTATTCGAAAACATCTAAGTGTCGATTCTTGCAAAACGCTAATTCAGGCACTAGTCATCTCACACCTTGATTACAGCAACACGTTCCTATGCGATCTTCCTGAATCCACACTAAAACCAGCTCAACTCGTACAAAATCATGCTGCAAGGGTAATTCTCGCTCGCAAGAAACATGACAGCGCGACATCTTCTTTGCGTGACCTTCATTGGCTACCGATAAGACAGCGCTGTAAATTCAAATTGCTCCTTATGGTCTTCAAATGTCTTCATGATACAGCACCATCATACCTGAGTAACCTGCTCGTCATACAAAAAACACCAGCACGCATAACAAGATCTTCCTCTGACACCGGCATTAAACTGATAGTACCAAAAACAACTCGAGCAACCTTCGCAAAGAGAAGTTTCTCAGTCGCAGGCCCACATCATTGGAACAATCTACCATCAGAACTACGCGAATGTAATAATATTGACTCCTTCAGAAAGAAACTAAAAACTCAACTATTCATGTATATTTTAATAAATAACTGACCCATAGGCAACAAACGTGGCCAGTGGGTTTATCATATTTTCATCCCTGTTTTCATATTATGTGCGTTAAGTCTACCCTTCACTTCAATCAATTATTTTGTTAATATTTATTTATAAACTTAGTTTTTATCGTCTTACCAATTTATGTTTTTAACGTGGTAAAATTATTTTTAGTAATTAATTTATTTTAGTCATTATCATGTTTTTACATTTCTTTCATAATCCTTATTTATTGTACAGCGCCCTAGAATGTTTTTTCAAATAGGAGCGCTATATAAATTAATAAATTCAATTCAATTCAATTCAATTCAATTCAATCCCATGTTAAACTTCAACGGCTTTGTGCCACCTCTAAATATTAATTGATTTTGCTAAATCTTTTACACAATACCTTCTATTCATATAAGATCAGAAAGCAAGATTCAAATAATAGAAAGTTAGAAAAAAGTGTTTTTGGACCACCCTAATGTATATCATATTCATTGTGACAAAATTAGTTATTTTTCTCAAACATTTAAACAATCCTTGCTTCGCAAATGTCTTGTCTTTTCCCGAATGTCTGCAACTGGGCCCCAATGCACGCTAATGGTTGACATCTACATGTAAATCTGCATCTGTATCTTGGTTGTGCGACCTCTTCTGACAAGAAGGTGCATTCCATACTCGTACCATATGATCTTGAACAGAACACCGTCAAGTAGGGACCGTGGCAACTTGAAGCAAAGACTTCCACTGTGGTTGGTGCATCTTGTACCGCGTTCTGTGTACCAAACAAGAAAGTGCTGCAATAGAAATTATCACAAAGTCAACTCAAATGTTTACAGTATTACAAGCACTTTTATCACTAAAGAATTCAGGTTTTCCAAAAATCCTCCAACATTGATGACAATACAGCTTTACAGTATTTCCCAAAACAATAATTGGAAATGTCTAGAGGTCAAGCCCGAAAAGCAATCAGCATTTTGAGTGAGCTTTGAAAAACAAGGTGGACTAGGGGGCTGGACTTTTTTAGAGAGATAATAATTTCTGACTCAGTTTTGGTGCAATAAATAAATTCTTTTCAGGCAGTCTTGAAATATATTATTTCTGGAGGGGTTATTTCTCAACAGGGTGCGGCTTCATTAAGTAACGAATATTTGGGGACATCACACACTCAAAATAAATAATAACAGTCGCCGTTACCATGAAATATATCATTTTCAGTCTGAGGAAAACTCCGAGCCCTCTAAAAATCTAATATGGTCATCCCCTGAGCTGACTTTCCCTTGTATATTTTGTAGACCAACTGACCTTGATGGCTGATGGACAGCATCTTTAGTGATACAACTGCTTCCATTGTTATCAAGTAGTTTTGAGATGTCCATTCGAGAGACAGGAGACATCAAACTGCAGGCATTGCAAGCTGTTTGATCCGAAGTAAGTGAAGCTGCAAAATATTATCGAAGCGAATTACGATGTATTACTGCACTACAGTAAATGACATTATAGATTGCAAACGCTTTTTTTGACCTTTTAAAACAGAGTTAACTGAAAATTTGCATATAATTGTTTACTGATGTGGTCATCGGTGATTACAGGTGATTTCATTAGTACGTGATTCTTAGGTTCTAGACCCACCAACTACATGCCATTTTTATTTAATCTGATTGGTTTAGAAACAACAGAACGTCACACATTTGATTTATCAAACGTAGTAAGTGCTGGTTTAGCATTGATTCCTCGCAGCCAAGTGTGAATGACAAGAATCGCATGGTAATGAAAACACCTGTAATCCATTTCCCAGATTTAAAGTACATGCTGCATTTATTTTGGAAATTTATTACTTTACAGGGAATTTTGGACCACAACTAATTCAATGTGTAATGTGGATTATGGAGTAAAAAGGACAACTGGGTCTTTTTTCACATTTGTTCAGAGGCAAATACCCAAATGTCTAGAATTTATAATAATCCTGATTTAAGAGGCAAAAGGCCTTAATTTGTGAAATTTATAACAGTGAAAATAATAATGGGCCAAAGTACAAGCATGATAAAGAACTCAAAGTTCCAAGGATGACAAACAGTGACGCTTCAGTTGCACATTTTATTCAAATGCTGACTTTACAGCCAGGTAAATCTTGAAACAATTAAACATAAATATAAATACTCATTCAGCCAATCAACATTCACACATGTTGGCGTTACCGAACAGGATGGGGGGTGGTGTATCCTGTCATGAGGCCCGCTGTATATTGGAACAGAAGGCCCAACAATAGTGGCAGTTCTATATCATATCTCAGGTCAAATCAAAGAATCTCATACTGACCCTTTTTATATTCACACATGACATCGGTAGGGGTGGCACATGACTTGTCATTCCAACCCTGAGGATGAAAAATAAACAAATAAATAAAAACTTGAAAATCATACATAATTATAATTAACTTAGGTAATTTCTGGGTTTTGATGAATGTTGAGGCAGACCTTCGAACGGCATCTTCACTGTAAAACCGAAACCGTTGGTTTTACGGCATTACCGGCAGCAAATTAGCCGGTAACTTACCGTAAAATCAACAGTTATGCCGTAATTTCATTTACGACATGTTGCCGTAAATTCAACAGGCTCATGCCGTAATTTCATATATACAGCAAGTTGCCGTAAAGTTTACGACCATTTTGCTGTAAGTTCATGCTACGGCATGTTGCTGTAAATGTTGCGGCTAAGCATGCCGTCATTTTATAGCGAGTACTTGCCGTTAATTTAACAGCTAATTGTACCAATGCCGTTATCTTACATCATAAGTTAGATGACAGGATGATGTTGTAACAGAAAAGCAATTGTTTCTGTATACATGAACTGATGCACCCCCTTGAGAGACCACTTCACGCCTGCCAAAAGGCGGTCTTATTACACAGGGACTGCTGTAGTATGTGTTTTAAATAATTGCACTTAGTATACTGCCGTATACATGAAATGTGACAGATGCACCCTCCATGAGAGACCACTTCACGCCTGCCAAAAAGGCGGTCTTATTACTCAGGGACTGCTGCAGTGTGTGTTTTAAATAATTGCACTTAGTATACTTCCGTATACATGACCATTTCACGCCAGCCAAAAAGGCGGTCTTATTAGTGACGGGCCCTGGAGAACTGCACACCAGCACTCATAATCAGTGTACCAAAATTAGCATGGAAGACACAGAAGTTTCGAATGACCACATATTCGCCACATATGTTATTGGCCCCTTAAGGTAGTTTACAGATACGCCCTTCTGATTATACAGTAGTTCAGCACACCGGGCATTTTTTTCCCACCCAAAAATGTGTCTGCACACTGTTATGGAAATTTCACATTCCTCTTTTGTAATTATGCACACATTGAACAGTGGCAGAGGTGCGAACTGTCGCAACAGTATGTGGGCAGGAAATAATTGCCCGTTCAGTTATATAAAACGCACATAGCATGTACTGTAAAGAACCAAGAGAGTCTGCAGCTTTATTAGGAGTGTCATTGAAAAAGTCTACTCCAATTGCAGGGACAGGTGTCAAAAAAAGAAAGCTGTATGCAGTTGTTACGGTTTGTGTGCTCATCAAAACAAACATGTATGCATTCACTTACTTTATTAATGTAGAATCACAAATATATCAAATAAAAGACAGGATCATGAAAGATGTCTTACTATTGATTAATAAGCATCAATAAATAAGTAAAAATAAGCTGTATCCAGAGTACATTAATAAACTCAGCAACATTAAAAACGCACACTTTTAAAAAGGCTAAAAATTGTACTTGCTCTATAGATATCAAGATGAAAATTTGCCCACTTCTAGAAGTTGCCATCAGGTATATCCACGAAAAATTTGAAATCTCTAAGTGCAGTACTTTTGTTTCAAATTAAATCGTCACTGTCGAAAATGGAAGTCACAAAACTTCAATTTCCCCTGATCATTAATTTCAACAACTTAGCTGTTCTTTCTACAAACTTTTTTGATAAGTCTGGAAAGTTTATAATTTTCCTTGCTGGATTTAGTCAGGGAAAAGGGATATTTGACCAAACCACAATTAAAGAAGATGAATTTAATAAAAATTAAGTGTCAATGCTGACACGCCCCCTACTGGAGCCTTTTGTCAAAACCTCAAAAATGATGGGACCTCTTTTGGAAGTCTTGTGCCTGTAATGTGAAAGTTTCATAAGATAATCCCATCCAGTATGCCACAAAACCAATATTTCCAATTGTGCGTTTTGTGTTGAAGTGCAGTTCGTGACTTCCATTTTTGACAGTGAGCACTACAACTCAATTTGGCAGAAAAGTACCGCACTTAGAGATTTGAAAATTTCCATGAATATACCTGATGGCAACTACTAGAAGTGTGCAAACTTTCATTTTGATGGTTTAAGAGGAAGTACTATTTTTAGCTTTTTGAAAGTGTGCGTTTTTAATGTTGCTGAGTTTATAATGTTTATCTCACGATTTATACAGTCTATTAATCGATAAGCAGCTTCACACAACATTATTTCACTAAATAGGCGGCAGCATTTCCACACAAAATAAATTCTTTTGATGAAAATATTTAAGTCAGCATTATATACGTAAGAACACATTGCCTCGAATATATTTTATATGCAGACGATAAACAACATACAGATACTGATTAGCTGGTTCAAGCAATAACATTATTTCACTAATTAGGCGACAACATTGCCACACACACAACACCAATTATTTAATGAACTTAATTCAATAAATATGTCTTAATATAAAAATAAATGTGTCTTAATATTAAATAAATGTGTCTTAATTTTAAATAAATGTGTCTTAATATTAAATAAATGTGTCTTAATATTATAGTCCGCATTCAATTAATGAGCGCACACTGTATGCCATCTGCTGTCCATACATGTAGACAATATAAACAGTAACGTATATTGATTAGCTTGATACACAACCATCGTACGTTTCTTTCCTTTCACTTTCTCAGTTCCTCGTTTCGGGGTTATCTTGAAGAAACATCTCAAAGAAAATAATTAAAAATGTAAAAGCTTTACAAAAATTACCCATTCAAGACTAATTGTTTGATATTGTGTTGGGCAATTTATTATTGTTACAACCTCCACATTTTTAAGTTTGCAAAAAATAGCCAAGCAGTGACCTCTCAGCCTCAATTTATTAATTCAGAGAAGTCAGTATTACTGTCAGTGTCAGTTACTATAACATATTGTGTATTGTCACTTGATTGCCTTCAGTTACAGTCCTATTATATCAATCACTGTACCTAGTACAGTTCAACCTTCAGACAGATAGAATAATGTTACCTCTGTATAAATTCCAAGATTGCTTGCACTTCTGGAGGATAAGCGATATTCTGGAGGATAAGCGATATTCAGGACGTAGTAAGTGGCAAACAGTAGTGTCAGAGCATCGTAGAAAGTATTCGTTTTTTCTATCACAACTGTATTGCCTACCAGCAGTGAGAAATCAGTCGCAGACACGTCACCTGGAACAAAAGGAAAATGGTAAAGATAACCAAAAGATGGGAGGAGGGAGGAGGATCACACAAAATACCAACAATAAAATGGCTGCACTAATTTACAAGTATTTTAAGTTGTTCAAGAAAAGTTTTGTCAAGTCATAATTGGTTATGAACTTATGTAGAAATTATAAGGCAGTCATGGTTACAGTGGGATAAAGCATTATGATAGATAGATAGATAGACATAGTAAGTGCAGCCCTCTAAGATATAGTAAGTGCAGCCCTCTAAGCCCAGTTCTGGGCGCTCACGAGGGTTGATTGATGAGATGTGAGAGAGAGCAGGAGTCCTCAACAGTCAACATGTTACACATTTACCCTATGTGAGAGATCTTTTATATGCCCAGCACAGACACTGATACTACGGCCACCAATATAACGTTTTCTACTGTGCCATATTGTATCAACGCTTAACACGGGTTATCCTAAAACTTATCTTTTATCAGGGTTACCAGGAAAATGATTTAGTCGTTATATAACATGAGTTCAGCTTAAACATGCTTAGTTATTTTCACAATAACCCTGTTAAAAGTAATGTTATAGGAGTTAACCACTTCAGGATAACCGGGGTTAAGCGTTCATACAATCTGGCACTGAACGACATCCAGCTGAAATTTGGCTTATGAGGGTCCTCTGAAAAAGTTGGGTTCCCCAGCTGGGAGTTGAGGCAAAGAGCTTCAGCGGAGCAGGCGGGCATCTTAACCACGTAGCTATTAAGCTATCACAGAAATGACCAAATTGCAGTGTAGGTATAGAATCTTGCTATTGTACACTCAAAAAAGAAATGTCCCACTTCACTTTTGCTTATAATTTGTAAGATTTTTTTTTTTTTTTGGGCAAAACCAATTAAGCAACATAGTGTTAATCCTATTACAAACAAGTATCAATGTGCCGAAAATCATTGAAGTGCCACCATTTCCTGTTTATCTTTGAGCTTGTTTATAACAGTTGGGATTTTTTTAAAAAATGGGCCCATACCCACATCTCGCCAAGAAAAGGGCGTCATTTTGCATTGTGTGACAAAGAGCCCTAAAAAGTGGAAAAATCGTACAGCAAGGGAAATGAATTATGTTATTCGGCTTTCAATTGAGATATTTTCAAAAATGAGTGTTCTGTTTGATATTTTGATTTGAACAAAGTATTGGCATTTCCGAGATGCCAATGGTCATGTCATGTAAACTTTTCATAAAAGTCATTTCACTTGCTGTACCAAACACACATCTCGAAGGTGATCTGAAGCTAAAATAAAGTAACTTTCTGCTTTAGGGCTCAATGCCACACACTTCGAAATTACACCCCAATTTTTTTGGCGAGATGTGGGGATTGGAATTTTTTTTAAATACCCGAATGTGATAAACAAAGTCAAAGATAAACAGGAAATAGTCACAATAGAATGATTTTTGGCACATTGATACTTGTTTATAATAGAATCAATACTATTTAATTGGTTTTTGCCAAAAAAAATTATCTTCATATTATAAGCAAAAATGAAGTGGGACATTCGTTTTTTTGTTGAGTGTAGAAATGATACCTGTTTAGGCATTTTTAAAAGTAGCCAGGCTTTATCAATGACATCTAACAAAGGCATATTTACCATATCAAACTATCACTGGTGATGCTGGCACTCCCGTTCTTCTGCCACCTCTAGTGTGCTCACATGTTCCTGTAAATAGAGAGACAAATATTCATACAAGAAAAGACATAATTGTAGTATTACCAGCTAGTTGGCTATGAATATTATCAAATTGTTTACAGCCTAAATATCAGGACCCATGATGTTTTTAGAACATCACTGTCAAAGGGAGATCTGTTTTAACAGTTATGACATCCCCAGCATTGCAGATGTCTGATGATCTCATAAAACAGTGGCCCAAATAATGCAATTGTGACGTCATGACCATTGTTGCTCCAATGGTACATCACATTTCTGTATTTAAATGGTCACATGGAAAAAATCTTTATAACTAATATTAAAACCAGGTGATAAAAAAAACTACCCATTAGAGCACTACATAACAATATCATGATTGTGACCTTGACTCTAGTGGTTTTGTCATGTTGTAATATTTCAATACTGCAGTGGCGTATCCAGATGATTTCAAAGAGTGGGGCAAGTGATCTATGAGGGGGCATTTGGATAACCTCACATAATCAAGAAATTTTCGAAAATCATTATGCTGAAAGTCCGCACACTAAAAGTGCTATAATAATGGAAGCAGTATATGTGATTTTCACAGCAGAATACGAGAGAAACTGCACAAAATTCAGAAATTTGTGGGGTCATAATACATAGCATCTGAAAGTATTTAAGAATTGTATCATAACAACACATTGATATTGTTTGGGCTTTTGTTTGCTTCTGACATCAGGCAGCTGCAATGCCAGTGAGTTCTTAAGTTATTAACCATTGTTTAAGAATATCTTAGGGAGAGACGAGAGGGAGAGACGAGAGGGAGAGACGAGAGGGAGAGACGAGAGGGAGAGACGAGAGGGAGAGACGTGAGGGAGAGATGAGAGGGAGACACGAGAGGAAGACACGAGAGGGAAACACGAGAGGGAGACACGAGAGGGAGACATGAGAGGGAGACATGAGAGGGAGACACGAGAGGGAGACACGAGAGGGTGACACGAGAGGGAGACACGAGATGATGATTTAGGGCTTTACGTCCTGTATTTATGAACTTCATAGGCTAATGAGGACAGGAAGAGGATGGGGAGGGAGAAGGAAAACAGAAGCAGGAAAGAAGGGAAGAGGAAGTAGGGAGAGTGGGGATGCAGGGATAGGGGGAAAGAAGGAAAGAGGGAAAGGGGGAAAGAGGGAAAGGGAAGGCAGTACTTTACTGTACTCAGGCAGGAGCAGGGGAGGAGACAGGAGAGGGAGACAGGAGAGGGAGACAGACGCGGGAGACAGACGAGGGAGACAAAAGAGGTTGACAACAGAGGGAGACAGGAGAAGGAGACAGGAGAAGGGGACAGGAGGAGGAGACAGGAGAGGGAGACAGGAGAGGGAGACAGGAGAGGGAGACAGGAGAGGGCGACGGGAGAGGGCGACGGGAGAGGGCGACGGGAGAGGGCGCGAAGAGAGGGCGACGGGAGAGGGCGACGGGAGAGGGCGCCGGGAGAGGGCGACGGGGGAGGGCAAAGGGAGAGGGCGCCGGGAGAGGGCGCCGGGAGAGGGAGACGGGAGAGGGCGACGGGAGAGGGCAACAGGAGAGGGCAACAGGAGAGGGTGCCAGGAGAGGGAGACAGGAGAGGGCGACAGGAGAGGGAAACAGGAGAGGGAGACAAAAGAGGGAGACAGAAGAGGGAGACAAAAGAGCAAAAGAGGGAGGAGACAAAGGAGGGAGACAAGAGAGGGAGACAAGAGAGGGAGACAAGAGAGGGAGACAAGAGAGGGAGACAAGAGAGGGAGACAAGAGAGGGAGACAAGAGAGGGAGAGACAGGAGAGAGAGACAAGAGAGGGAGAGACAGGAGAGAGAGACAAGAGGGAGAGACAGGAGGGAGAGAAAAACAAGGAGACAAAGGAGGGAGACAAAAGTGGGAGAAAAAAGAGGGAGACAAGGAAGGGAGACAAGAGAGGGGACAAGAGAGGGAGACAAGAGAGGGAGACAAGAGAGGGAGACAAGAAAGGGAGACAAGTGATGGAGACAATTGAGGGAGACAAGAGAGGATACCATGAGAGGGAGACATGATAGGGAGACATGAGAGGGAGACAGGGGAGGGAGACAGGGGAGGGAGACAGGAGAGGACCACAAAAGAGACAAAAGAGGGAGACAGGAGAGGGAGACAGGAGAGGGAGACAGGAGAGGGAGACAGGAGAGGGAGACAGGAGAGGGAGACAGGAGAGGGAGACAGGAGAGGGAAACAGGAATGGGAGACAGGGAGAGAGAGGGAGAGGGGAGAGGAGAGGAAGGGAAAAGATGTAGAGAGGAGAGGAGAGAGGAGATGGAGAGAGGAGAGTTAAACTATTTGAGTGATTGTCGCGTGGTATAAGTTGGTTATTCACTATGGTATCGGGAATGTGTTTATTACACCTCGGGCTAAAGCACTCGGGTGATAAATAACATTTTTCCTCTCTTGTGGTTAATAATCTATACCTATTTCAAAATGGCTATATGGCAACAGAAGGGCAGGAGGAAAACAGGAGGAAAAGAGGGGAAAGGGGATGGGAGTGGGAGGGGTTGAAGGGGAGGGGGTCGGGGATGGAGAGGCAGACGCCAATGGGGAGATTGATGAGGCAGCAATGAAGACTATTTTTATGAACATTGCATGTCCATATTCATAACTTTGTAAATTAAGCGAGGAGTATTAGGAAGTTAAACATTCACAACTGCGCTTTAAAATTAATACAAATGTATGTGAAATAATGCAACCGCAATGATTAGTTGGCGAGTCCTAGGCTATATTTCATTAAGAAAATGTTGTTGGGATCAATGTGCCACTGACCTTGGCAGAGCTGACAACTTCAAAGACCTGAAGACACAATCATGAAAGACCCATCTGTGAATTTCATGACTTATTCGTAAACTGGTGTTGCACAAGACGCATGAACTTTGTCCTCTGTCTTGAATCTGAAAATCGATAACACTTGTTAATTGCATAGGCTTATAAGTTAACCCTCTCCCAACCTCATATGGAGGCAGGAAAAAGGAGAGTGAAGGAAAACAGAAAGAGGATTTAGGGACGTCAGACTATGATAGAAAAGAGGGAGAAGTGTGGAAGTGGAGGTGGTGGGAGAATAAAAGAAGGAAAAGAGGAAAGAAAGGGAAAAGGAGAAAAGAGGGGGGATAAAGGAGAAAAAGAAAGATTGAGATTTACCAGCGAGCAACCAAGATTATTCAAAATGGTTGGACTCAACGCAAAGGTGAGAAAAACAAAGGAAAGGAGGAAGGGAAAGGGCGACAGGTGGTAGGAGAGAAAGTGGGCAGGAGGGGTAGAAAGAGAGGGAATAGGGAATAGGAAGGAGAGAGAGGATAGGGAATAGGTGATGAGACAGGGAAGAGAAGCGGAGAGGGAGAGAGGAGAGGGAGATAGGAGATAGGAGAGGGAGAGGAGGAGAGGGAGAGAGGAGAGGGAGAGGAAGAGAGAGGGAGAGGAGGAGAGACAACAGGCCGGACAGGGCATAGAGGAAAGGAGAGGATATGGATGATAAGATAGGGGAGATAGAATAGGGGATATAGGGGAGGGAGAGGGTGAGGGAGAGGGGGAGGGAGAGGGGCAGGGAGAGGGGGGAGGAGAGCGAGAGAGATGGGCCAGACAGCAACCAAGGTTATTTTATAGTGGTTGATGTAAAGAAGGAGATGAGGAAGAAGGGAAGGGGATTGAGAGGAGAGGGAGAAAGAGGGAAAGAAGGAGAATGAGGAGAGGACAAGGAAGATAGGATATGACAGATAGGATAGGGCAGACCTATAGGATAGGGCAGATAGGATAGGGTGAAGGCAGAGGGCAATGGAGAGGGAGGAAGATTGACCAGTGAGAGTGACAAACAGTAGGAGGGAGGGGGAGGGGGCGATTCAAATGGGAAGATTGACTTGCCAGCGATCAAGGTTATTTTTTAACTAGAACCGCAAGCGGTTTAAACGCTCATCTGTCAATGTGAAATCTATCAATGTGTGCCAGATTATCACCAACAGGCCAATACCTGTAGCTAATTTTATAACCCTAAGCGATATAATAAGGTTACAATGGGCAGTTAAAGATTGAAGAAATATGGCTGCCAAAATGACCAAAATCTCGGATATATCGACATGTTCCTGATCCATGCCCACAGGCCAATAACTGTACCTAATTTCATAACTCTAAGTGAAATAGCAAGGTCAAAATGGGCAGTTCACGGATGTCAGCCATTTTGAAGTGGCCATTTTAGTGGCCATCTTGGATTTCTCAACATGTTCCCGTTTCATAGCCAAAGGCAAATACCTGTACCAAATTCCATAACTAAGCAAAATATTGAGATCACAATGGGTAGTTCAAGAAATGAAGTAAGATGGCTGCCAAAATAGCTGCCACAAAATGGCCGCCATCTTGGATGTTCCCGATAGATACCCACAGGTCAATACCTGTACCAAATTTTATAACTCTAAGCAAAATATTAAGGTTACAATGGGCAATTCAAGAAAGGAAAGATGGCTGCCAAATTGGCTGCCATCTTGAATTACTCAGCATGTTCCTGATCAATACCCACAGGCCAATGCCTGCACCAACTTTCATAACTCTAAGTGAAATATTAAGCTCACAATGGGCAGTTCAGGAATGAAGAAAGATGGCTGGCAAAATGGTCACCACAAAATGGCTGCCATCTTGGATTTCTCAACATGTTCCCGATCGATGCCCACAGGCCAAACAAAATGGCTGCCATCTTGGATTTCGCATCATGCTCACGATCCATGCCAACAGGCCCGTACCTGTACCAACTTTCATAACTGTAAGTGTAGTAATAAGGTCACAATGGGGAGTTCAAGAATGAAAAAAAGATGGTTGCCAAAATGGCCACCATCTTGAATTTCTCAACATGCTCACGATCGATACCCACAGGCCTATACCTGTACCAAATTTCATAACTCTTAAGTGAAATATTACGGTCACAATGGGCAGTTCAAGAAATGAAGAAAGATGGCTGCCAAAATGGCCGCCCACTTGGATTTCTCAACATGTTCCTGATCCATACCTAATCCATACCTGTACCACATTTCATAGCTGAAAGTGAAATATTAAGGTCACAATGGGCAGTTCAAGAATGAAGAAAGATGGCTGCCATAATGGCTGCCACAAAATGGCTGCCATCTTGGATTTCTCGACATGCTCCCGATCCATACCCACAGGCCCATACCTGTACCAAATTTCATAACTGTAAGTGAAATAATAAGTCAAAATGGGCAGTTCGAGAATAAAGATGACTGCAAAAATGGCCGCCACAAAATGTCAGCCATCTTGGCTTTCTCTACATGTTCACCATCCATACCCACAGGCCCATACCTGTACCAAATTTCATAACTCTAATTGGAAACCTAAGGTCAAAAATGGACACTTACACAAACCTTAACCGGGACAATGATGCTGACGATCGAGTGACGACAATAGCTCTTCATTTTCAAAGAAAACAGACGAGCTAAAAAGCATTGGATGTCCATAATTATAGCTTTTCAAAATAAGCAATGGAGAATTTGGAAGTTAAACTGTTGCAAAACATGCAATTACATTTGGAAATTAATGCAAATATACTATATGTGAAATATTGCAAACCTCAGTGATTACTTACAAATTACTTTTTTTCACTAGTTGAGAGCAGACATATTATTTAACTGAGTGAGTTTTTGGCATTAGTTATTTAGAGGAAAGGAGAGCAGACATAAAAATGTTGTTGAGATCAATGTTCCACAAACCTTGGAAGAGTTGACAGCTTCAAAGACCTGAAGAAACAACTATGAAAGGCCTCTCCATGAACAAGCATTGCACAATTGAGCCACATGTTCATCAGCCTCTGTCTTGAATCTGAAAATTAGACAACACTCTTTAACTTGTATAGGCCTAGATAGTAGAGGACCCTACAATAGATCCCGTGACCACTTAAGTGGGAGCAATTTTTGAATGTTGATCCAAGTTTATGAGGTCAAAACAAAAAATTTTGGCCGGGGCGCCCCTCCAGAAAGTGCGGGCTAACTCCACCAGGCGGCCATTTTCAAAATGGCCGCCAATAATCAAAATTTTTTTATATCTCGGCTTCTAATTGGTCTAGGATGATAATCTTTGGGTCAAAATATATGTTTTTGGGGCCAAGAAATTCAATGGTCACCATAAGAATTGTCTATGACCACCACCAGGGGCAGCAGAATAAGAAAATGTATGAGAAAAATAGCTAAAATACAATATATTTGGGCCGAAACCTGAAACACACATGCAGAATCTGTAAAAGTGAGCAAATGACATTTAAATTATGATCTTTTCATACCTCCCAAAGTTACATAGTGCAAAGGAATCATATTGTCACTCATCTGCAGGAAAAGTATGAACCCTGTGAGTTTGTGAGCACATGAAAATGCGCAAAAATATATTTAAAAAACTGAAACATGTTGTCGTAAGTATGTGTTATTATTGACTGAACACTTAGTAATCATTGCCAGAGTCCTCATTTCTGTCATCTGTGCAACTATCTTCAAACTATCTACACTCTATAATTTCCACCTGTGCCATAGTGTCACTGAGATTCTCTGTCAGTGCAGGCTTGGAATAACGAATAGAAGTGCATTCATCCTTCAAGGCATCATCGATTTCCGAAATAAAAGGGATTAAGGTCTGGTTTGTCAATGTTGAAGTAAAGGGGGATCAAGAAATTTCAATACAGAACATAAAATTCATGCAAATCCTAGGCTGTGTGGTTATTGCCACGGACTTTTGTCTGAGGTTCTTCTATTACAGAGCGATTGTCTGACTGATTTTGTCTCCGTACTTGTATTGGATAGTGAAGAGAGTCATGTCAGCTGACATCCCTTTCTTGGCTGGAGGCCTAGGATGTACAATGGTTAGCATGCCTGCCATGTCCAGAGGTTATCACTATAATGATTGGTATGATTGCCGTCCTCTAAATCAACCACATCAAGCCTAAGACTGCCATTTTCCCCGAATCTTTGAGCAAAAATTGAAAAAGAGCAGTGTCATCTTCAATATGGCTGCATTTTGCTCCTGTAGGGAGATTCTCACTGTTCCTATGGAATATATCAGTTCTGTGTTGCCAAAGGTTCCAGACAAAGCAGCTAACTGCCTCTTCAGAAATATTAGAAGCTTTGTTACTTGAGGTGCCAAACAGCTCAGTCTACTCAGCACAATGGAGAAAGCCATCTGCTACTCTATATGGAAGATTACTCTGAATCCATTCACAGATTTCAAATGCATCCACACCAATCATTCACAATGTCAGATCAGTGTGGCTGCATGTGGATCTTCATATCACATAAAGCTTGTCTGACCATTCAGGTATATGCGGTTCCATCTTTTTTGTTTGCCTGTTCTGCTGATGGAACAGCTGTATGCCTCATCGACCTCAAGTCAATTAGTGCTATGTGGCCACACCTAATCTCATAGGGCATCGAGATGGAGAACATCTACCATTTTGGATTTCTGAGTCTTCCTTGGTTGTCACTTGTTATGTATTTGCATCTGTGATTCATCACATCTTCAAGTTCTACTTTTTTGTCATTCTTTATTCTCACTTACTATACCTCACATTTTATTTTTTCCAGACTTTGCTCCTTTAGAAAGTTTAGAGGACAGATATAGTTGGAGTGCCTTTGTGAGTTCATTTTATGCTCACATGAAATGATTTGTAGGAAGAGAATGATCTTTGCAGAACAGTAAAAACTACCTGTGGCCATCATTGTTTGTTGATTAAAAATCTTTTGGTCTGAAGCCTTACTAGTCACGATGAATAAACAGTATGATATCCATAAAGATGCCGACAGAAGGTAACAGATGAAAAAATCTGTGAATGGATTCAGAAACATCTTCAGTGGAGCAGCAGATTGCTTTCCAAATCCTGCTGTGTAGATTGAGCTGTTCGGCAACTTAAATAACAAGGGAAGGCTTCAGAATTTCTGAAGAGGTAATTAACTACTTTGTTGCGAACCTTTGGTAACACAGAACTGATATATTTCATAGGATCTAGCTGGGAGAATCACTACAGGAACAGAAGTGACTGATCACAAATGCAACCATATTGGAGTTGATTCTGCTCTTTTTCGTTTGCTCGCAGATTCTAAGAAAATGGCAGTCATGGGTCTGATGTGGTTGGTTCAGAAGAAGCTGAAGTCATGAAAATGTCAATGCACATGTGGCTGACAAGGCCAGTGGTACACTGGGACTTCAGAGAAGGAATACCATCGTTGAGCTTTCATTCCCTTTGTTCAAAATAAGTTGCTGAAATTAGTGTGCCACTGTTTGCAAACTCTGTCTGCGGCACAACTGCAACTTTCTCTGATGGTGGCAAGGTGGTGACATTGGACAAGCAACAAGCAAGGCAGAACAGAATAACCAGAAGTCCTTTCAATACAATAATATAGTAACACTAATATAGTATGATTTTATATAGTGCCCAGATAAATCTGCTCACCGGCACTCACCATACTGAACGGCAATCATACCAATCATTATAGTGATAACCTCTGGACATTTTGAATCCACATAAGTGTACAAGGCAGGCACGCTAACCATTGTACCACGGAGCCACATCCTAGGCCTCCAGCCAAGAAAGGGATGCCAGATGACATGACACATGACACTCTCAACTATCCAATACAAATATGGAGACAAAATCAGTCAGACAATCGCTCTGTAATAGAAGAACCTCAGACAAAAGTCCATGGCAACCACACCATGGCCTAGGATTTGCATGATTTTTATGTTCTGTATGGAAATTTCTTGACCCCCCATTACTTCAACATTGAAAAATCAGACCGTAATCCCTTTGAGTTGGGATATTGATGATGCCTTGAAGGACGAATGCACTTCTATTCATTATTCGAAGCCTGCACTCTCAGTGACACTATTGCACAGGTAAAAAATTATAGAGTGTAGATAGTCTGAAGGCAGTTGCACAGATGACAGAAATGAGGAATCTGACGATGATTACTAAGTGTTCAGTTGATAATGACACATACTTACATGTTTCAGTTTGTTTTACGAATTTTTCGCATTTTTATGAGCTCACAAACTCACAGGGTTCATACTTTTCCTGCTGATGAGTGACAATATGACTCCTTTGCACTATGTAAGTTTGAGGGGTATGAAAAGATTATAATTTGACTGTCATTTGCTCACTTTTACAGATTCTGCATGTGTGTTTTAGGTTTCGACCCGTAGATATTGTATTTTAGCTATTTTTCTCATACATTTTCTTATTCTGCACCCTGGTGGTGGTCATAGACAATTCTAATGGTGACCATTGAATTTCTTGGCCCCAAAAACATATATTTTGACCAAAAGATTATCATCCTAGACCAATTAAAAGCCGAGATATAACAAAATTTTGATTATCGGCGGCCATTTTCAAAATGGCCACCTGGTAGAGTTAGCCCGCACTTTCTGGAGGGGCGCCCCGGCCAAAATTTTTTGTTTTGACCTCATAAACTTGGATCAACATTCAAAAATTGCTCCCACCCAAGTGGTCACGGGATCTATGGAGGGGTCCTCTACTAAGACTAGAAGCTTGTTGTTGATAGTTTGCTATTGAGTTGATTGCCTTCGGTGCTTAAGTCTTAAGTCTGCAAACATCACCAATGAAACCCAGACCAAAGTCCTTAAGTGACACTCTCAATGCAAAGCTATTTTTAAATCATTGATAGTGGTGTAACATATAATCACATTTAAAACATAAAATAATGACAAATAAATTATATTATACAAATATTAAATGTTCCAAGAAAACAATGAAATTAAAATATTTTTACATAGTAGGCCTATTAATATTTCAGCATTGTACACAAATTAAAAAGTAACATTTAGGTTATTCTAGTCTAAAGGGTGATATCAGATAATTTATTCATATTAATTAATAAATGCCTCTGTTAAGGAGGGGGAGGATCAGCTCAGTGGTAGAGTGTTGGTCTGCCTAAACCTACCAAGTGCATAAATACAGGATGTAAAGCCCCATCATCAAGTACGGATGGATGGATAGATGATTGGGGCTTTACATCCTGTATTTATGCACTTGGTAGGTTTATTAGGACAGGAGGAGGACACGGCAATGAGGTGAAGGATGATTGAAACAGCCATCTGACATAGGCCCAGGTGACCCAGCAAGAGCCAGATTCGAACCCTGGACCCAGCGATTGGTAGCCCAGCACGCTGCCACTAGACCAACCCTCCCCCTCCATCCTCATCAAAGAATATCTCTCACAATGAAATATTGTGGGTTGTTGAACCATACCATTTTATTACCTCAATATAACCATTATGGTAGTTATTAAATAATAGGCAATTAAATATAATTTAGCATTATCATGCATGCCAAATGAAGAAATAGTAATCTTACCTTGCTCATGTGCCTTATCAGTCCTGCTTCCGGAGATTAAATGAATGCTCTTAAGTTTAAACACCTTGCCCTCTCGGACATTGAGGTAGATCTAATGTTGGTCTAACGAAGCATTAAACCTCCACTCCACATCGGACCCAACGTTCAGAAACTACGTAATTTGTCGACACATTTCTCAGACGTTAATACGTACTTTTAGACGTTGATACGAGTGATACAAGCCGTATCTGTCCCTACGAAGTATTTTTACGTTGAACTGACTGCCTTCGACCGTCTTCCCGCCTTCTAGGATCCAGCGTCTCGACGCACCTTCCCCCCCTCGCGCATGCGCACTCGCATACAAGAAGCCGCAATGGCGGGCTGACTAGATTGTGTGAAATCTCGGATGGTGTTTTGCTTATCACGAAGGATTTAACGCATTGACAAGCCTCATAATGTGGTTTGCTTCCTAGATTAACTACTTGGCTACCACTTGAGCATGTTTTGGACGGTCGGAAATCTTTATTGCGAAAGATTTAGGCCCGGCAATGTGAAAAATCGAACGGCATGGTCGGAGCGCCCCGGCCCAGGAATGACTCGATCAGCTGTTTTAGTATTTGTGATTCAATTATGGACTGAACATGGACATATATACCCCGTTCTGGATGGATATACCCCGTTACCAAACCGGGGAGGACTCATGGACGTGGATACGGCCGGAATTCGTCGTTGGACACCAGCGCTGGACTCACAAGTAAGTCTCTTCAAGATGTCGATTTTTTCCAGGGGCGGATCGTCTGATGGGAGGGGGGGGGGGGTTTCAATTCTGTTCAGTTTAATTCTGTTTATTAGTTATTAAGGTCTTTTGGTTCAGTTCATCATGTTTTCAGGTTGATTTATATATATAGCGTGTTCGGGATCATTGTCCAGGTAGGGTGGGGTCGGGGGGGGGGGGGAGAGCATCCCAGCGACTGGTTCGGAGGATTTAATTATTTTGATTGAGATCTGCAAATATAAAACAAAAAATTAAAGCAGTACAAACAGAGCTATCCAAAAAGGATGGCTCCCAAAATTAATAGACTTTTCTTCCTCATTTTACTGAGCAGTCTACAAGTCCACTTAGGGACTATAAGATAAAATTATATAAAAAACACTTACCTTGCATGGTGAAATTGAAAATGTTACTGCAATTTTACCTTGATAAAATTGGAACATTCTCGGCATCTAGGACAGTTGCATTGAGGCACCATTAAACTTGGGTCTCATTAAATTTTCATATGCATCTTTGCGGGTGTGGAAAAAAATTAAATTATTTTTAAACCAGGATAAGCTTTCTTATTTTTAAAAGTACATATGTGGATTTAATTTTTACTGGTTTGTCAACTTTTTCTTCATGGCTTCATCTTATCGACAACAGTAACCATCCTGTTGGAGTTTTTATATATTACAAAGTTACCAGATAGATTGGAATAGGTATGGAATAGATGGCGCTACAAGCTCTCTGAGAATCAGGATCCTAGGTTCTGCAACTTTGTGCAAACCTTCAACAAACCTTTGGCAGATACGTATGATCAGACGTTTGACCTGAACATTACTTTCAAACGTTGTCCATACATCTCAAAAACACGTTGGAGAAACCTTGGAAGTTACGTATGACCAAACGTGTGACCATACCTTTGATAAACCTATGAATCAAAGGTATGGTCATACGTAATAGTCCAAGGTTGCTAAAACCTCTCAGATGAATGTTCGACAAACCTATGAATCAAAGGTATGGTCATACGTAACATTCAAACGTTCTTCAAACCTCTCAACCAAAGGTATGACTTACGTAATAGTCTAAGGTTTTATAAACCTCTCAAATCAATGTTCGACAAACCTTTGAATCATAGGTATGGTCATACGTAATAGTCATATGTTCTTCAAACCTGTCAACCAAAGGTATGACTTACGTATGACTGACACGTTTAGCCAAACGTTACAACCAAACGTTCTTCCAGCCTCTCAACCAAAGGTATGACTTCCGTGTGACTCTAACGTTAGGCCAAACTATAAAACAAACTATCTGCCAACCTCTTACTAACGTCGCGACCTACGTTTGGTTTTCCATCTGAGTGCAACGTTTGGAAATTACATTTGCCCTACCTTTGTGATACGTTGTTTGGCCCAACGTTTGATTCTAACCTAAATAATTACGTAGTGAAAGGTTTGATTTACGTTGGTGCTCAGGAGGGTGATTAAGGCATTGCCCATTAAGCCTATTTAAGGGCATGAAAAAAAAACAAGGATAAGTCTTCAGTTACAGTTTTTAAACCGTGAATTCAAACACGTTATCATAACATGAAGAAAGCTGTAATTTCTACAGTTTCATGATCACGGCCGTTTGACCGTATAAATTACGGAATAAAACCGTTGATTGTACTGAAATTTCTAACAGTGCACATGCCTAAGTATATATATATATAAACTATCAATCTTGTTACGGAGTCAATGTCCCATCATGCATTTGCGAATTCTGATCATGTAAAAAGGTTCATTTAACTGATTTTGTTACTTCAGCTTCCTGATTTTCATACAGGCGATACATAATTATGTGAAAACAAAAGATGTTGGTACGTGGTATTCCGAGCGAAAATTTATTACTGGTAAAACCAGCCCAGCAATAGTATATTTGTCGATGCACAGAAAGCAAAAGTTTGTGTTCAGATTTGGTTCCTTTTATCCATTTAATAAATTGCAAATTAAATTAGCACCGAAAATGTATAAAATATATATTTGAAACACGAAGTGAATAAGTCCAAATGCAATTATAAAGGAAAGTACAATAACAAAGGTAAACTGAATTCGTGAAAATGAGTTTAAATCTCTAACTTACATTACAGGCACTACAACAAAGGGTAAGAATTGAAAATTCACAAGCAACATAGATGTTATAATGACAATCTCTGCCATCAAGCAAAATGCCCAATAAGAATAACAACAAACAGAAAAGTCACAAAATATATAAATAACAACTGTTATCAGGAATATTAAATCCGAACTTATGAACAGGCCTACACCTAAAATAACAGCAATTCTAAATTGTTTGAATTTTGAGTTAAGCACCTCAAAAGCATTTGTTGGCCAGTACAAAAATGTAATTAGCCCGTTTTCAAAACCTGTTGTACATTAACCAATACCAGGTTCTGATCAAATATTCCAAATAATTCCAGTTAGAACTATACAATCAATGAAATCGGGTAAAAAAATGGTTGGGGAAAAATAATGTTTGAAAAATATTAAGTGAACAATAAGGTAGAAAAAAAATTTTGGGGAAAATATGGACAACATTTTTTTTTGGAAATAGGACCTGAGGACAATGTTCATAAAAAAATGCAGTTTATTTCTAAATTTTACATTATTTTCAAGTTTGTTTTTTTTTAATTTGGAAGAAAGTAGTATTTGCTTCAGGACAACACCACAGGTACGCTGTGCGAATATGCTGGCGAGAAGGAACTAAAGTGTCCACAAAGCTGCCTTTATCTATGCCATCTTATAAAGTTGCATAACATTACTGCTGATTTTGAAACGGCAGCTACATTTTTTTATTTCAAATATCTGAACCTGCGGCTTACGGTAACTTGCTGTAAATTTGACAGTGCGTACTGTTACAATTACGGTAACCATTGAAATTACGGCAGCTAGCCGTATTCTCAGCTAACAGCAAGGTTGCTGTTACTTTTACAGCAACGTCCCGTAAAAGTAACGGCAATTGCCGTATCTGTATTTTACGGTATCTTCCTGTAGGTTTGACGGCAGTGACTGTTATAATTATGGTTTACTGTTGAATTAACGGCAATTTACCGTTTTCAAAGACTTACGGTAAGATCGCCGTCAGTTTTACGGCACTTTTTCAACGGCACCTACGGCACGGGTTTACAGTGTTGCTTTGGTTTTTCGTTGCAAGGGCGGGGTCAGGTGATCTTTACTTGCAAAGTCTCGAATTTGAAACAAAGCTAAACAAAGCTGAGGTGAGATAGGAAGTGGTCACAGTTGAATGATTTTCTCGACCCCATAGTTACACCATCCAGGGGGGCCTGAGAGTGTTTTAGCATTCGCAAGACTGCATCTTCGTGTATTTCCCTGGATCCATGACTGCCTGAGAAAATCATTCAACTGGACCACTTCCAATCTGTCCGCAGCCTTGGTTAGCTTTGATTCAAATTTGTGGAGAGAATGCCTCAGAGACCTATGCATACACCATAGTATACTAGAGGTGTTATAGCACATTACTGGCATACATTGCTGTTGACTCTGGGCGCAATGAGATCCAGAGCCGTGAAAAAGGGTCTATTTCACTTTTTTATAGTAAACAACGCCCACTGTGGAGATGCACCCCCTGTGGAGATGCGCCCTCAGTGTACCATTCTAATTTTTATGTGAACTTATAATATAGGTCCCCTCCTTCATATGCATGCACAAAACATCGAGGTACAGCCTGGGCACAAGCCACATTTGCTCCATCAATTCAGCCTAAAATTGACTGAAGTAGTAACTTTGTGCGCCCTCTGTTGCCTGTGCCCTGAGTCAATCATCATATATGCAATACCAAATGATACCGTTGGGTCAATATTTTTTGCCATTTATATATAACAGAGGTACACCTAAAAGGTACCGAGATAATGGGATTTTAAATCCAGACTTTGACACGATCCAAATTTTAGCCCTATATTTCAAAGGCCTTTTAGGTACTGAGGTCTGAAAATGCAATTTTTCCCACTTTTTGGTAACTGTTTACCGACAAAAAAATTATGAACAAAATCTGAGTCCGCTAAGTAGCACACCCTGCCTGAATCATAGAAAAACTGGCCCTTAAAATGCTTTCCTTCAAAATTATTTTTGATTAAAAAAAAAGAATCTTTGCCAAATCTAATCAGTTCTTCAGGATTGTAAATTGGCAATTGGAAAACTTTTCATCAGAAACAGTGCCAAAGTTTTTGTTTTAGTTTATCAACTGAAGGACAGAGGGATGACAGATACTATCAGACAGACAGACATAAACGATAATATCAGTACCGTCGAATGGCGGGAATAACAAAAGCCTTACCGGTGGAGGGTGTCTCAGCAGGTAAGCAGCGCATGTTTCATAAGCGTGACTTGGCTGTCCTGGCATCCAGTCTTCATATGTTATTGGTTTGTCATTCTTATTGTAGATAAAATTGGGAAAAGCTGACATCCTAATATCCAACCATACATCATAAGGTTTAACGGCTGCAGTGTAAAGTTAAAACAAGAAGAGCTATGAAAAGTTTATACTTGGGCCAAGTTAAACCAGAACAAAATCCTGTAAAAGGGCCTCGACGCTTGCTTCTAAATGGTAAATATAACCAGTTAAAAGGCATTGAAATATAGCTTGTTGGTATTCATTTTGAAGCTCTTGACTAGAGCTTTCTAAACAAATTATTATCTTTTAATGTTCATCTAATTTTAACTGAGTTACGGAAAACCGCGAGTTATCTCAAATTGGCAAAGGACTAGGATTTCTGTCTAATTTTCAAAGCCGCTTGGGAGGCATCAATAATGAAGGTACACCCTTGTGTCATACATCACTGAATTCGTATTTTCAACCACAACAAAGTTCCTACTTAGGGATATCGGGATGAAACAGGCTGAAATGAAGACCGAGAGAAGAACACCATCTCAGCCATGTAATAACCTCTAAATTTTCATTAAAAAGTCTATATTAGACTTCATCTCACACAGTTTTTCCAATAAAAATATAATGTTAGTCTGATAATAAATTAAAAACAGCTCAAGCAGCTCACCCAAGTTATTCAAATATTGAAACACTGCAGTGTTCTCCCTTTCACTTTCTATCAACAAAAGCTCTCCTGCCCAGGAGTCACAAATTCCCGCAGCTCCTGTCATGGATGATTTTTCTCTGGTGTTTATGTAACAGCCAGTGGACAAAAGGGTGTATCCATTTTGGCATTGACCTGCGAATAAAGTAAAATACGACATGCAATGATAATGACAATGACAATGACAAATTTTATTTAAAGTCGGTTTTGTAAACCAAAACAATAGTACAGAACTAGTGTCACCGACGACTAGAAAAATAACAGTTATAAATAAAAACATGATAAAAGAAATAACATGAATAAAAACCTGGTGTAACAAGATAATTAGTGATGACTAATTCCATTAAAAGATAAGATTAAATTACAATAGTTTAATTAAATCAAGTTTACTTAGTTCTTCCCTGAACTTATCCAAAGTCTCTAATTCCTTAACTTCGTTAGGTAACTTGTTACATAAATAGATCTTTAAATATATATATATGAGTCTGATTGCGATAGGAGTCTGATTGCGATAGGACATGCAAAGCATAAAAAAAAACAAAGCGAACTATTAAGTGCCTAACCACAAATTTGAAGTATTGGAAAGTTTAATGGCCGCACTGTTACTACAGGGGAAAAAGAAGTGCAACGAAATGACAATGTGTTTGGTGCTCAAGTAGCTTTGCCACGTCACAAATTTCCACAGATGACTGAGCACATTCAGTATATCACACTCCAATATTATTCCAATTAAAGTGAGACAAAACAATCTTCTACAATAATATGTTATGCTTTGAACCAACTGTCATCAACAACTGGTACTTGTTGTTGGGACATCATAATGCATGCACCTCACACATGTTCATGGGTGTAACAAAGGGGGGGGGAGTTATATTTATTATATTATTAAAATTCAATACTTCCCAAGATATGCCAGTAGTAAATTTTTAAATTCAATCAAATGCCCCCCCCCCCCTGAAAAAAAAACTCTGCTAATGGTATTCCGATGCACAACTCCTGTGAGTGAATGAACGAATGAATGAAACAGTCAGAAATCAATTTCAAAAGTTACATTGGATAATGGAATTCACTTCTATATCTGTGCACTCTATTAGGCAAATTACTGCAGATGACAGAATTGAGGTGAAGGCTGGTTGCAACTGCTGACCAAGATAGAACCAGTTGATCTGCCCAGAGCTGAGATTATACCTGGGACCCATTGATTGGAAGCACAGGGCACTGACTACCAACTGAACTAACCCCCACACTATACTGGGCAACAGGAACAATAAATTTATTACATTTTGGTTGAGAACAGATATTCGTGCCAGGTAAAATTAATTATGATCAGGAAAATAATGCATTTGGTGAGACGTATGAACAAAGATTTTGTACGCAAGAAGTAGTGTTTCAAGGGTGAGCATTCGATTTTCTAGAGGGGAGATCTTTGAGGGGTTTGATTTTTTCTGAATGGGAAATTATTTATTTTACAGTAACAAGCTTGCAACATTCACAAATGTGTTTGTTTCTGAATGAAACAACACAATTCTTCTAAGAAATATTTCCATCCGGAAATTATCTATATAATGACTGCCCAGAAAGGATGACACTGTACTTTATTTCACGAAAACTGAACAAGAAATTATTTATTTCAAGAAACATCCAACTCAACCCCCCCCCCCCTTCCTCAAAGGTTGCCCTACTACGTAGCATTTCATAAAAAAAGGTGTTCCTAAAACTTATGGATTAAAGTGTTGTATTCAGCTTGGGAGATATTTACAGTCACTGCTCAGTGATACATGGAAAAATAGCTTGTCACAAGACCACTTGAACAACAAACCACATGGTCATTTCGTTGCACTTCTTGTTCCCCTGTAGTAACTGAACCTAGTATTAAGGCGGAGTATGGTTGACCTTATAAAATATTGTATGCTTTATGGTGCAACTCACCTGCGTCAGATCTGTCATGTAAGATGAACCAAATAAGGATCCAGAGAATCCAGGTCCTTTTGATCTCCATCTTGTTCAAATCAATCAATCCAGAAAACTCTCCTGTCCTGGTGGAAGATCCAATCATGGATTTACAATTGCATGACTTGGCAATTGTCTTATCATTCAATCCAAACAACTGTCCTTTGGTCCTATCCCTGATTTACTTGGAATTACTCTGGCATGACTTGGCAACTGTTGCGCGATTAAAATCCAGAAAACCGTTCTGTGGTCCTATCCTGGATTTACAACTGTTGAGAGATTCAATCACAGATTTACAATTGCATGACTTGGCAGCTGTCTTATCCTTAAATCAAGCAAACTGTCCTGTGTTCCTATTCTGGATTTTTGACTGTTGAGAGATTCGATCATGGATTTACGATTGCGTGACTTGGCAACTGCCTTAAGACTCATTCCAGAAAACTGTCCTGTGTTCCTATCCTGGATTTAATGTTAAGAGATTCAGTCATGGATTTAAGATTGCATGACTTGGCAACTGTCTTCTTACAACTGTTGAGATATTCAAACATGGATTTACAATTGCATGACTTGGCAATTGTCCTATGATTCAATCCAGAAACTGTCCGGTGTTCCTATCCTTGATTTATGACTGTCGAGAGATTCAATCATAGATTTTCAATTGCATGACTTGGCAATTGTTTTACGATTCAATCCAGAAGTCTCCTGTGTTCCTATCCTTGATTTACGACTGTTGTGTGAGGTGAATATGATCCTTGAATTGTCCTTGCATGACTTGACAACTGTTGTGTGAGTCAATTTCGTAAACTGACATAATGTCATGTGAATTTGCAATTAAATGTACCTGTTTACCCATTAAAGAGTTATTCGATCCTGCAATGGCTTCTGTTTGATCCTTGATTGACAAATGTTGTTTGAATTCATGGATTGGCAACTGCTGTATATGGTTCCATTGTTGTATTGTTTGCTCCTCGGGCAGTCTTGCCAGACTGAAGATAATCTTTTATCCCTATTCGATTTTAGAGTCAACTTGACTGTTAATGCCTGCGCTTTTTCATTTATTTATATCAACAATTTGTCTTTAATGACCTCTTATATAATAAATCAGTCGGATCGATAGTAAAAGCTTTCCAGAGATGTTTATAGGCCTATTAATTTTGCATTTAGACTAGTCTTGATGACGTTTGACCACCATATCATTCTAATGAAGCTCTAATGGAATTTGAATAACTAGGCCTAAATTGCATTGAAAACAATGCCTTTTTGAGTGCTGTGATCTTTGGTTACAGTGCAGATAGCTCTCTCCCCTACAACTCTGTAAGTCAGCCAATCCCAGTCAGCCAATCTCGGTCAGCATATCCCAGTCAGCCAATCTCAGTCAGCCAATCCCGGTTAACAAACGGGTCTGCCATTCCTATTCAGCCAATCCTGGTCAGCCAATCCTGGTCAGCCAATCCTGGTCAGCCAATCCTGGTCAGCCAATCCTGGTCAGACAATCCCAATCAGCCAATCCTCGTCAGCCAATCCCCGTAAGTCAATCCAGATCAATCCCAATCAACCAATCCCAGTCCACTAATCATGGTAAACTAATAAAGGCAAACAATCCCAACTTGAAACTAAGAAGTATGAAGGTAAGAAGTAAGAAGAAAGAACTAAGAAGTCTCCTCTTGGCTTTCGTAGAAATGGCCTTTAAGATTTTTATGAATGTCTCTTGGCTCCATTTTACAAAGCAGTTAGAACACTTGGGGCCATTTTATGGTTAAAAACATGGCTCTCTGCCTGATTGCCAGAATTTGGTGGTTCCAATATTTTCTGAGATAACTGTCATGATTTGAATTACACCAAAAATTGGTACCATTGAAAATTGCAACATTTGTCAAGCTCTATTATCATCCAGTCCATAGTGCAAGGAGGTTCTCCAGCCAAAACCCACTGAGTCAGTGGGTTCATAGCTGCTACACACAGAAGGTACCAAAATCAAGCTGTATTGAAAATATCCAAGCACAAGGAAATGAAGACTTTTATTTTTATAAAAGAGGGCCACAAAACACTAAACTATACATAAAAAATGGATGTAAAGCCTCAACCAATTACTGGTTTATCAGAATAGTTCTGCACAATGGCCTGAACATTTATATGAGAACCAAGGCTTTCTCCTTATGGCTTTCAGCAAAAAAAAAGTAATTGTTAAAAGAAGACAGATCCACTGAATTCTGATCTTCAGACTACACACTTTCACCGAAGCTTGTGATAAAAGCATGTGTTAAAATTATTTTACCAGCATGTTAAAGCAGGTCACCAAGCAGTTCTTCCATTAGAGTTCTAGTTCTATATTCATTTAATGCTAAGAGGCCACATATTGGCCCATGCAAGCATGGCGTATGACGGATGAGTGATGGTAAGGCTGTGAGTCTGCTACTTACCCTGTTAGTTCAGCAATTTGCAGGATCTTTCAGTTGTTCCAGTATAGAACACTGGATACAACCCCGCTCAGTTTATTTTTGCCCAGGTCTCATGAGACAGACCTAGTCAAGAGCTAAATATATAACTCTTGATAGCTGCAGCTGCAGTTTCCCTTTGTTGAGTGAAGTTCCTCGAACCCACGTCATCACAGGCCATTCGATTCAGAGTCAACTGCTATACCGATTAGGCCACGGGGGGAACTTTTGTGATCTGCAGAACTGTTGTCAGAGAGGACCAGTTCAAAACATAAAAGGGCTGTTTTAAGAAGCACCTAAAATTCTTTGACGGCCATGTTTGATTTATAAATGAAGATGATATGAACGGTTAATAATGAAACTAGAAATATCCTTTTTTGTGCTGTTTCTCAGCCCTGTTTTTACGAATTTGTTGTAATATGGCTACTTCTTTCCAATTGACTCAAGTCTGAAATCTACCAAATTTTGTAAAACTGCTGCTATACCCTGTAAATGATAATATAGTTGGTCCAGTGCCGTGAGTTGGTAAAATTTCAGTTTTGGGACAATAAGCACTTACATTTTAGGTCATATCTCAGCCCCATAAAGGAATTTATGCCGGTATTATGGATCGAATGATAGGCAAAAATATCTTCTTTGATGTTAATAGCAGCAATTGCATCCATATGTCACTGGTATTGAGATAACGAGTGATACATGATTGAAGTTACGGAAATTTTTGGTGTCCCGCCTGGACACTGCATGTAAAATTTTTGCATACAACTTTCAAATACAAGAAAAGGGATGGATTTAGGATCAAAATTGCAATGCATTACTGTTCCCTGATTAGATGGGCATCTTGTGAATCCAGAAAAATGGCAATTGGATGTTTCTATATTTTTTTAATACACCTTTTGTAATCCTCAGTTGGTGTGTCCCGGGTGAAGCTTAAAAGTGCAGTGTGATTTTTGATGCCACAGATAAACCACCGATCGAAACATTTTCAGAAAATTTGATATACCAATGCATTGCTCATGACCTTGTCTTTCAGGAATATATCAATTAAAGTGGCTAAGACTGTTGTGCCAGAAGCTGTGATGGCTCGAGTAAGACTGACAACAGCGCGACGTTCTTATATTCTGCAAACATTCTGTTGGACTTCTCGTGTTCGGGTACTTCCTGATGAAGGCTTGTTGCTGGAATTCTTGAATTCTTGGTATTATTGTCATGCTCATGAGCCTGGCTTTGTATTAGTGAATAGAATAGCTGAGAAAGTCCAACCCATAATGGCATTAGAGCCCTATCTTTGAGACTGACAAAAAATGCGACGCTCTCACATTTTGTAATATTTATGAGGACCTTTCTTCTTTACACGCTTCTTGATGAAGGCTAGTGGAAGGAAAGTTACCTTTTCTGATATGATTTTGTTGCTCATGAGCCCAGGTTTCTATTGGTCTATAGAACGCGGTTGTAAATGTAACCTATCATGGTATTAGTGGCCTGTCTTTTTCACTGACAACAAATGTGGCACTCTTACACTTTGTAAAAATGTATGTTCAGACATGTCTGGTTCAAATGCTTTGTGATAAAGACTCTTTGCTGGAATTTTCACTTGTTTGATATTGTGTTGTTACACTTGAGCTTAGCTTTCCATTGCTATATACAATATGGTTTTTAGTCAAACCTATCATGGTATAATGGCCCTGTGTTTATGGCTGACAGAAAGTGCAAAGCTTGCTTTCCGCATTGCCTGCTAATTACACCATAGAAGGTATCAAAAGGCAATTAATGAAAAATCTGTTTTTTGTTTGTTTTAAGAATATTATTCAACAAAACGTGTGCAAGTTTCATAGTGATATCTTAAAAATTCTTTGCTGCAGAGGTATTTGAAGAAACAAAGTTTCGTTTTGAATAAACTGCATTATAAGTTAGTATTTTCTTCACATTCATGTTTAAATTTACTAGCATAATGTGGCATAGACGTCACAAAAATGCATATACAACCTCAAATTTTTGTATTTGGAAACTAATAACACATAGGAAGCATATCAGTGATTATTGCTTTTTTGGCCAATTTCACCAGAAATTCCAAATTTTACCAACTTATTTAATTGTGGCATTGGTCCAGTTGTATCATATGTGCTGCTTGGATAGCCTTAGATTATAAGCAGACTGAAGATCATCTTATTCCTTGTCAATTTGACTGGAGAGTGCACTTGAATAGGCCTAAAGACCAGTAGACATTCTGACTGGCAGACCTATTGCCTTTTCATCTGTTGATATCAGCATAATATAAGCCATTAAATAATAAATCAAACAACTCAAAGTTAAAAGCCTTTCAGAGTCATCTACATAAACTCAAATTTACTGGCTGTAATGCAGCTCTAATGGAACTGGAATAATTCATTAGCATACAAAACCAACCTCTGGAGTGCATTATGCAAAAGAGTGGACTGTTGCACTTTGAAAATGGTCTCATCTTCTCCATATTCAACATGGGAAACATTGAGGCTGTTTAATTAGTCATGAATGACTCATGATCTAGAGCTGACTGAGCACAGTCGGCTGTACAAGCAGGCGAGCGAGCAAGGCTACAGACTGACGGAATTCAAGTCTAATTGGAGCTAATTGGGTATCGAATTGGCAACTGGGGCAGTGGGACTGCTGCCTTTCAGGTCCGCGCTGTTGCCCCTAAGGTCCGCGCCCAGCAGAACTCAGCAGGCAAAGCCTAACAAAGACACTAAATTCCCCTCAAACTATCGTCCCACCAGTGTTCTCAAATGTGTAGGTAAACTCTTTGAAAAAACCATTGCCAATCCTCTCATCGACCATCTCACTCTAGAAGGACACATAAATAAATGGCAAATCTCCCCCAAAAAAAAGCTTTAGAATGAACATGTCACCATTGAACTTCCACTAAAAATCATCTAAATTCTCTCTTCATTCTTAGACTCCAGAACCATAAAAGTTAGAGTTCAAAACACCATATCCCAAGAAGTACACTTGGCAGCAGGAACACCTCAAGGCTCTGTACTGAGCCCCATCCTATTCAACATGTTTGTCAATGACCTCCCTTTCTCAGAGGAGTCAGAACTCCACATCTCACAATACGCAGATGATCTTGCTCTCAGCAAAAAAGCCAGAAAGAAAACAAGCAAAATTCTTCAGAACTCACTTAATGAGCTAGAGCCTAGAAGCATGGTGCTCCAAATGGAGAATTAAAATTAATGCCTCAAAATCCCAACTTATCCACTTCCCAACCAACAGAATTAACAAATACCAGAATACCCGTTGGAAATAGATTTGTGACATATGAAGAGTTTGGTGTATGCATTTAATATGTAATTGGCATGGCCATGAAATGCGCGCAGGACTTTTGTAGGACTTAGTGTGTGACCATAACTGTCATGTGTATTTTATATTATTGAAAGTATGAAAGGCAGTCATTTAACTGTTTAAAAGGATAATGAACTATTCCATAAAAATGATAAGTACAGAGAATATTACTGAAGAAAATGGAATTTGTAAGGCACTTTTGAAGATGAATTGTTTATGTTTTGTTACATACGAAAGCAAATCATTTATAAAAAGCTGGACCCACTTGACGTAATTGCCTTCTGTGGACTGTTGATGTTGAGACTATTACTGCACTGATTTTTGAGTCCTCTCTTGGGCTCAATTCGCTGCGCGAATATGACATGGTGGCTTCAGTTGTATGTTATAAGGGGGGGGGATTTTCAATGTTAATTGGTGGGACAGACTATTTAGCTGTCTATCTATCTATCTATCTATCTATCTATCTATCCATCTATCCATATATCTATCTATGTATCTGTCTGTCTATTTATCTATCTATCTACCTATCTATCTATGCCACAGTGGCAATTATCTATGACACAGTGGCAATTAGGCGAGTATTCGGTGGAAGAACATTATTTTGACACTTAGATTGTAACATGAAGTCAGGGCAAATGACTGTTAGAGCTGTAATAAAATGAGGATCTCATGTGTATTGGGATGTAATTGTGGTGTCATACGTGAGGGCCTACTGAAGATGAATGGGTTGGGTAAATTAGGTGGTGTCTGTAATTGCACATGTACAGTAAGATATGGCATAGGCCCTATTGATGATATAAGTGTGAAATTTCAATAACAACGTGAATTGGGATGCTGTAGGCTGTAAAGTTTGCCTCACTGTGGTATGTGTAGGGTATAGTATAGCCTATGTATACACTGATGGTTTTATGGTCTATAATAGGCCTATGTCTGATATTTGCGTGGCAAGGTATGATATTCTGTGTTTTATTCAGATCTAACCTTTTTATTAATGTGCCCTATGTGTATTTTGTTGTGCTTTATATTCATAAGTATGGTTTTATAACATGACTTGGCATCTTAGTATATATCCACTATCCAGAGGAAAGCCCGCGAAAATGCTTGGTGTCTACCAAGCACAGCTGAGGCTGTTGCTTTTGTGGCTGTCCCTCCCTCCGAAATACATTGCCTAACTGAGAAGAGCAGGGGGAGTTGGTTCAAGTGAAGTGAGTGTCAATTTAATGGCGTCGTGGAGCTGCATGAAAGAATTTCGTGAGAAAGGCTGTAGAAAAGGCTGATTTGCAAGAAATAAGGGAGGATTTGCTGGCATTTTATTAGCCACACTCAAAGGCAATGTCAATAGGAAGCTCCATGCACAATGTCGTGAGTGTGAGCAGAGTAGATATGGAGGAGTAGAGGTGACAGCAAAGTTGAAGAGATAGACTTTTAAGAGTAGGATGCTTCCAACTTCACCTTTTTTGGCACACACATCCAAACTGCTCCTACAGCAAAACTATTAGGCTGAACACTCAATCCATCTCTGTCCCTAATTCAGCACTGCAAAGAGAAAAAAGCCAATGCCATCCGTAGAATAAACCTTCTTAGAAGGCTGCGAGGCACAGATTGGGGAACCGACATTCAAACCCTCCTCCATCTATACAAAACTTTCATTCGTCCTGTTCTGGAAACTGGCCATATAGCCAATGTCTTGGCCTCAAAGACAGCCAAAACACAACTAGCTATAGCTGAATGTAAAGCCCTTAGAATTGCCCTCAAACAATTTTACATTCCTGGTCAAAGCAGAACAACTAACAAGGCTCTATATGAAATGGCAAACATCATGGATATCAATAGTCGTGATGAAGAACTCAAAGCAAATGCCCTTGTCAGATACCAAGATTCCGAGCTACTCCTGGAGCTCCAGAAATCACTCAGGCCCATCCGCTCTCATCACAATCATCATATCACCCCAAATAAGCTCAAAAAGCAGTCCGGCTGAGGCCCACATATCATGACTAGCCCTAAGCCAGTATGTTCGGTGGGGCGATGCCAACGACTGTGGGTGGGAGCCCTGTTGCCAACCCGCACAGACCCACGCCTTTGCTTACCAACTACACAGCCAAAACTGCCCGGACACCGGCTATTACTGTGTATCAATCAATCAATCACTCTCATCCAATTTTTCACCAATTTTCACCACAAAAAGCTCAAAAAGCAGTCTGAATTAATACAGCCATGGCCATTAGTTTATGCTCAGTTGCTATGCTTCACCATGGGGCTATCATTGTGACTAATCATAAGAGAGCAAATACTTGCTAAATCTTCACCAAATTGTCAGGAATTATAGTCTGTACACTGCAGCAGGTGTTCTGATTAAAATTGTTAAATGGAATAATATTACATAACAACTGTAAGGCAAAACACAAAATTAGTTGAAATTTAAACATATAATCAGTTTTGATGCTCTATGCCAATTGCATTGTGGTAATAGTCACCAAATCGATGAATGTGTCGAATACACACCAAATTAAGCATTCATGACAAAATCGCAATTAAATATGCAGCTTTAACATTGGTTCATCGGGTTTGCTAAAAGGGTTTATAATCAGAAAAATTTATAATTTTTCAAGTTAGAATATACGTAGGTTGTAAAAACTTTTCTTTGGTTTAAATTGAATTTGTTTCATTAAATTCCACATTTATGGAAGGTACTTGACACAATTTTCTTTTCAAATGACAAGAATTCTATCTTCCTATGCCAACTTAAAAATTGGCTATACCTAAAGAAAAAATTAGCTCCAATTAAACCCGATGAACCAAAAATTCAACCATGTATTTAAATGTGATTTTGCCATGAGTGCTTAATTTGGTGTGTATTCACACATTCATCGATTTGGTGACTATTACCACCATGAAATTGGCATTGAGCATCAAAACAGATTATATGTTTAAATTTCAACTAATTTTGTGTTTTGCCTTACAAAAACAACAAAAGGTCAACATTAGGACAGAAATCACAGCAGTTAGATGATATGCAGAATGCCCTTTAAAGTGCCTTGTGCACGTTATTTTTAAATGTTTTATTGCATAGAATACCGAATTTTAAAAGCGAAACTGACAATCACTAAATTACATTAAATTCCAAGAACTGAATTTTGATATCCCGCGATTTTTTTAGATAACTCCGCCTTGGAATGGACTGAACTAATATTCTGGTAAAAATTGTAGGCCAATATTTTTACACTCATGCAAGTCTTTCTCACAGGTGGTGCTCGACTCCAGACCAAAAAAATCAACCTCCAGTCGGCACCAATGGTAAAATTATTACAGCGAAACACTTTGATATAGAATTAAAGTGGACTTTGACACTGTGAAATGGCACTTTGTGACTCATGATAGCCGATGAAGTGTCATCTTCTCTACATTCAACACGGGAAACATAGAGGCTGTTTGATTAGTCATGATCAAGAGAAGGCCATTTGACTTGTCATAAGGATAAGGATAAGGATAAGGATAAGGATATCTTTATTATAGTGACAAGTGACATTTTACAGAATAATAATACAAGTCGAAACAGAGATGAGTAAACAAAATCACCCAGCCCCAATGGGCTTATTTGTCACTTTAAATAGTTTTACATTGAAAATACATACATAGGTGGCAGCACAAATACACTTTTTTTCAAACTAGCTGTTATTGATAAACACACTTTTTTTGTATATAAAAGGCATTATTTATAAAGATGGCAGTATATTTCTGACAGTCATCATCATTCAGAAACATAAATTTGTCTTTATCATCAATATCTTTGAATTCTGGGTATATTGCAGTTATCTTTGTAGAAAGCTTCTTTCTTTCAGTTTCATATTTTGGACATTCACATAGAAAGTGGAATTCATCTTCTATCAGTTGACTATTACAGATTTTACATGTTCTATTATTAAGGTTTACATTTGAAAATCTACCTGTTTCTATTGCAAGAGGTAATATTCCTGATCTAAATTGAGCATACGTCGATCTTTGTGATTTATTTAAATTGCACAATACATAGGGTTCTGGTTTTAAGTCGGATTTGAATAAATTGTAATAGCGAAGCTTAATTTTCTGATGTCTACTTTGGTTCCAGGAGGCAATTTGGTTGTTTGTTAAGTCAGTTTTGCATTGTTCAATGTCTAATAGGGGTAAGTTATCATTTATAAGAGGGATTCGCTTCAATTTATTCAATTCCGTAAACCAGTTGTTACATAAATTCCTATTATTTATATTGTACCACAGTATTTTCTTCGGCAGCCGATCATTTGACATGTTTACCAAGCGATTCCATAAAATTATCATATTTAATTGAGCTCTTACTAGACAACTTGTCCAACCCATGTCACCCTCCATAGCAGCCAAGGGACAAAACTTGTGCACACCTAGAAAATATCTGATAGCTCTATTTTGCACATCATAGTTCAAATTTTAAAGTGAAAATCAGATGCATAATCCTTTCGTTTGGCTGTCACCAACAAGTGGGATAAGTCTCCTTCAATCAAATTAACATTGAAAGTATTGGGTTTGATCATGACAAATCATCAGCATGATGACACACGAAGTGCCATTTTCACAGTGCCACAGTCCACTTTAATTCTATATATCAAAGTGTTTCGCTGTAATGGTTCTGGCCTGAAGCACCGACTGTAGGAAATGAGAATCAGTCAGTATTTTTGTATGCCCCATAGTTCTGTGTTTATGATTTCAAAAATATTTTTGATTCTTAAATGATGTGTCATGTGCACCATTTACACGTACAATCTAGAATTTTGTTGACAGTTTGCCACTTTGACATTTTAAAATTTGGCCTTCAATGCGTAATTGTTTTCTCTGGTCCGTATCTTGCCTTGAATTTTTTCTCACACCTCCTTGACATGTTGAATGCATCTTGGGAAAATTTAAGAAGAATCGCACAATTCAAAAGGCATGAATCAAAAGCTTTTTTTTTTGCTGTGTTGAAAAATTGGTGAAACATACATTTGCATGAGAAGTTAAATTGGCGGCCCCTGGTATCAGTGTCTGTGCTGGGCAAGTAAATGATCCCTCACATGGGGTAAACGTGTAACATGTTGAGGACTCCCGCTCTGTCTCTCATCTCATCAATCAACCCTCGTGAGCACCCAGAATTGGGCTTAGAGGGCTGCACTTACCATATCTATCTATCTATCTATCTATATCTATCTATAGCAGTGTGAATTCTAAAAAATGTGAAGTTGCAGAAGTTTACTTTTAATCACTTGTATGTAAGGCAGGTTTTAAAATGGCATCTTGATTTTTGATTGCTAGACAGCTAGACAGACAGACAGACAGGTTTTTATTTCAGCCATTTACAATACATTATCATACATTAGACTTTTTCATTTAAGAGACAATTGGCTAGGCGATGCTTGAGATGTCCTATTTAGAACGCTTTTCCAAGCACCGCCTATAAACTTTTTATTGTTCAGGTCTTTCATCTGATCATGGACTGCCATAAACTGTTCAAAGTTCTTATTATAGAATGATGGCAGGTGGAGGAAGTGGGAGAAAAGACAAGTTGAGGGGTGGATGGGGAGAGGGGGGTGGGGTTGCCTTGATCCATTTATAAATAATTATTATATCTATATCAAGTGTCGCTAGTTGCAAACGTAACAATTTGTTATTTGACATTCAGTTGTGTATTTATCTATTAATACATGAATACACAACTGAATGTCAAATAACAAATTGTTACGTTTGCAACTAGCGACACTTGATATAGATATAATTATTTATAAATGGATCAAGGCAACCCCACCCCCTTCTCCCCATCAGGGAAGGTTTTTGATATTTTTGTCCAAGTGGAATTTCTGTAATGATTGGGCTACCATTCAGGGGGGTATATGAATTTTAATTTTTGTAGGGGGGGGGGTGATTTCATTGTATGCACGAGGCCCAACAGGTCACATGAATTATTTCCATAAAAACAACTGTTTCAACCCACAAAAACTTCACTGAGAATTGCATTCATATTTCGGATGGATTCTAGAACTTTTTTTCAAAGAAATGGCCACTAGATGTCCATCTCATTGATCCCTTGTCCCTCAAAGCAACTGTTGATGTGATATATTTAGAAATCTTTAATATTACATGTATATTGGATTGTCCGACATTATCTTTCAGTTCACATACTCCATATTCGATTTACAGCAACAGAATATCAGTCCTATTCATTATTCATTGGAGTAAATTTAACATGACATCAGCTAATTAATAAGGAACCGTTCAGAATTAATGACTGGGGTGGGGGGGGGGGGAAGGGAGTTTTGCCCGAAGTGGTACTAACTTTTCGTTCAAGGGGGGGATACTAATTTTTGACAACATGTCCAAGGGTAGAGGGGTAAGAAATTTTAACAAAACAAAAATGTTATAAAACATGCATATACTCAGTTTGACCTTGAATCTGCACACGCGACTGTACAAGGGGCACATTTATAACAATATATGTATGTATTGCTTTGTATGTCGAGGGGGGGGGGGTACTAAAAATATGCATGAAACCTAAGGGTGGGGTACTAAAAATCCACATGAAAATTAAGGGGGGGTATCAATTTTTGAGGAGAAGTTCCAGCAAAACTCCCACCCCCCAGTCATAAACCAATTATAAATAGAATAATTAATTTGTTAATTCTGAAAGGTCCCTTACAACACTTGGACGGGAACTCACTTTAGTCCGAGCCCATGGGACATTAAATGGAGGCGGGTTGTATCCAGTATTCTATGCTGGGGCAACTGAAAGACCCTGGGCATCCCTGAATTAATAGGGTATGTGCCAGACTCATAGTCTTCTCATCTCATCATACGGCGATCGCCTGCCTCGATATAGCCCACTAAGGTGCTGCAGAGGCGTAAAACACAAAACAAACAAACAAACAAACAACACTTGGAATCGATAGTTTTTGCGAGCCTTTAACGGTAGTGTCGATTAGGTTCGTGAATAACTCATTAAACTGGTTAAAGCCTAAATAATGGTATAAACAACAAAGCATGGGTTCATTGACATTGAGTGTGACCAATTCGCAAACATTTGAAGACACAACTGAGTTCTGATTCAGTCGTTCCACGGGCTGTGGGAAACCTGGAGAGGAAAGCAGATGACTTACAAGTGGATTACTAGATTGGTGAGTCGCATTTTAAAAGTCCTCTATCCTGAATGCTGTGATATTTTTTCCATACGAGTTTCTAATCTCACAAATTTTTCTTCTGGCAACTACAGTAGCAGTGGCCTAAGTGTTTTGCACCTAATATCATGCACGGATTTAAAAAATATTTAAGAAAAAATCAGCTTTCCTGTTCATTAGTCTTATGGATTTTTCAGAAGAAATGCATTATTTACATCAATATACAAACTTTATATATATAATTAAAACTTTATTAAATTTCAGCGAATGAGTTAACATTAAATTGCGAAGCAAAAATTTTGCTTTTTTGTTTGCTATTGAGTGTTAACATAAAAGACAGATTTGTGTAGGCCTATGCTGAATGCACTTGCAGTTTGTTCTGAAATACTTTCGATAAATATTGTAGCAACAATAGCTATAAACAGCATCATTAATTATTCAACACAACATCGACATTTTCATAACTATAATTTACTACTGAATTTCATGTCTCTGAGTCTGAAAGAATTCAATAAAATGTCTGCAATTGCTCAAATAATTGCTTGCCATTCCTTCGGAATAAAAACACCTCAGATACAAAACGTATATAATTATTTATATATCAGCCAGGAGCATTAAGGACTCAGATGTTTTATGTGGCTTGCTGGATTAAGGCCTTGATATCTGACCCATCGCAGTTGGATAATTGTGTATCATTTTTAGCGAAGGCACAATTTGCTGTTCTAAGTTTGGATGTTTGACGATTGGATTTCACTCTTTAAAAACTGGTTTGTGTGCACATTTGTGTAAAACAACAGATAAGACCAACATTATTTGGTATTCGACAACTACCTGTAAAAATATTTGTTTGTATCAGACAAAATGTTCATCGGAAACAGCCCCGGAAATTGTCAATTCTAGTTGATCGTATCACAGGCATTGAACTTCAAGTAATTATTACTAGTGCAACACAAGGTACGGCACACCACAGAAACCCACTTAATTCTTTTCAGAAGCCCAAGGTGACCTGCAGTTGAATTTATGTTTAATTTGACCAAAGAAATGTAAAATATTTGCATCACCATGTCTCCTTTTTCACAAAGAGTGAGTTTTATTTGTTTTACACACAAATTAACTCGTTTAGTGAAGCCAGAATTCTTATAATTCATCAAAAAATTATTTCTTGACCATGGTCTGATACAGTTTGATTTTTGAGAGAAATCATAAAATTTCATATCTTTTTTCAGGTCTACTTCATATGAATCTTGCCTGCTCTGCAGTTTTTACAAATGAAACAAGAATGCCCCTAACAGGCTGCACTTTCCTCACATAATACACTAACCAGCAAAAGTAACGCAACACTTGATTTTTTGCTTATGATTTTTCAAATAATTTTTTGGACAAAACAATTATATTATGGTATCAATTGATCTTCAGATCAACTGGTGTCTTTGTGCCAAAAATCATTCAGCTCTGTTTTTGAATTTTACAGGACATTTGGAAATTGGAGTTTTGCACATTTTAAAATGTGCAAAACTCCTATTTTCAAATTGTTCTGTAATATTCAAAAATAGAGTTGCTGTGCTAATTTTCTGGCTTTATCGTCTGTTTGGGTTTTATTTGAAATGGTGCCTTTATTTTTGGTGTAACTTGTTGGTAAGGTCACGTCTTATTACAAAAACTGAAATGTGATAAACAAGTCTAAAGGCTGACAGGAAATGGTCACTGCTGAATGACTTTTGGCACAAAGACACATCTAAGGATCAATACCATATAATTTGTATTGTTAAACAAAATTTCTTTGCAAAATCACAAGCCCAAATCAAGTGTTGCATTTCTTTTGCTATGGTGAGTGTTTATTCTTTGACTACAGGACTGAAGCATTAGAAAAAACTGACTATAAAGAGTCTGAAAAAATGGAATCAACAGTAATTCGGATACTTCCAATGTTTTCTTGGTTCCTATTGGACAAGCCTGTCCTGGCAGGTGAGTGATTTGAGGTACAAAATAGTTTTTGAAGGTTTCAGGCGATTTCGGAAGTTTGCAGCTGATGGTTAGCTCGAAAATTAAGTAAGAAAATTTCCTGTCAGAAGTCCTCTGTTTACCCATTTTGCCCTCCTTTCTCCTCTCCAACCCAAATCTCCTTACAACTACCTTTGACTCCACACCACAACCTAAGCTCACTGTAAGAACTCTATTAAAACAGCTGTCAATGAAACTGAAATTAGCCAAGGGACAAATATCAAAGAAATGGAACACAATGGGGGTTAAGTTTGAATTGGTGTTGGCTGAAAAGTCCCCAAATATTCATTCCTAAATCAAGCATCGCCTTCTTAAGAAAAATCCCCCACCAGAAATGATTTATTTCACGACAGCCCAGATAGAATTTAATTATTTCACCAAAACTGAGCAATAGATTATTATTTTATTTAACAAAAACTCCAAGCCTCCCCCCCTTGGGACGAATGGTGGCCCCCTTAAATGATGTGAGCGATATAGTCCATATTGAAGGCGCATGTATGATATCCCCACTAACATTTGAGTTAAAACTCAGGTCACATGACCACCCCAGTTGCCAGCTATAAACGCCTGTCACAGGCATGTCACTCACCCAAGCTATCCACCTATTCTACTTTTTTGCACTCATATTTCAGATGGGAGGCCACAACTAACTAACTCCTCTCTTATTTCTGTTTGCCAACTCCACCACCAATCTCCCACCAGGAGTGCATGAAACAGCGTATTCTCATATTTTACTCCTCCCCAGAGGGAGCCACTTCTCATAACCATTTTCCCACAGGTGGCAGCACTTATGTTCATCTGTTTTTGCCTGCAGCAAGCCTGAACCTTACGCAACGGGCAGGCTGTAAGGTCTCACACAGGCCTCCAGCTAATACGTATCTGCTTGTCATCTACACAAACATGTCAACAATTAGCCACTTTCTAAATGCCTGCACATCACTCTAAACACCATGTGTTCCTAAATTATTCCCTTTTTTAACATGACCATGCAGCCATGCAGCGTCACTTCACAATAATGCATTGTAAACTTTTTCCACTAATGGGCATTTTCTAGTTGTATACATTTCAATGTCACAAGTTGATTGTACTATTATAAACTGTAGCATTTGAAGATGCAAACTTTGATCTTATATCCAGGTTATTGTCAGAATGGCTACGTCCTCCTATCGACAGGCTGTTACTTGAATACCGGACAAAACGGTACTATAGCTGAAGCACGAGCACTTTGCACGTCTACCAAAGGCGAGGTCCTCGCTATTGAAACTGCAGATGAGAACAGTGCTATTTATAACCACTTGGTTAACTCAGGTTAGTTATTATTTTCCTGAATGTTTGAATTTTTATTGTTTACAGAAGCAGAACAAATACAACAGTATAAAAAGTTATCTCAGCCCCGTTTCGAGAATGGAGTAGCGCGGGGCAAGTAGCCCGGGTTAGGAGAGAGGCCCCCTAGTCTTATATTAAAAACTTACATTTTCAGGCTTTTTTTTATAGATAGGATTGAAGCCAGACTGTCCTGGGCTTTTTAGGGGACATTACTAATTGGCTGGGCAAGCAGCACCAAACCATATTAGATATTCAAGAAACAAAAAAAAATTAGACTGGGAATTTTGATACAGCATAATGGATATCTGCCTTTGTCTGCTTCTTGACCATCATCTATATATGATTTGGATCGTGGTTTTTGCATTTTTGCATGAAATAATGGGGTCAAATTAAAATATCCATGTTGTGGATGAGAGGCCCCTGCATTCCATGGGACGTAAGGCCCTAAGGGCCCCCTTCACTGGGGCCTCAATGCTGCTTCAAGTGCCATATAAAAACGCTGATTGCTCCTTGAATCTTGGTGGAATATAAGTTACTAATAAAAATGCTCTTGGATTGAGATATATGGAAAAATATGGAAAAATGAAAAGTCTCAACAGAAAAATTCTAAAATTTAAGAAAAAAGAGAATCTAAAGAAAAGTAAAAAAGTAGCCTTTAAAAAGATAGAAGAAACCCTAAAAAGAACTTTAAAGCTGTATGCACATTACCATAGGGTTATAATAGGGGGCCTCTTGCCCGACAGGTGGGGTAAGAAAGCCATTTGCAATTTTTTACAAAAATGCCCGCATCTCCTATACTAGATCGTTAGATAATTGTTTCACTTGTTATAAGTGGAGCCATGTGAGGTCTTTCTAACCGCAAAAGGATTTTAATAATCAGCCGTAAGAAGTAGGTATAATCGCACCTCGAACTTAAGGGGGGCTGTATGCCCGCACTACTCTACGTATTACATTGTTACGTATATTTATTTTGTCATGAATTATTTTTATCATATTTTATATTGAGGTTGTTTTGTCAATTTGAAAAAAAAATCATTGTTCTTTGGCCAGAAATTAATCAGTTTTTAAAACAACCTCATATGAGATGTATGGGTTTATTCAACAGTTGTTATTTTCGATGAACTGTTGTTTCTCTGCAGCTGGTAGACCAAGATTTATCTGGATAGATATAAAAAAAGTCACTCCATCATCATTCGTATTCGCAAGGGACAACACATCGGTAACATATACCCCATGGGGGACAAACGAGCCCAGTGAAGCCGGTGAATTGTGTGCTGCTCTGCATCTGGAAAACCCTCTGAAGGTAATGACCTCATTTGCTTTGATCCTCTGAAGGTAATGACCTCATTTGCCTTTGATCCTCTGAAGGTAATGACCTCATTTGCTTTGATCCTCTGAAGGTAATGACCTCATTTGCCTTTGATCCTCTGAAGGTGATGACCTCATTTGCCTTTGATCCTCTGAAGGCAATGACCTCATTTGCCTTTGATCCTCTGAAGGTGATGACCTCATTTGCCTTTGATCCTCTGAAGGTGATGACCTCATTGCCTTTGATCCTCTGAAGGTGATGACCTCATTGCCTTTGATCCTCTGAAGGTGATGGCCTCATTTGCCTTTGATCCTCTGAAGGTGATGACCTCATTTGCCTTTGATCCTCTGAAGGTAGTGACCTCATTTGCCTTTGATCCTCTGAAGGTAGTGACCTCATTTGCCTTTGATCCTCTGAAGGTAGTGACCTCATTTGCCTTTGATCCTCTGAAGGTGATGACCTCATTTGCCTTTGATCCTCTGAAGGTAATGACCTCATTTGCCTTTGATCCTCTGAAGGTAATGACCTCATTTGCTTTGATCCTCTGAAGGTAATGACCTCATTTGCCTTTGATCCTCTGAAGGTAATGACCACATTGGCTTTGATCCTCTGAAGGTAATGACCTCATTTGCCTTTGATCCTCTGAAGGTGATGACCTCATTTGCCTTTGATCCTCTGAAGGTAATGACCTCATTTGCCTTTGATCCTCTGAAGGTAATGACCTAATTTGTCTTTGATCCTCTGAAGGTGATGGCCTCATTTGCCTTTGATCCTCTGAAGGTGATGAACTCATTTGCCTTTGATCCTCTGAAGGTAATGACCTCATTTGCCTTTGATCCTCTGAAGGTGATGGCCTCATTTGCCTTTGATCCTCTGAAGGTAATGACCTCATTTGCCTTTGATCCTCGGAAGGTAATGACCTAATTTGCCTTTGATCCTCTGAAGATGATGACCTCATTTACCTTTGATCCTCGGAAGGTAATGACCTAATTTGTCTTTGATCCTCTGAAGGTGATGGCCTCATTTGCCTTTGATCCTCTGAAGGTAATGACCTCATTTACCTTTGATCCTCGGAAGGTAATGACCTAATTTGCCTTTGATCCTCTGAAGGTAATGACCTCATTTCCCTTTGATCCTCTGAAGGTGATGACCTCATTTGCCTTTGATCCTCTGAAGATGATGACCTCATTTACCTTTGATCCTCTGAAGGTGATGACCTCATTTGCCTTTGATCCTCTGAAGGAGATGACCTCATTTGCCTTTGATCCTCTGAAGGTGATGGCCTCATTTTCCTTTGATCCTCTGAAGATGATGACCTCATTTACCTTTGATCCTCGGAAGGTAATGACCTAATTTGTCTTTGATCCTCTGAAGGTGATGGCCTCATTTGCCTTTGATCCTCTGAAGGTGATGGCCTCATTTGCCTTTGATCCTCTGAAGGTGATGACCTCATTTTCCTTTGATCCTCTGAAGGTGATGACCTCATTTGCCTTTGATCCTCTGAAGGTAATGACCTCATTTGCCTTTGATCCTCTGAAGGTGATGACCTCATTTGCCTTTGATCCTCTGAAGGTGATGACCTCATTTGCCTTTGATCCTCTGAAGGTAATGACCTCATTTGCCTTTGATCCTCTGAAGGTGATGACCTCATTTGCCTTTGATCCTCTGAAGGTGATGACCTCATTTGCCTTTGATCCTCTGAAGGTAATGACCTCATTTGCCTTTGATCCTCTGAAGGTAATGACCTCATTTGCCTTTGATCCTCTGAAGGTAATGACCTCATTTGCCTTTGATCCTCTGAAGGTAATGACCACATTGGCTTTGATCCTCTGAAGGTAATGACCTCATTTGCTTTGATCCTCTGAAGGTAATGACCTCATTTGATCCTCTGAAGGCAATGACCTCATTTGCCTTTGATCCTCTGAAGGTGATGACCTCATTTGCCTTTGATCCTCTGAAGGTGATGACCTCATTGCCTTTGATCCTCTGAAGGTGATGGCCTCATTTACCTTTGATCCTCTGAAGGTGATGACCTCATTTGCCTTTGATCCTCTGAAGGTAATGACCTCATTTGCCTTTGATCCTCTGAAGGTGATGACCTCATTTGCCTTTGATCCTCTGAAGGTGATGACTTCATTTGCCTTTGATCCTCTGAAGGTGATGACCTCATTTGCCTTTGATCCTCTGAAGGTAATGACCTCATTTGCCTTTGATCCTCTGAAGGTAATGACCTAATTTGTCTTTGATCCTCTGAAGGTGATGGCCTCATTTGCCTTTGATCCTCTGAAGGTGATGACCTCATTTGCCTTTGATCCTCTGAAGGTAATGACCTCATTTGCCTTTGATCCTCTGAAGGTGATGGCCTCATTTGCCTTTGATCCTCTGAAGGTAATGACCTCATTTGCCTTTGATCCTCGGAAGGTAATGACCTAATTTGTCTTTGATCCTCTGAAGATGATGACCTCATTTACCTTTGATCCTCGGAAGGTAATGACCTAATTTGTCTTTGATCCTCTGAAGGTGATGGCCTCATTTGCCTTTGATCCTCTGAAGGTAATGACCTCATTTACCTTTGATCCTCGGAAGGTAATGACCTAATTTGCCTTTGATCCTCTGAAGGTAATGACCTCATTTCCCTTTGATCCTCTGAAGGTGATGACCTCATTTGCCTTTGATCCTCTGAAGATGATGACCTCATTTACCTTTGATCCTCTGAAGGTGATGACCTCATTTGCCTTTGATCCTCTGAAGGTGATGACCTCATTTGCCTTTGATCCTCTGAAGGTGATGGCCTCATTTGCCTTTGATCCTCTGAAGATGATGACCTCATTTACCTTTGATCCTCGGAAGGTAATGACCTAATTTGTCTTTGATCCTCTGAAGGTGATGGCCTCATTTGCCTTTGATCCTCTGAAGGTGATGGCCTCATTTGCCTTTGATCCTCTGAAGGTGATGACCTCATTTTCCTTTGATCCTCTGAAGGTGATGACCTCATTTGCCTTTGATCCTCTGAAGGTAATGACCTCATTTGCCTTTGATCCTCTGAAGGTGATGACCTCATTTGCCTTTGATCCTCTGAAGGTGATGACCTCATTTGCCTTTGATCCTCTGAAGGTGATGGCCTCATTTGCCTTTGATCCTCTGAAGGTGATGACCTCATTTACCTTTGATCCTCGGAAGGTAATGACCTAATTTGCCTTTGATCCTCTGAAGGTGATGGCCTCATTTGCCTTTGATCCTCTGAAGGTAATGACCTCATTTGCCTTTGATCCTCTGAAGGTGATGACCTCATTTGCCTTTGATCCTCTGAAGGTGATGACCTCATTTGCCTTTGATCCTCTGAAGGTAATGACCTCATTTGCCTTTGATCATCTGAAGGTGATGACCTCATTTGCCTTTGATCCTCTGAAGGTAATGACCTCATTTGCCTTTGATACCCTAATATCGATAACAATAAAAAATAACAATAATTTTTTTATTTTATGTCATGCATATAAAAACAGAGAACATCATCAACCTCAGGCTATTGCTTGACAGTATAAAACATTTAGTCAAACAAAATGAAATGTGTGAAATGGAATTTAAATTAATATTTAGCACCATGTCTCAGCATTATTACGACTTTGATCGTCATGCACAGTCCCAATTTTTCATGATTCAATGTTTTGAAAATGGGCAGTTTTTAGGAGATCTTGAACTTAAGTAGCAGTTGTTTCACAGCTTCACTCCCGCGTATTTGACTCTTTTCAGGCCAAATTTAATAGTATTGAATCGATTCTGTTAAAGTCTATTGCTGTATATCAGTATCTATGCTGGGCAAGTAAAAATCCCTCACATGGGGTAAATGTGTAACATGCTGAGGATTCCCACTCTCACTCCCATCTCATCATCAACCCTCGTGACCGCCCAGAAATGGGCTTAGAGGGCCGCACTTCTCATCTATTGATCCATGAATAAATTATAATTACTCAGCCTGCAGGGCAGGCAGGGTATTGTAAGGGTGGGCAGTTTCTGGGATCTCAGCTTGTGGGTTTGTGTGTTTGTTAATCGACTCCTGCCAAGAATACTCAATGGATTTAGATTTCCTTTGGCACAATACCTGATTAAATTTTGGTGAATATTGGAGCTTTTCGGCACTGCAGTAAAAGAAAGTCAAAATTAGGCCTCTACCGTGCTGCATGCATATATATGCACTGCAATGGAATACACACATGCATCATTTTGACTCTAGCCCTTCAACTGATATCTAGCCCTTCAACTGATAGTATCGTTTCTATGCAATTGATATGTCTGTTGACAAATAAAAAGATCTGAAGCTACGATTGATATGGTCACCTTTTAAAAATATATATAAGTACAAAAAACGATTAATATTCTATATTGATGATTGATTGATTGCCGTATCCATTAAATACTAAGCTCCAATGGGCCCATTGAAAAATTGCTTCTCTGATATAGTCACCCTTTTAACATATATATATTCTAAGTTACAAAATACATTTTAATGTTGTATACATGTACATTACTTGATTAATAATTAGAAAGTTGTGTTCAGTCTGAGTCTTCCTTTGCAGGCTGAGGTATGCGATCTCCGAGCGCTAATTCTAGTTTTTCTTGTGCTATAAACTACAAACATTCAGAGATGGATGGATCGAATATTGAGGATTTACTTTTATTTATGCACTTGTCACGTATCAAAAACTGCAAATAATTTTTTTAATGATATTTGTTGTAAACTCCTGTGTAAATGGACCGACCATAGTGAAATAAAAAATATTATAAAAATTAGCCAATTAGGTAGACACAGCAGTTAAAAAATTCTAATCAATTATATTCTTAATACATACTGTACACTCTTAACGCAAAAGGTTCTTGATGGTATATATAAAGAACCCACAGTCGAAAAAAAGGTTCTAAATCTTTTTAAGGGTTCAACTTGATTGAAAAGGTTCAATACTTGGGGGGAAGGCCCTATGATAGGACACTATGCTCCCAACTTGAGAGAAAGGGGTTCCATTATGGGAGTTCAGTGCAGCTGGATTATCTAAATGTTGTTTTCGCTTGCTGTTGGAACCTTTTTATATCTGGAATAATGAACCTTTTAGGGTTCCTTATCTGTACCAGCTAAACCTTTAGACTGTACTTCATTTTATTTTTTATCATAAAAATTCTTCTTCTTGTTGATTTAACATGTTGTTGTTAAATATCGTTTGGTGTCAGTAGTAGTTCTTGGCCCAATGTTTGTCAATTTTCAAAATTTAATCAAACTAAATTTTTTTATTATTTATTGTCAGTGGCATAACTGGACGGTCTCGAATGGGGGGGGGCACCTGGGGGGGCACCCGATTCTCTGGGGGGGGCACCCACTTTACTAATTGTATATTTTAGTCGGAGTTGGAAAGTTTATATGGGGGGGGAACCTGGGGGGCACAGGTCCAATATGGGGGGGCACATGCCCCCCATGCCCCCCCATAGGGACACCACTGTCTATTGTGTGTTCATATGGCATCTTTAAATTTACAGGCGTGGGTGGACATTCACTGTTACACGTTTAATGGCATAATGTGTGAAGCCAGAGAAGGTCAGTGTTATCATTATGCTTTTTGTATCTACGTAAAATCAAAAGTTGATTTTGATACTGCTGAAATGTGATGTCTTGTGATTACTCAGTTTTATGCTCTTGTGTGTTGCCACCTGGTGACTAGTGTCCTATTCTGCGAGCTGCTGCGAGCTCCTGCGAGCGGTCCACATCATTTCAGTCTGAGGAACTCACACAATTTTGTCTGGAAGAAACCGGGGCTGTTTCTGAGTGTACTGATGACCTTGTCTACCTCCTGAGAGAATGTGATTGCCGAGTCTGACTCTGGTATACATCAATGTTGAATAGAAATTTTGTGAATGTGCAATGAAATTGGAACTATTTCTTACCTTTAAAATGATGTAGCATACAAAATCAACTTTTGTGGCAGGTGGCAGCAGCATGCAGTTCTCATTTTCACCAGACTGGCAGATCACAATGCAATTTTTTTTTCCCAAAGCCCTGTGATGGAGCACGGAACCATGTCAGCCACCTTTTGTCAGCTGACTTGAAGAAATTGTGGCTGACTTTCTCAGCTAGCTGGGCTGCAGCTGCAGTTGACTTAGGTCAGCTGACTTGATGCCTTATTTTCATGAAATATTCACACACAAAAAAAGTGATAAATAGCCGTGCATAAATCCTCACTCCCCCCAGTATCAATGCCGATGTACAAGATTGGTGTACAAATTTGTCACATGCACTAGCCTATTAAAATAATTGCTGCACACCTCATGCAGTCCTCACTTCCCAATATTTCAGAAGCCCACTGTGACTCTTATTGGTCGAACAGGTTGAGATCATGGTCTCAAAAGGTTTCATGTTTCATAAATTTCTTCATTCATGCATACTTCAATATTTTCAGGGCTGTATTGCCCTACACATATTGTCAGCTAAGAGTTGTGATTAGTCTGGGTCAGCTTCAGGTCACCGTGGGCTGTTGAGTGGAAGTGTCTGTGGAGAGCTCTACCTTGTATTGCATACAAAATCAACTTTTGTGCCAGGTGGCAGCAGCATGCAGTTCTCATTTTCACCAGTCTGCAATGCAGTGCTGAGTGCTGCCATTTTATCATTGAAATTGATCCTAGTGTTAAGTTTGGAACTACTTTGTCCAGGTTTAAGGAGGTTTACACCTGGCTTAACTATGTTGGTCTGTTGGTGAAATCGGGGCCGAAAGTCATCTGCCATCTTCTCGGCAAATAAATGTTTGATTTGTTTTCAGCTGTACTTACAACAATTCAAACATCCTGCAACACATGCAGCAGGGTTCCATCAGGGTCTGGCGCCCATATCGCAATGCTACTGGACAATGACGAAGGTCGATGCCTCCACAAGCAAGCCACGGACAAAGAGCCAAGGTGAGTTCAAAATCTCATTGGAAAAGTTGTATTTCTAGCCATCGGGGGGGGGGGGGGGAGAGTTGGTCTAGTGGTAGCGTGCTGGACTGCCAATCGCTGGGTCCAGGATTCGAATCCAGCTCTTGCCGGATCACCTGGACCTATGTTGGCCGGCTGTTTCAATCATCCTTCGTCTCATTGCCGTGTCCTTCTCCTGTCCTAATTTGCTGACAAAGTGCATAAATACAGGATGTAAAGCCCCAAACATCCAGCCATCCGGTGTATAAAACCCTTAGGCCTGATTTTAACATCGTTTAACAACAGAGCTCAGATGAGGCAGGAGTTTCAATGCAAACTGAGTTCCATTTGCTTGGCCACTTTTGGTCATGTCTATCACCAGATGGCTCCCTTTCAGTGTCTAAATTTAGCAGTCAAATATTGCCATGCAGTGGAATCTAATCCTGGACCTCAAAGTTGCAAGATTGGCATGCAATCCACTCAGCCACTGAGGTACATGTCATTGCAATTTGAAAAAAAAAATCTTCACACCAATGGGGATCGTAACATAATGTCCAGAATCTGTAATCAAGATGTAAGAGCAGGGCAGGGAAGGGACACATATAAAATAACTTGATTATGCACATTTGAGAACAGCAGAAGAAGGTGGAATGTTCTCTTGAGGCCTCCATTTCCTGTCATGCCTGATATCAGCCTTTTAACGAAGTGGCCAATCAGAGACTTGCATCATGACAAGTAAAATGTGCGAGATTTCGCAAGGTGATGTCCAGCAGCCCAAGTGATTCAGAGTAGCACGAGCTACGTAAAATGCAAAGGTTGAACCTGGTCTAAAGTATTTCTTTACGAGGCAGTGCTGCCATTTTATCACTGAAATTGATCCTAGTTTATTTTGGAACTACTTAGTCCAGGCTTGAGGCTTCGACCTGGCTTGACTCTGTTAGTGAAATTAGGCCTAAATTTTTATGGACGAAGATAAACAAAGCCCATACGGATTGAAAGTGTACAACGAAAGCACGTCAACAACATGAAGTCTGTCAACAACGTAAAGTCAGGACTTTAATCTTGATGACCTCTATGTAGGACTGCCATCGATACGGCCTTAATTGATGCATTGGAAAAACTGCCTGCATCAAAAACATATCGATACAGAGCAGCAAGTATCGAATATATTGTTTACATACCAGTTGACATATCATTAAGAATACAAATCCACTAGAATTCAATTTTTTTACATCGGAATCCCGCCACTCCATTTTCTGTTCTCGTCTGAAATCACCTTGGACGAGACTGCATTTCTCAATTGCGGGCAGGAGTGACACAAATTCAGAATTCTTGTGATTTTCAGCGCAAAACTCGGGGAAATAAAGATGTTTTTCATCCCTACCTCTATGTATTGTATATTATTTCCAGAACTTATTCGTTTGGGATGATGAATCTGAAACAAGGTGAACCTATCGCTGTGGAAGTTATGTTTTCAACATGTCGGAGCCCCTACTTGACTGTGTTCACCTTCGAAAAATGTGAATCAAAAGTGGAATGCACTTTTGTTTCTGAGGAGCAGGTGACTCCACGCAGAACAAGATGCAAGTTCACCTGTGCATGTCAATCGTGTGTCTGTCTTGGTGTCCAGGTGCAGGCGTTTGGAGAAAAACAATACATTTGTGAAGTGAGGATTTTGTAAATGGCCAATGCTTACAGCGAAACACTTTGATATGGGATTAGAGTGGACTGTGGCACTGTGAAAATGGCACTTCGTGACTCATGATAGCCGATGAAGTGTCATCTTCTCTACTTTCAACATGGGAAACATAGAGGCTGTTTGATTAGTCATGATCAAGAGAAAGCCATTTGACTTCTCATAACAAACTTTAGAGTGAAAATCGGTGCATAATCCTTTCGTTTGGCTGTCACCAACAAGTGGGATAAGTCTCCTTCAATCAAATTAACATTGAAAGTATTGGGTTTGATCATGACAAATCATCAACATGATTATACACGAAGTGCCATTTTCACAGTGCCACAGTCCACTCTAATTCTATATCAAAGTGCTTCGCTGTAATGTACGCTGATGAGAAACAATCTCGATGATTTTAAAGACATAAACCATCCCCAGTGCATGCAGTGGGCATCTCAGGTCATGAGACCTTGGTCGAGGATCTTAATCATTTTACTTCAGTGACACCTTTAGGGTGGTCCAAGAAACTCTTTTATATTACTCTAAGTTGACGCATGTATTCTGATCTAATATAATGTATAGACAGAAGGTGGCATGTCACAGTTTCAGCCAAATTTATTAATGTTTTGAGGTTGCACAAAGCCATTGAAGTTTAACATATATATGACAGCCCATTGGTGAACTCTGGAGTCATCGGCGTTAACAAATCTTGCAATAATTGTCGATTATTTTGATCAAATTACCTTTTTTAGAGAATGTTCAAGAGAAGGTCTGTCCAGTTAATGTTCTGACTAAGAAATCGGAACATCCCACCTTTTGATTGGTTTTGTATTTTTTCTTTGAAATTGCATGCCAATGAAGTTGATGGTATACATATTAGGAAAATAAATTTATCAAAATAAAAAGGTGTTATTCTCTAAAAAAGAAAAATATGGGCTCTCTTGGACAACTGGGTAAATTGTCTGCAAATTTTATTTTAAAAAGTTACATTAATGAATCTGTATACATGCTACAAAAATCCAAACATGGGCGTATCGGAGGGCAGGGGGGCAATTAACCCCCCCCTCAAAAAAAAATCTAGGCAAGGAGGCTAAAGTTCATGCAGATGATCAAGTAAATATTATTAAAAAACAAGCAATTTCATTTGACATGGTAAAATTTGGATTGTGAAACTCGGGCAAATGTCGCTTGCCCCCTGGGAAATTCCACCCGCATGTCTATGTCTGCAAAACACAAATTTGTGCTGAGAAATTAAAAAATTGGAGCAGATTCTACATTTATGTGAAATTGATTCCAACCATATTTCTTTTCACTCATTTAATTGGAGATAATGTACAATGTTTACCTCCTGGTGAAAAATTTCTGATCTAAGCCCAAAACTCCAGCTGATTGAATTTGTGGCAAACGAAATTTATGTTCATGCTGTAACTTCCTCTCTCCCGAATTGGGAAAAAGGAGTGACGTTGTTTGTGTGACATAGTAATCATAATGTGAACAAATCACATTTTCTGCTCAAAAAGTTGTGTGTTTTGAGTGATTGTGGAACCCCCTGGTGGTATTACATGTACAATGAAATATCTTGTGTGTTTTGTGGTAAAATGTGACCCAAAAGATCCTCATTGCAACATTATGCAGCTCAAAAACTGTAATGTTATTAGTATGAATTGGTGATTCTCCTACTGTTTGACATGAGAAATTTTGATCAGTTTTTAGAAATAGTTTGTATTTTCCTCATCCAAACCAAAGCTTATCCCAGCTATGTCACAGCTCTCAGATCTATAACAAAAGCTTAAATCATTACTGGCCTGTTAATACATACGAATCTGGGCTATTTCTTTTGTGAAATGCTTTTACCCCATAATGTTAAACACTAATTGCAGTTGCAGTCTGCTGTTTAAACCTTTCAATATTTCTGTTCTGCAAAGAAAAGAAAAAAGAAAAGAAAAGAAAAGCTATTTCTTCTTCACAGCTGAAGTTTTTGCAAAATAGTCAGATTGCACTTTTTTAATGATGTACCTGAGATCCAAGAACCATGTTTTTGCTATTTTTCTGATCAGCTGTTTTGTGTAGATTAGCAACACCTACTGTGTTTTGTTTGTTTCTGTTTGTCATACCTTGACAAACATAACCTACAAATAGTATGTTTTTCACTGTCTCAGTTATGCAAGTGTGTCGCAGACAGTTACTGACCCAAGCATGGATTTAAAGATCATCATCAAGTGTGGTGTGTACTCTATTTTATATAAATATAACAAAAACAGCTGTTACAGTCCGCCCTGAGTCAATGCTGTTTATACATGTGTTGAAAATATGCATACATGGAAAATTATGATCTTTATACTAAGGTATGTTGTTTCTTTACAAAATTTCCCAGGTTTAATTTGACACTGTTATTTTTGAGTTCGTATATTTGATGGTGATCTGATAATCTGTAGTGTGATATTACTTTTTGAATACTGTTTTGAATATTGACTGTTTAGTTTGATGACACATCATTTGAGAATGGTAACATAAAATGTACTACTTTGGTTGTTTTTGATTGTTTTGCTTTGATAAGCTGTATATGCGTTTCATCTTGAGACCAGCTGGCTATTTCAGTTGATTAGCTATGGTTATTGTGTTGTTCTGTTTGTCATGCTTTTGACTGTTACAACATATTCTAGGTTTGATCTCACTGCTTAAATGTTTGAGTGTGTCACAAACAGACAATGTTGTTACATTTTAAAGAAAAAAAGAAGAAGAAATTCATTTCATTTGGACTTTAAAGGGCTGGGTTAGTGTGGTGTGAAATATATCTTTATTTTTCGTCATGAAGAATTATGTCTGACTTCTAAAACTTTATATCTAATTTGATAATGGCTTGATAATGGCTTTAAATTGATACTATCTTTGAGCCATCAGGAGAGGGGGATAAAGGTTATATATATATAAATACAAATATGTATATATATGGGCTATTTAACAAATCCACACTTTTCGGTTACTGGTACTGTATATTATATTTATCTGGGCAAAATTATTTCTTGATGTCTTCATTTATTTATTATTTATTGCTATTTTTTACTCACCCAAATTCTCTGCTTTCACAACTGCTGTCATTGTCTGTAACCATGATTTTTGAAATTAACCTCTCATATCATCAAAGCTACTACATGATGGAACTTTTTAATCAGGATTCACGCTATCTTCATGGCAGATAGCGAAATCCCAGATGGTAATGTTGGGCTAAGTAACCACTCGTTGATTGATATTGTTGACTATACCAACACAGACGAGGAAGAGCCTGTCATATTTGAGCATTCAAAATACATGGATAATGAGGTTTTAATTGATACTCTCAAGGAGAAAAAAATAGTTTTTAAAGTATTGGGTTTAAATTGCCAGAGCCTGTTTGCAAAATATGACCAACTTTGTATTTACTGGGAATCGTTACAAGCTGAGGGCTGTAGTTTTGATGCAATCTGTCTCCAAGAGACATGGTTGGGTGAATCTATGAATATTAGTCCCTTGAAATAAATGGTTATGACCTCATTAGCAAACCCAAAACTTCTAGCTCCCATGGTGGGCTAGCTATCTATTTGAAGTATGGGTATCAATATAACACATTACCAATTAATGTGGAAAACCACTCTTCTTGGGAACATCAAGTCCTTGAAATCCTTGTTGACAGTCAAACCAATACAAAGATTATTCTAGGTAATATCTATAGGTTACCAAAAGAGACTAACTCAGACTATGAAGAGTTTATGAATGAGTTTAATTTGTTCTACCAACAGTTCAATCAAAACACAGAAAATATTGCTTTTTTTGAAGATTTTAATATTGATCTACTTAAGGTAAAAGAGAAGAATAAATGCAATGACTTCCTTGAGTTTATGCTGTCCCATAGTCTTATTCCCAAGATTACACTGCCTACCAGAATTTCAAGAAACAGTGCTACACTTATTGATAATGCTTTCTGTAAACTAACAAGAGAATTTTCCAAAACGACTTGTGGTATACTCACTAATAACATCTCAGACCATCAGTCATACTTTGTCTGTTTTGATTATTTGAAAAGCCCCAAAACAACCCCAAAGTTTACAAAAATTCAAAGTTTTAATGAGGATGCCATCAAAAATTTTAATGCTGATTTGGTATCTTATAATCTTAATTCCAGAATGCGAGAGGACACCCCTAATGAAAATTATGATATACTTGACAGTATATTGCAAGAGTTAAAAGATAAACACTTTCCCTTGAAAACTGTGCGATACAATAAGTATAAACATAAAAAAAATAACTGGATAACCAAAGGCATATTAAATTCCATAAAATTCCGTGACAAATTGTATATGAGACTTAAAAGGACTCCAATTGATAACCCTTCCATTGATACATTACAAACCAACCTTGCAACATATAATAGGATACTGAAAAGCAGCATCAGATCTGCAAAGCTCCAGTATTATAGTGATACTTTCAGGAAATTTAAGAAGGATATGAAAAGTACATGGGTTACAATTAAAGAACTTATAAATAAAACTAAAAATAAGAAGATGCTACCTAAATTCTTTAATATCAATGGAGAAGATGTATCTGATCCCCAACAAATAGCTAACAAGTTCAATCATTATTTTAACGATCTAGGCCCTGCCCTAGCAAGGCAAATCAAGCTGCAGAACAGAAATATTACATTTAGGAATTTTATTCCACATTTGATAAATCCTCAAACATTTAAGTTCAAGGAAATATCTGAGGAACATATTTCCCATATTATTAATAAACTACCATCCAAAAACAGTTGGGGAATTGACGGAATCTCAACTAAATTCCTAAAGGAAATTAAAGAATGTTTACTAATTCCACTGAAAATTATAATAAACCAGTCATTGAAAACAGGTGTTTTCCCACAAAAATTAAAAATAGCGAAAATTGTCCCAGTTTACAAAAAAGATGATATTTCTATTTTAGGAAACTACCGACCAATTTCTGTGCTGCCGGCATTGTCAAAAGTCTTCGAAAAAGTTATGCATTTACAATTAAACACTCACTTTGAATCACTCAGCTTGATGTTCCCAAGTCAGTATGGTTTCAGAACACAACACAACACTGAGTATGCAGTTATAGAAAATGTAGATAGAGTGACTGATATCTTAGAAAAAAAGGCAACTCCACTGAACATATTCCTGGATCTGTCAAAGGCATTCGACACATTAGATAACTCAATATTATTAAGTAAATTACAACATTATGGAATCACTGGGAACTCCTACAAACTCTGTGAATCATACCTAACAAACAGACAACAATTTGTAGAATACGATGGCCTCAGATCTGACTTGTTACCCATAATTAACAACTGGTGTGCCTCAGGGCTCAATATTTGGACCCTTATTCTTCCTTATTTATATGAATGACTTTGACAGGTCCACGAATATGTTCAAATTCATCATGTATGCGGATGACACGACCTTATTAGCCACACTTTCTTCAACTAACAATAACATGAGTATTCAGGAGTCTGAGCTTAACCGTGAACTTGAGAAAGTAAGTCACTGGTTAAAAGTAAATAAACTGTCTTTGAATGTTTCAAAAACGAAATATATGATTTTCCATACTAAAAATAAATCAGTTGCTGATATTAACCTCTATTTAGATGGTGACAAACTAGAGCGAGTAGCAGCTTTTGATTTCTTGGGTATAACAGTGGATGAATGCCTGACTTGGAATGACCATTTACACAAGATTCAGATGAAAATTTCTAAAACATTAGGGGTTATGAATCGGGTTAACATGTGCTTACCTTCAGAAGTTTTACTTATGTTATATAACTCTCTCATATATCCCCATCTACTGTATGGAATATTATTATGGGGAATCAAACAAAATAAGTTAGTCAGACTTCAAAAGAAGGCTTTAAGAATAATCAGTAAAAGCAAATATAATGCTCATACCACCCCTATTTTCAAAAATATGAATGTCTTGAAACTTGATGATATCTTAAATCTCAATGAATTGAAATTCTATCATAAATTACAAATTGGACAAGTCCCAAAATATATCAGTGAATGGAACTTTCCAAGAAAGTCAGACATTCATCCATACCCAACTAGAGACAGACAAAATCTGGTAATTCCACATCTGAAGTATCAGGTTTCCAAAAGTTCAATAAAGAACAGAATCCCTAAATTGGTAAATGAGTCACCTAAAGAATTTGTAGAGAAAATACAGACACATAGTGTCTATGGATTAAGCCTTTATTTTAAAAAGGTAAAAATAAATGGTTATCCGAATAATTGTATTATTCAGAATTGCTATGTATGTGGTGTGAGCCCATTGACTTAAAGAAATTTCATATTTTCACAACGTCCTATCACTTCCATCATGTAGTAGCTCATCATCTTTCTATCATTTTGTTTGATATTAATTATTATTGTTATTATTATCTATTTATCATTTTTTTCTTATACTATTATAATCTTTTTTTTCTATATTTATTTTTTTCTTTGAATAATTTTCCAATGTATTTTTTTTCATAGTTATGATATAAATCTATTCTATTGTTTGTACTCCCATTTACTTTTCATACACTCATGATAGAGTGAGTATCCAATTTTTTAGATAAGGAATTGATTGTTTCTTAATAATAGCAGCCATTTATAAAATTTAATAAATTTACAGAAATTTAGATTTGAAATTCAGGTGGCATGCACGCCAGCGGCCAATGCCAAAGTGTATGTCTCCTTGACCGTACTTGAAATAATTGTAAAATGTTTTGTACTAATATGTGATTAATTTGGTCTAATAAAATAATTCTGTCTGATGCGCTAATTTCTCGGCTTTAAGTTTAACTGTCCGATTGAGAATCATTTTATGATCCACTTTTAAATGCTGACAGCTGAATAATTCTTGGCACAAAGATACTTGTTGACCCAAGGATCAACACTATGGATTTTATTTTTGTGTGCTGGTGAGTGTACTGGCATTATTCTTAAATAGGATTAACACAAGGGGGCCATAATCAAATTTCGGTAAACAAGTAGGTGGCAGCACTGCAGCATTGGTGCATTTTACCAATCATGACATCACCAGAAGTATTTTTTGGGGGATTGGCCTTAAATCAGAAAAAAAAGATCAGATTTCTACAAATAAAAAAACCAAAAAAACATCTGGGCGAGCCAGCGAACAGTCAACGCTATTGTTAAATTTGTTCTATCCAGACAAATAACAACAATCGAGAGGGTGCAAAACATTATCATAGATTACCAAATTGATTTTTGACAAACATTATAGGCACTTTCCTTTTTGTTTGGCTTTTGAGTGTGGAGAAGAATCGACATTTTCAGTTTGATGGCTAAGAGGACAGCAACCCCAATATTGAATGAAGTGGTTAAGTTTCAGAACACATCAATCATTCATAAACATTGCGCGAATTATGTATTTTCACAAGCGTACTGAATAAATTAATGGTATATAGTCTCTGACAGGATAGGAATTCAATAAAAACATATCGAAACATCATTAATTGGTCAAATGGCATTACTTTGCCATTGCTTTGCCAGCAACAGTGGCGCATCTAGGGGACCTAGGGGGTCCGCTCCTTCCCTAGACCACCAAGATAAATCAACAGTAGCATTTTGAAATTGCGATGACACAGGCCGGGCCAACAAATGCTGAAACATGTCTGGCCTCCCCTGCACTCTAAAAAATGTTGGGACAAAATTTGTTTTTTAGATTCAAAATGTTTTTTTGAAAAACCAAATTTCAAACATTTTGAATCTAAAAAACCAATTTTGTCTGAAATTTTTTAGAGTGTGGACCATAAGTGATTGTGTGTGGATCCGCCACTGAACATGTGATCTGATGTGTTCTCTCACATTAATTATGAGGCTCTGGCCTACCTTAATTGATTTATGATTGTTGTGTACCTGATAACCACAGTTGGCACTTCGGAAGGTTCCACGTTACATCATCATTAACAGTGTTGTAAGTAATAAGATTACTAATAAGTAATTATAATATTACTAAGAAGTAATTATAATATCATGTAATCAGATTATTCTGCCAGGCAACTAAGTAACCGGACGGATTACTCTCAAAAACTGCTATATTATGCAGTGATTTTTTTCAGCAAATTTCAGGGGCGGAGATTTTGCCCGAAGAGGGGATTTCATTATCGCGTCACAGAAAATGACAAACATGGATGCAAAGATTTCAAGCTGAAGCAAATTACAGATTTAACTTCCATGGATCTACTTTCATTGTACTGCATATATAGCTATATTTTAGAAATTTTATGTGTAACTTATAATCAAAGGTCACTGGTGGCGCGAATGTCTGTCAGTGGTGAGGATTTTGCAGGGGCCGGTCGGCCAAATCCCCTGATATTTATTATGTACAGATGTATGTACAGTTACATTTTTTGGTGGGAAGGCGCGACCATTAGATCTTCAAGGGGGAGCCTCTTCAAGTATTCACCGTGAGAAATTTTTTTCATGATAATGGCTGCAGTAATTATTTATTCTTAGCATGCGCCTTCCTCAAAATAATGTTTGTTTCTTTTAAAATTGAACAACACTATGTAAAAGCTAGCTAGGATGCCTTGGAGCTTTTTTTAAATAACAAATTTCTCACCCAGTTTTAGTGAATTATATAAATACAAGGCAGTCTTGAAATAAATAATTTATGTTGGGTTTATTTTCTAACCTGCGACTTATATAGATTGAGGCATTGAACCGGATGAACAAGACACGTGTAAGATGACATCAAAAATAATTTGGATACTTCTGACTTACGCCTGGTTCCTATTGGATAAAATTACACAGGCAGGTGAGTGGTCTGTCATTACAAAGTACAGTGGTTCCTTTGTTATAACACCGCGCCTTCTGCGGTCACGATGCCTTCTCTCATGGGGTGCACTCTTAACGCTAAAGGTTCTTGAAGGTATATATAAAGAACCAACAGACGAAAAAAGGCTCTAAATATTTTAAGGGTTCAACTGAATTGAAAAGGTCCAATACTTGGTGGGAAGGACCTATGACAGGACCCTATGCTTCCAACTTGAGAGAAATGTTTCGATTGCGGGAGTTCAGTGCAGCTAGATTATCTAAATGTTTTGAATTTTTCAAAAGTTGAATAATGTACCTTTAGGGCTCCTTATCTATACCAGCATAATTATAGAACCTTTAAAGGTTCCATATGAAATCTTTTCGCTAAGGTGAGTAGTCTCTCATTTGGGTGCAACATACAATAAAGATACCACTCATTGCGGGAGGGGGGCAGTCACATAAGGCAAGTCGGTCTTACAACAAGGGGTCTTACAACGCAGGTACCACTGCATACATGTTAAAAGCAAGTTTCAAATTCTTTATGCAAGTTTCAAATTCTTCATGCAATTTTGAAAGGGAGCAGGTTGGCCCTGCACAAAATTTATCGAACATTCTTAACAAAAATGTTCTATATGGAACCTTTAAGGCTCTGTAAGCTGATATAGATAAGAACTCTAAAATTACTCAACTTTTAAAAAGGTTCCAACAGCAAACAAAACAACATTTAGATAATCCAGTTGCACTGAACTCCCACAATGGAACCCTTTCTCTCAAGTTTGGAGCATAGGGTCCTGTCATAGGGCCTTCCCACCAAGTATTGAACCTTTTCAATTCAGTTGAACCCTTAAAAAATTTAGAACCTTTTTTTGGCTTTGGGTTCTTTATACAGTGTAAGGTAGTGAAAAGTGTGATGTTTTGCCATTGCCCAAATGCTAAACAGCCTCACCTAATCTGCTTGTAGAAACACAAGCCGGATGTTATTTCAATGGAAGGGGGGTGGTTCACTTACTTATCAAAGACTTTGACCCATACCTAACTCCGAGTACCGCACAGAAAATTGGCAGCCATTTTTGTCTAAAGTGCCTCAAATATCAGCCTTTATGACCCAGAATGTTTTCCTGTAATCAGGTGAGGATCTATGCTTCTACAAGCTGTTTGGTGGAGGATTTTTAGCATTGTGGCAATGGCAAAATATCACCTGCTTCAATTAGTTACCGGCGGCACTGTGACAAAAAAACCGTTTGCGTTAAGAGTGAAGAGCTACAACAACTGATGCTATTATTCAATATTCATGGTAAAGCTGTTATCCAAAATTTGCAAATTAATATACATACACTTTATACATGTGGTAAGTATGGCCTTTTAAGCTTGATGATTGGCGCTCATGAGGGTTGTTTAACTTGACATAACAGCAGACTGATGAGATCTATCTGTGATCTATCTATGATTTATCTATGATCTATCTATGATCTATTGAAGATCTATCTATGATCTATCCATGATTGATCTGTTTATCTATTAACCGCTGTTAACAGTGTGATGACTTGATTGTAACGTGTTCGAACCATGATGTTAGAAATGACAAATGCAACCTTCGATTTTTACTCAGCTCAATGCCAGAATGGATACGTCCTTCTATCAACTGGATGTTACTTGGCCACCGGACGAACGAAGACTATAGCCGAAGCACGAACAACATGTGCTTCAGAACATGGTGAACTCCTGACTGTTGAAACGGCAGAGGAGAACGAGGCTGTCGTCAACTACCTGAATAGCTCAAGTATGTTTATCATAAAGTATGCCTAATTTCATAAACTGCTCACACTTGAAACCGCATTTTTAAAATCGACCAAACTTGAAAGTAGAAATTGATGATCACACAAGTAAAACAAACACATGCAAAATGAGCTAGGTTGCACCAAGCCTATGAAGTTTATAATTTAATTCCCCATTTGCGCAACTGAAAAAAAGGTCAATTTCCCTGATCTTTCTACGAAAAAAGAATTTTTTATGCATCATTTTTAGTATATGATGATGAACTTGGTATGGAATCTGGGTGTTGCAGACAATCTCTGAATTTTGCCTAATTTTAAAATTGGGCATGGATATTTCTCCTTTTGGCAAACTATTTCAACTGTTGGGAAATTGTTTCCCCTTTTGGCAAAATCCTTCAGCTTTGTTGTTTCTCTGTGCAGCTGGCAGGCCAGACATTTTCTGGATGGATATTGTTCCTATTGCCAAACTTTGCACAAAGGAGCAATTTGCTATTCTAACTTTTGGCAAACTTTGCCCATCTAAAAATTATTTTCGGGCCGCTAAGAACATTAACAAAATTATAGTAAGATCATGCCCATTCCTGCAATTATCGCCCACTGCCGAGCTCAAAATGTGGGGCAATACAGCAGGATGGGCGAAAGTGCTGAGCTGTATGAATAATAATGTCCACAACTGTAGATATTATCACTGGTGTCACTAAACATCGCTTCTGGGCATCCAGAAATTTTTCTAAAGGAAGAATGTAAAATGGACCACGCCACTTTTATTTCGAAAACCCAAATCACAACAAATGTTCAAAATGTCCAACAACTTGATTGTTCCACTTTATTAATTGTTTGTTTCATTCTTATATTGTTTGATGTATAAATTGACAAATTGTTTTCAGCAACGTATGATATTATTGTACACTGGAAAATTAATGTTGGAAACATGACGTTTCAACCTCTCAGCTAGAGGTCTTCTTCACATGTGAGTGGAAACACAGGATGTTTGTTGTTATTAACTTATTCTCCATCGTTTTCAGCAATATTCTCAATAGGAATTAAATTGATAAATAGATGAAAATATTGTTGTTTCTCTGTGCAGCTGGCAGGCCAGACATTTTCTGGATGGATATAACAAAACTGATGACCCAATCGATACTCCAACCATCATTCGTATTCACGAGGGATAACTCGTCGGTTACGTACACCTCATGGGGCAACAGCGACCCTGACGAACCAGATGTGACATGTGTGGCTCTGTTCCTGCCAAGACTTTTAATGGTAATGTCCTCTTATTATCTTTTAATAGACTTTTATCCCTACATGGACGGCAATGTTCCTGTATCCTCTGTCCATAGGCACTGCCCTGTAGCTGCACTGAGCTGTATTCAGTGGAAGGCTCGCAACAAATTTCCCCAAACCAGAGGACCAATAAGATATGTATAAAAAAACAAAAACGGATGACGCTATTTCAAAAAGTCAATGTGAAGATTTGATTTCTCATTCAATCTTTGAGATACAAAGCAACATAATGGATTGAGCATGAGTTAGGGGAACAGGGCTTCGGAGTCTGGTATCAAGTGAACCAACTGAGCAACGACTCTTTTTGCTACCTTAAAAATGACTTTATTACGGATTCAAGACTCCAGACTCTAGATATTCATTTCTGCCTGAAACAATATCTTACAATAAAGAGGGAGGACATCTCTTAAGATAAAACTTTGTCACTAAACGAAAAGACGAAACGACGAAGAGAGGCCCATAATGTTTTAGACGTAAACTACTTTTATACTATCCTTCAAAATTGCATACGGTACATATTGTACTGTATCTGAGCAATGTTCATTTGTAAGCAGTAGTATGATGACTTGATTAGTGTATGAGAGGACAAAAGAAGATAAAATGCCGAAGTTTGCTAGCTCTTTAAAGGTATCCTTGGATGTGAGACACCAGCCACTTTACAATGATAATTTCAACCATGACCAGAGAAAAGGCACCTTATTGTAGGTCGATTCCAATACGGATTTTCTCAAATTCTCAATCCAGGTTTATATAATTATACTCTATCAAGGTAATATTATTTCGGATGACTTACCATCCAGTATTTGTATATTTTTCAGGCTTGGATTGATCTCAGCTGTACAGGTGAACATGGCGTCGCATGCAAAACAAGAAACGGTGAGTCTTGCAGGTGAATTAGAATCATGCAGTGCACAATAGGGGCTTCTAATTAAGGCATGGTCAATAAACATATAAGTATATATAAAACTTGTAATATTAAGTATATATAAGCTTAGAAGTCCCTATGGTGCACATGTATACAATGGTTCGATTTCATGCGTTGCAATGGATACCGGGGTTTTCTAGAGAACAAAATAGCTCAAATCCTATTCTCTGATTGGTCCATAGGCAGGAAGTGTGTCTTTTCTGTATTTTTGCTGTGAAAGGTCATGGGCTTGCTTGGTACCAGATATTTTTTCCCAAATCTTTAGTATCAAGTGAAAATCATGACCTTTAACGCAATCTATTATCACCCAGTATCAGGCCCGCCAAGGACGGGCCTAATGTTTTTATTCATGGATGTCTGTCAGTCTGATTGTCTGTTTGTCTGTCAACTAGAACTATAAAAAACTGCTGCGCGCTTTCCAGTGAAACTCTGCAGGATTTTTCCAGTCCCCACAATGAAGAGCTGATTAGATTTGGTCAAGATCCGTACAGCGGACACAGCACAATCGGCAGATACACTTTTATTTATTACTTATATAATCCTATCTGCCTAGCCAGCCTATGCGTTATGCATGACTGAGCACTCACTAAACTCTATCTCTAAGTTCTTACTTACACTGGCGACAGAGGGAGCCACTCTCTAGTAGTCTCTACACTGTAGGCTTACTAGGTGTTTTCCAGTTCGCTTATGTGTAAATCTATTTAATACTCTCCCTTTTTCAATCATGGCGGGCCTTAGCATTCTAAGTGTGCCATCAAATTGCTTTCTATGTGCAGCGGAGTGCGAGGTGACCCGGACCCGGTTTTCCATATCCAGATTATTGTGTCATCACTTGATTCACCAAATTTCCATTTCTTAAGATATCAGAATCAGAAATGACTGTATTACTTGATTAAAATCAGCGTGACATGAAGTCAATATCACTGTGCACTAACGAGGGGGGTACCCTCGCCATCAGGGTAGCCATTACAACTGCTGATTCGTGATTTCAAAATGAAATTGCATAAAATTTAGGGGGAGGGGGGTCTTCAAATTGTTAAGATAGGTTAAAGGGCTTGTGGAATGAATCATTGTCAAGTGCCAGACTCTAACTTGCAAGATTAAGTAAGTTATTCATGAAATTAGAAATCACCCGAGGCGAGGGTACCACAAAAATTGAAAAATGGTAGGGCGAGGGTACCAGCATTTTGGCGAGGGTACCAGCACTTTTTGGCGAGGGTACCAACAGAATTGGCGAGGGTACCAACCCGGAAGTGGCGAGGGTACTGCAAGATTTGGGCGAGGGTCACTTCCGGTTGGCGAGGGTACCCACCAAAAAGAAAGTGGCGAGGGTAACGCATTCCGAGACAATCTTAGCAAACAGTGTTGGAAGAAAAGGCAGTGAATCAAAGCAATTACCAATCAGGAATTCCCAATCAAGAAAACAATTGCCATACCCTGTCAACATTTGTCACATTCACTAAACATAGGATAGAACATTTTAAATATCATTAGCCTCGAGAATAAAAATGCACAGACTCAGTATCACATTTTATTTTTTAAAAAAAGCCATTTGAAGCACTTTTGGAATCCCTGTTCTGACAATTTTATCAATTTTTGTTTTAGGGCATGTAAACTGCATACTTAAAGGTTTACAAGTCAATGAATTGGAATCTGAAGTCGGAATCAGGGAAGACTTGATGAGAATAAGCTAGTTTTTTCCATGAAAAAATAAGTCACCCTGAACACCCTTGTCCTAAGCAGTACCATCCACAGTGAGATTTTCTGAAATTTTAACCCCACCTATTGAGTTGGCATACGAAACTATACATGATGAACCAGAAAGCATCAGCAGCCATCAAAAGCTATGTATGACAGGTTTTTTGGAACAATTTTAAAAACATATTTATTTTTTTGCAGTGGATGTTTTTGGGTTAATTAATACGAGATAATACATAGATACACAATATCTGTGCATAGTGTAAACACAATGCACATAATAGCACGCATTGTCTGCATAATAGCAAGCAGTTGTACCATGCCGGTTCCCCCTTATTTTTACTATAATTCAATCAATTGGTCAATTGACCTATGAAATTTCAAAACTACGCTTCAACACTTACAAATCAGAACACACAAATATACTAATGCAATTTCAGATAACATTTATGTAGCTCAAAGCCTTCGTAGAGGTATTTCGCCAGGGGTCCCCATCCAAAATTAAAAGTACTGACCCATAGTACATGTACAACCATGCAAAGTTTGTTGCCTTTGTCAATCCTGCAACGATTCAGCTAAAAATTGTCCCTAAGCTAAGACTAACCCAACCTACTACAGTGACTATTAGAAAGTACCTGTAACTTTATTTTGCTCGCGTGATTTTAGAGCTATTCATATAGGTGAACATTTTCTTGCATAACAATTGGCAATGTAGATACCTTAAAATGACACAGGTATCATTTTTACAGCCAATTACAAGATCGCCTGGGCTGTTCTTATCCAATTAAATATCATAAAAATATGGTGTCCTCTGGCCATCGACATTCAAGTTTTGCTTAAATCTAATAAACTGTCAAATAAAACAGCCAAATTCCGTATTCACCATGCAGAGATGTCGGAGTGAATTTTATATGATTATGATAGGACTGTTAACAAGAAAAGTACCCTTAAAAAGGGTACTGTATCGATTTTATCATGAACCTGAAGGCATGTTAACAGGACAGGCAGGGACCACTGTTATATAGGCAAAGAGCAGTCCTTCTTTCATAGAGAGAAAGATAGATAGATAGATAGATAGATAGATAGATAGATAGATAGATAGATCTATCATGTAAATCTAACTTCACCGTTGCATTTGTTACAGCAGCAAACAAAATAAAAGTCCATAACTGTTACTGTCATGTCATGTGGTACCCTCGCCATGACATTTATTGGAAATGGTGTTACCCTCGAGAGGCATTTGTGGTTACCCTCGCCCTGACGATGTATTTCAAATGCAAAATCTAATAATTCTGTGAGCTTTCCCATGTGGAATGCATGTCCAATGGTTAGTTTAACATTAAAACTACATGCTTGATAAATGTAGGCTTTACATTTGATGAAATAACCTCAGGATGACAGAAAACAAATTTGAATCGAGTGCTGTAATGGCTGCCCTGATGGCGAGGGTACCCCCCTCGTTAGTGCACAGTGAATATATATATGAGAAATATAATATTACAAAAGAAATATATGAAAACCCAAATAGAAAGACTTCAAAGCTTTGAGCGAAGACCATTGTCTAATTATCATAGTAATTTCATATCCTTATATCTCTCATCCAAACTGTAGGATTGCCAATTTGTCCAAACAATTTTAAGGACAAAATGACATTTGTGTTTTTCTTTTTTAGCCGCCCTTACGTCAGTTCAAACGGCCTGCAATATGTGCGGCATGATTCCGTCAGGCTCTGATGCTGATATCGCAAAACTAATGGACAACGACGAAAGTCAATGTGTCACAAGGGAGGCTTTGGACAAAGAGCCAATGTGAGTTTCAAATTTGACATTGCATAAGTTGCGTGTGGCCAATTGGGTGTCATCCCTGAAATGATAGATACTGAAATCATGCACATGTATACATGCATCATGATGCATGTATAGATATATAGATTGATAGAAGGATACAAGTATATGTACATGTATACATATCGATAGATTGATCAATGAGAGACAGACTGTAAAAAAGGGCAATAAGCTAAAAAGATTGACAGATATAGAAATTGAATACCTACAGCCAATCGCTAGTCATCATAGCTGTCTGATAGGAAATTCAATTCAATTTGTTTATTGCTCACCACTTACAATGGCATGGAGCCACAAAATCAAATAATGTATACATCGATGACATTCAACACATGCAACAAAAGATATTTACATAGGTTTACAGAAATTTATGATATAACTAATGACTTGTTAATCAACAGATATAATAGGTAATAAAGACATCATGTTATATTATATCTAAAAACATATATGCCTATGGCCCCCAGAAGATTGATATTGCACTAGATTCCGCAAGGGAACGGCTGCAGCAAGGGTGTTTCTGCAATACAAATGTTTGAATTTGCAGTAATTTAATGTTTCATTATTTCTAGGACTTATTGGTTCGGGACAGTGAATATGAAACAAGGCGAACCTATCACGATTGAGATTTATGCTTCAAGATGTCGCAGTCCCTACCTGACCGTGTTCACCTCGCAAACATGTGAATCAAAAGTGGAATGCATCTTTCTTTCCGAAGTGACGGTGGCTCCGAACAAGTACAGGTGCCAACTCACCTGTGAATGTCAATCGTGTGTCTGTCTTGGCGCCCAGGTTCAGACGCTCGGAGAAAAGCAAGAAGTCTGTGAAGTTAGGATTGTGTGAATGCTTATATACATCTCCATAATACAAGACACCAAGATTTACTATATGTTAGGAATATTTTCTCTGAACTCGGAAAGCAGTCTTTCAATTATAAAACAGCACAGTCCTGGAATAGGTTGCCAAGGACACAAAAAGAATATTTATCGGTGTCGAATTACACATTTTCAAGAAAATTGAAACAGTACCTGGTGTCTCAGTACTCAGTAGTTTGCACAACAGCCAATTGTTATGTCTGTCAAAACACATAACCATCATCCGTCATTACACTCATTATCATAACCATTAGTTCATATTTTTTTCCTTTGGATTGGGAATGGGGAGGGACAGGGATTTAATTTAATGTGGGTCAAATAGTGGGTGGGTCATTCCATGCAAAATCAACCAATAGTTCAAGCCTGACCACCTCCGATTTCTTTCAAACTTTCTGTGTTTCAAGAACATTATTAGGAAAGATCAAATCCAAAATTACAGGGCGATACCTCAATTATTTTTAGAGTTATGATAAAAATAAATTTGAAAAATTGGAAAAAATACTGAAAAACATCCATTTGTAAAATTTTCATAACACTTCTAATTTGGACCAGAACTGTTTGATTTTTTTATACAATGCCAGTGACACCCTAATCTAATAAATAGAAGCAATAGAGTGGTTTTCCACAAGAATGCCTGTCAAACAGAATTTTTTCAAAGTTGACTGATTTATCGCACTAAAATCCAATATTCATGATTTTTTTTGCCTACCTTAAACACATCCCAAAATCGTCATATTTCACATGGTGGTTCTTTGACATATTGTGCATGAGTAAAATATGTATCACTGTCCAAAAGCCACTGATTGTTAATATATTGTACTCTGAAATTTATAATTTCACTAAATAACCCATTTCCAAGCCACAAAATGGCCATGCGGCGTGGGTGATATGGAAAAAACAAATATGCAGCCTGAAAGAACTTGGAAAGAGCTTTAAAATGATGTATAGAAATGTGTGTGTATTTGAGTTCTTCATATTGAATATCCACACTCAAGTTGAGTAATTTTCAATTAAACCAAAATTTTTAAAAACAGATAGCTGAGTATTTTATCACATATTACATATTGTCCTTGTTATATTAATCATTCTCAATGAGTTTTACTTGTTCTGGAAGTCTATTTTTGGGCCTAAATCATAAAAGATAAATTCATCGTTTAGCAGAGATCATATTGATGAAAGGCGTGTGACAACTGTATACAGCTCTTGTAAATGAGACTTTATCAACTGGCTGCTTCAATATATATATTTTGCAGCAAGAAATACCTCACGAGACTTCACAACAGGGAAAGTAAGTCACAATTATTTGCTTTTTTTAAAATCATATTTCAAAAAGGATTACACTTCATCTCAGAATTTTTCAGGCAGCTAAAAAAAAGTTAGCTCGAAGTGCTACCATGTACAGTTGCACACCTATATGTCACCTAAACATCTTGATAGAAAACCAAAATCTGGCATTTTGCATTTTGTTGTTAAGATGATGATTTGTATATTGGGAATTTGATGGACATCTCATGACATTGTGTGGATGTTTTCTGATGTAAAAATGTCCAGACATCAATGTTGGTTGCCTGTTGACTGTATAATTGTTGAAATCAGTGACTGATCATGAGCTGCCGGGCCAAAAATATAATTTTAGCAAATTAAAAATATTTTCATAAGTAATATGTTTGGTAGCTACCCCACTGCAGCCCTCGTTCACCTATATTAAGTTTACAGTATTTCAAATTGGGCACCTATTATAAACTAAATTTTTATCATCATGTGATGATTAAAGTACTGAGAAAAAAAATGTTCGCTTCATCCCAGCGGATAAGTAGTTAAAAAGTTCAGATAGTGTTATTTTACACAGCAAAATCTTACTATTCCTTCTATTACACGACAGGAAATGGTATTTGGCATATTGTATGACTACTGCAATCCAATTAGACTATTTTTTCTCCATTTGCAAATGAATAAAGAATTATCAAAGATGAAAAACAACTCAACTTTAGTGCTAATCTTTAGAATGAAGGACTCAAATACACACATATTTCTATATATCATTTCAAAGGTCATTCCAAGTTCTTTTATGCCATGCAGTTGTCTTTTCTGTATCACCTACGCCACAAGGCCGTTTTTTTGCTTGAAAATGTGTTGTTTTGTGAAATTCATAAACTAAGCAGACCGTATTTCAATAACTGCTGCTTTTGGAACATTAATACTTATTGTACTTATGCTCTATGTGGCAAAGTTATACCATAGAAAGTATGACTGTTTTGGGATGTATTTAAGGTTACCAAAAAAAATCATGAATATTGGTTTTGGTTTATTACTTTTGGATATCTTGTGCATTGCAAAAAAATATCAAAAAGTTAACGGTAATATTGAAAGTGTGATATCCATTTTAAAAATGGACAATTTTTGACATTTTTAAAATTTTTTTCACAATTCATTTGATCATAATTCCAAAAATATTTTAGCTATCGTCTTGCAATTTTGGATTTGCTCTTTCCTGATAATGCTCTTGCAATGTAGAAAGTTTGAATGGAATTGGAGATGGTCATGCTGGGGATTTTCGGAAATTTGGTTGATTTGGTGTGGAATGACCCGGGTAGGTCGACTACAGCATGTAAATGCTAGTGATTGTCCCCAGTAGTAGTGGAATTTGCCGATTAAGTCCATTAGAAACCTACAGTAAACCGATTTCTTGTTTTTCACCAAAACCAGATGCCGTTTAAGTCCATTGTAAACAAACAGTAAATACTTTTGCCTGTGTTTTCTTTTTCCCCCCCTACTTTTATGAGAAGGGGTTTCATCCTGGTAAGTGCTACTCCGCCATTTCTATCCCCTGGTGATGTTTTTCCCCCCTTGTTTACCCATGAGTACTCCAACCTAAGAGTACTCCACCCCTCCTGGCCCAAGGGACGACCCCTTTTTTCCTTCCCCCCCCTTTTTCCCCCGCCCTTTTTTCTCCCCCCTTTTTCTGGAGTTGATGTGTTTCTTCCTAGTTTCCGTTAGACGTCTCCTCCTGTCCTTTTCTTCTCCTTTATGCAGTCCGATCCATGTCTTTTTTCTTATCTCTTTTAACTTCACCCTTATCAATTATCAACATAATGCAATTATTAACATAATTCAAAACTGTTTTTCAAATCATTTTATTGAAAACTAATCATATCAACATAATTCAATTATCAGCATAATTCAAACCAGATTCAATAAATATTAATTGAAGTAACCACACACAGAAAATACTTTTTTAGCATTAATTGAGGTAACCACACACGGAAAAATATTTTTTTATGTTTTCACTCTTTATATTAAACATAAATTACAATTACTTAATGCTTTACAATGCATAAATTATTACAACAACCCGTTTTTTTAATTGAAGTAATCGCATACCACACTTTTCAATTGAAGTAATCACATACCCCACTTTTTCAATGTTCATATTTTTTCAAGTTTATATTTCTTAATTTTTTTATTGAAGCGATAATGTAAAGTTTTGTATAATGTTAATGAATTCGGGGATAATTAAAATTTCTTTTAACATTAAAACAACTTTGAAATTGTTAAATATCTTAATTCCTCCTTTGTATTTGCCCTCTTCATTGTCTCTTATTTGGAAGTAAAATGAAGACAAACCAGATTCCAATCCCATCCAATTAATCGTGTGTGTAAGAGTATAATCTTTACAACTCCATCTCAGTTCATTGTTGTTCTGTTTTAATTGTTTAATTAATGTTGAATATGTCAAGTGTTTTTTTTCCTCAGGTTTGATTATTACTGAGACTTGTGTTATTGACAGTTCGTATCCTCGAATTCCTTCGGTGTAAAGTATATTTACTATATCCATGACTTTCTCCAAATAATGGTTAACTCGCTTTATCACCTCAATGCATCCATTTTCTCTGCTGATTGTCACTTTAAATCCTCCTTTGGAATATAATGATATACAGATCCCTAGTTTGTTAAATTTTAATAGGTAAAAGTTTTTGACTTTCTTAATGCTATAGTTTTCTTTTTTTACCTCTTCTAATACTTTTAATTTTGTTTTGGGATTTGTAATTCTTCCGTTTAATGTCAACAGTGATAAATGTGATGATGTAACCTCTGACATGTTAAATTGTCCTCCTTTTCACAACCCTGTAGAACCTAACCCCTTTTGTCCTCGTTTGCTGTTCCTTGAAATTGTTTCTTTTTGTAATGTTTCTGATTTTGGTAAGATTCTTGGTAAGATAATCATTTGTGCAATTCGTTCACCTGTTTTAATATCTTTATTAACTCCCGAGGTGTTCATTAATAACACCTGTATTGTTCCTCTGAAATCACTGTCTATGATCCCCCCCACTACCGTGCAATGGTCGTTTATAGCTAATCCCGAGCGTGATGATATTTGAATGTAAATATTTTTTGAAATTTCTTTTATTTGTAGTCCGGTGTTTATTTTTGTTATAGAATTCTTTTCAATTGTGATATCATTCACGGAAAATAAATCCCATCCTGCAGATAATTTTGTTGCTCTTTTGGGAAATATTGCATCAGGATGTGTCAGGTTAAAATCCAGAGTTGTTTCCCTTTCCATGATTTTTTAAAATGTAAGTGTAATATTATGTAAAAAATGACTTTACTCTATATAACCTTTTCTCCCAGGGGTTTTTGTGTCCTTTTTTTCACAATCTTAAGTATTCTCGTAACTTCACTGGTAATATATGCAGTGTGTTCAGAAATTTAGAGTAGTTTTGTTTGATATATTGACTGGTAATATTTAATAAAGTCCAAGTTTCCGCTGCGACGATTCTTGTTTCCTCGCATTTCTCGCATTTGCAATTCCAGTTTTTATCGACTTTTATTATTCCTTTAATGGAACTTAGTACAGTTCTCAGTGTTAGAACTGGAGAAACGCACAGCACCTTGTTATTGTGTTTAATCGCTACTTCCCA